>CM077084.1:62064093-62526126 GCA_039513925.1 Platanthera zijinensis | reverse complement strand
TATGAATAAAAAGGGCTAAAAAAAAATTGTAAAGTGTGAAAATAAATAATCCCTAAAATGTCCAAATAGTTTTGTAATGGGATGAAAAACTAGCTAACACTAATTTAGTCTGGGGGCTAAAATTTAAGTATAAATTGTGGCTAATAGTGCTTTTTTCAGCCAAAAAAATAAAAATTTCAAAATATTTTTTAATTTGTCTGGCCATTTCCGGTCTAAACCCCACTCCAGGAAATTGCGTGAAACCAAAAAATAAAATTCCTAACCCGTGTTGCCTCCATAACCCCTCCTCCCGATCGCCCTAAACCTAAGCAAACATCATAGACAACCTTTCCCCGCAACTTCAGAGCGCCTCATCAGCCGATCATTTTCCTTCATACAGGCATCTCTATGGAAACCGAGTTCGCTCACTGCATCTTGCGGATCACTTCTCCTTCCTCTGGCATCTCGCCGTCATCCAGTTCGCTCACTGCATCTTCCCATCGTTTTTCCCGCCCGGATCTTGGTAAGCACTCATTTTTTCTTCTCACTGAATTTCCAGACATCATTCTAATTCCTATACCGTGGCAGCAAATACGTCGTGCAAGCCACCGACAATCTAATAGCGTCGCACCCTACCAACGAATCTTCTTCGCCCGACATCGCTCCGGCAACCTCATCGCTCACGGATCTTCCTTCGTTTACCAGCTGGATCTAGGTTAATTCACAAATTTCGAACAGTTTTTCATTACCTTTTTTTATATCAGTTCTTTGCTAATATCAGTTCTTTGATTTCTTTCTTCATAGTCAGCCTATGGATTGATAGTTTTAACTAAATGGTGTTTTAGTTAAAAAGTTTTGGATAGTATTTTGGATTATACTAATGTTTGCTTGAAAGGTATCATAGGAACTTTTTCATGGCATAGTAGTGAATGATCCTGGAGAATGAAGAAGGGCATGGCAGCATCAAATTTGTGCTCTTTTTAATGCCAGAAGGAATGATGGCGGACAAGCAGAATACACCTGTCCCAATTGCTACATGGAAGAATTAGAAAAATGTGAGTGTATGCCTTTGCCTCAAAGTGCTGTACTTGGGTCCAAAGATTTGCCAAGAACTATTCTTAGTGATTACATTGAACAACGCCTACTTAGAAGGCTGAAGCTTGAGAGACAAGAGAGAGCAAGACACTTTGGAAAAAATATTGATGAGGTAAATCCTATTTTAAACATTAAGGTTGTGAGACATAATGAAAATTGTGCTTACAAATATGTCTGGATGGAGGCTGTAACAGTACAGTATCATATTCTAGGAAAGCAAAACACGTTTTCAATTCTAATTTGTTTGGGGAATGAAACTTTGTTAATAATATCTTTTTTGTACATCCCCAAATTCTTCCTTTTTGATCAATTTTCATTTTTTTTACGTGATTTGTGTTAAGTATTTTTTCAGTAAACAGTCTCACTATATTAAACTATCTTAGCACTTCATACACTATTGCTGAAATTAATTATGCTATGCTGATCGAACTTTGGTCGTGTAAGGCAGGTAGTAGATCCATATGAAATTGTGCCTCTGATATATTCTACTCTGGTTGCCACAAACTTTATTCTTGATGTATTGATGTATTGTTGCACTACCTTTGTTTCTTTGCTTGATTATATCACTTCCCAAATGAGAGTTCTCTCACCATGTATTCAAAAGGCCTATCACGATTAACATAAAGAAAGATGGATGAGCCAACTTGAGATATAGTACATCAATATAAGTATTATTTAAAGCAATATTTCTTAGTGTTACATGTTTGCATTTGATTAGCATGTTCCATTGCTATCTAGATATCTTACTTTCTATACTCTTACGGTGAAATTCTATCACTAGATTCATAGTTTTGTGCATAGAGAATTGCGCATACTTTCGGACAATTTCATCGACAGTTGAGAGCAACAAAAGGAGTGTCCATCAGTTTCTGTACAGGTGAAGAAGTATATCTAGTCACATGCTTGCTTTGGACATTGTTTATGGATCCTTTAGTTAATGGTATATAGTTCTTGTACATGATTATTAGTATGATGTGTTATTAGTAAATAGTACATAGTTAATGGTATATAGTTAATGGTATATAGTTAATTGTATATAGTTCTATACAGGATCCTTGGTTTTATGGCATACAGTATTGGTATGATTTTGTAACGGTAAAATTATACATCAGTTTTTGTAGAGGTGAAGAAGTATATAGTTAATGGTATATAGTTTTGTACATGATCCTTTGGTATAAAGCTGTAAGGTATAAAGCTGTAAGATTTATAGCTCGCCTCTTTGATTGCCCAATTATGTAATTTGTTTAAATTCTTAGAGAAACCCCATTTAAAATGTGATGTTTTCTCCAGGTTTGGTCAGGTTGAGAGAGCTAGAAGAGAAATGTTTTTGCCTGGGCTTCTTCCAGATCAAAATGAACTGAAGAAGCTACAAGAGGTGAAACATATATCAATGTTTTACTTGATTGAAAATACTCCTTATGTTCTTTTTCCTCCAAGCATGTCATTTTTTCTCAGTTTTTTTGTAATTTATATTTAAATAGAAGATCAGGAGATAAACTTGGTTTGATAAATTTTCTCAAATGCTTGATAATATAGAAATTGTCCAGCTTGATTACATCATGTTTTGATTGTTGGTTTATAGTAATTTATGTGAATACTTGAGATTTTTTACACCAAACAATTTTTTTAATGACTGATATAGGTAAATTTATCATTAATATTCCATTTTCATTTCCTTTTGTCCTTGTAGCTTAGGAATGGTAGCTCATAATATTTTCACTGAATTAATGGTTTGCTCAAATGACATTTACTGTTGATAATATTAAGTGTGAAGGAGCAAGAGGAGGAATCAAAGAAGGAGCATTAATGTCCTCCAAGTTGTTCAGATGGTGAAGATGAAACTGAGGAGCAGTATAAGAAGGTTGCATCTACTGTCTACTAAGCCTTCTTCTAAGCTTCTGCATGTATCTTGCCTTGTGGTTTTGAAACCAGTAGAAGACATTCTTACACTCAATCTTTCCATAGTAAGAAAGATGGGCAGTGATCTGTTGAATTTGAGAAGCATTTGGAGTTCTCACTCCACTTCCCTTTTGTCTCTTGTGTCATATTATGCAAAAAAAAAGTTATACCTTGGCTTTTGGTTTGGGTATGTATTTATATTAATGGTTGGGTTGGAGAGTGAATGAGAGATGACATAAGAGACAAAAGGGATGTGAGGGTGGAAGAAAGAATGGAGAGGAAAGCTGGCTGCAAAGTGCAAAGTGGGGGCTGTTTATGAAAAGTTATAATGGGGGAAGTTGTGCAGTCATGCTGATGCTGTTCTGAGATGAAATGAATGCATCAGGGTACTCCTCTTTGTTAACTTTTTATGGATCGGAGAGGGAAACATATAGAGACACATTGTTGTTGGTTGATTAAGAGTTAGAAGGATTATTTACAGTGATGAGAAAGGGATGACACGGAAGAGGGCAAGCTTGGCTCTGCCTGAAAGCAATTCGGTAGTGTGGGATTAATGCATTATTAGCTGATTATGAATTGTTGATGTCAAGAATTACTGAGGCAGCACAACCTCTTCAGTAATTATAAAAAGTTTATAGGAATTGATAAAATATAGCCGGTTAGTAAGAACTCATATGTGTTAACCACTTCTGTACATCTTCAGTTTATAAGAACACTGTCTGGCATTAAAAATATTTTTATCTCTAACCTTCTAACACAGTCTGAATGGCTTAAGCTTGTCCTGTTTAGTTGTAAGCTTTAATTATGAGAATTGTTATGCAGTTTTGTTTTTTGTGTAATGTAGATTAAGTTTTACTTAAATGTTATTGTCTAGCATTACAATATTTTGAAAGTGTTTTTTTTTTTTAAAAATTGAAATTAGTATTTGCCACTGCTTGTAACTGTGGCAAATAGTTTTTAAAAATGATGAGTCCACTTTTAGCCAGGGTTTTATACCGTGGCTAATAGTTTGCTAATTTGCCACGGTAATTTTTTTTGGCTAATACTATTTGCCACGGTCAATCCGTGGCTTAAAATTTTTAGCCACGCCGACTTTAGCCACGGCAGTTTCCCGTGGCTAGACCGTGGCTAAAGTTTTTTAGCCACGGTTTTGGACTTTTTGCCAGGGCAATATGCCCTGGCCAAAAGTCTGTTTTCTAGTAGTGCATCAGTTTTATTTTCTTTATACTTGCAATCTCCTCATCCTCTGAAGCAGAGGTACTGGCAATATTAACTCTTTCTTTAGGACTAGGAGGCAGCTCCTTTTTAGTCTTATGTTGCACCCCTCAATGTTAAATTGCTCCCCCTCATTTGCTGCTCCCTCTATGTCAGGAAACAATTCTTCTAGAGTGAATTCTTATTGAATGTGAACTGGTGATACAACTGTCTCAGGAGCATCAGCAACTACAGATGTATCCTCCATGATCACATCTAGTGCTGGACTGTTGACATGAGGTGTTTCAAGAATAGATTGTGAATCCATTTCACTTGCCAAGTGAATTCTCTCTTCCCCTTATACCTGTGCTGTAACTGTCTCCCCCTGCACTTGTGCATTCTCAGCATTGTCCTGTACTTGTACTATCTAGCCCCCCACACTTGTGCACTAATTGTTTCCTTCTGTACTTGTGCAGTCTCAGTAAGGTCATGTTCAGGAGATTTCTCAGCAACTTCCTATCTTTCTATATCTGGTAAGTCCTTTGTTAGGACTCTATCCCATCTTGAGATGATCCTGATGTCCATTCTTCTCATATGATTGATTTTAGAATCAGGAATCTGGTTCATTACTTTTGGAATGGCTCCAGCCAAGTATAGACTCATTATTCTAGCCAAATTAGGCTTTTTGATGCTTTCCTTAATCTTCTCAAGAAGTACTACAGACCAATCTGTGTTGAGTGTGAAGATTATCCTTGTTATGAGGCTGAACATATAGACTGAAATCCTATCATGTCCCCCTGGCTTACACAGAACCACCTTTCCAACCACTTCTGAAAGGAATTTACCTTGCTGATTCATCCCTTTCCTGTTAATTGCAGCTCCAATTTTCAAAGTGGGATCCAATTCACACAATTATAGTGCCTCCCTTGTTTTTGATACTAGGACTTCTTCTTCATCCTGAGTTCTTGGAAGATGAAGAATTTTTCTCAAACTTTTCAAGGTCACTTTGACTTTTGCTCCATGAACTATAGATCTAATCTTAAGTCCTGTTGAGTCTATTATTGCTACAACATAGAACTCAAAAACCTCCTTCTTCAAAATCTTGGTAGGTTCGGATATCAGAAACTCCAAACCACTTTCAGCAAACAGTGTAATTACTCCTTTAATCTCTGACTCCGCATCATTAAAGGCATGGTGAACCACCTCATACCCTTCGTTAATATTATCTTCAATCTTTGGCGCCATTGGGATGGAGAGAAAACTTGAATTGAGAGAAGAGAGTTGGTCGACACAAGGGTTTAGTCTCGAAAATCTGGAGAGCGTGTCGACAGAATATGTTCTCGACCTATTTATACTCTTCTAAACAAAGAAGGTCAAAAGGTGGGCAAAAATTGTCTAAAAGTGTTGACACTGTTGAAATATGTCGACACATACTTCTATTATCTTGACAACGGCGTTGACTACTATGTGTCGACCCCAATTGATGATAAGTCAACACTAGACATACTTAGTAGTTCATCAGAAATTCTGTGTCGACTCTTATTGCAAGTGTCGACACAATTTCTAGAAGTGTCGACACCATTACTCTTGTTGTGTCGACACCACTAACTGAAGTATCGACACCACTTCTCTGGATGTGTCGACACAGATTTACTGAAGTGTCGACATCACTTCTTTGAATGTGTCGACACAGATTTACTTAGCCAAATTTCTGAGACTAATCTATGTTCAACATTCCTAATTCAATTTTAAATTTATTGAATTTAGTTTCATCTAGAGGCTTAGTAAACACATCTGCAATCTGATAATCTGTTTTGATAAATACTAGTGAGATGTCCTCTTTCTCTACATGTTCTCTAAGAAAATGGTATCTAATTTCTATACGCTTAGTCCTACTATGTGAAACAGGATTATTAGCAATAGAAATAGCACTTGTAGAATCACAAAACAAAGGTGTTCTACTTACCTGAATACCATAGTCTTATAGCTGATGTTGAATTCACAACAGCTGTGCACAGCAACTTCCTGCTGCCACATATTCAGACTCAGCTGTGGAAATTGACACACTAGTCTATTTCTTACTGCTCCAAGACACCAATATTCCTCCTAGAAATTGATAGGTGCCTATTGTGCTTTTTCTATCTTCTTTGCAACCTGCAAAGTCTGCATCTGAATAGCCTATCAGTAGAAAATCTCCATTCCTAGGGTACCAAAGGCCTAGATTAGGTGTGCCCTTTAGGTATCTCAAAATCCTTTTTACTGTAGTGTAATGAGATTCTTTAGGGCATGATTGGTACCTAGCACAGACACATGTTGCATGCATAATGTCTGGTCTACTAGCAGTTAGATATAGAAGAGAGCCAATTATTCCTTTATACAAAGACTCATCTACAGGTTTACCTGTATCATCTTTGCAAATAGGCATACTTGTTCCCATAGGAGTTCTCATGGTGGAGGATGATTCCATACCATACTTCTTAATTAACTCCTTGGTGAACTTAGATTGGGATATGAACAAATCATCATCAGTCTGCCTTACTTGAAGGCCAAAGAAGAACTTAAGTTCCCCCATGCTGCTCATTTCAAACTTCCCTTGCATAAGTTTAGCAAACTTCTTGCAAAGGTTGTTTTCTGTAGACCCAAATATTATGTCATCTACATAAATCTGGACTAAGATTATCTTACCTTTGGATTCCCTTAGGAATAGAGTTTTGTCTATTTTCCCCCTTGAGAATTTGTTCTCAATAATAAAAGTAGACAGGGTTTCATACCAAGCCCTTGGGGCTTGCTTTAACCCATATAAAGCTTTCCTAAGTCTATAAACATAATCAGGTTTAAGAGAATCAACAAACCCTGAGGGCTGCTTTACATAAACTTTTTCTTTTAGATTTCCATTTAAGAATGATGATTTTACATCCATTTGGAATACCTTGAAGCCTTGATATACTGCATAGGAAAGGAACATCCTAATTGCTTCCATTCTTGCTACTAGGGCAAAGGTTTGATCAAAGTCAATACCCTCTTCCTGCCTGTAACCTTTTGCAACAAGTCTTGATTTGTTCTTCACAATGATTCCATTCTCATCCAGTTTGTTCCTAAAGATCCACTTTGTTCCAATGATATTGTGGTCTTTTGGTTTAGGAACTAACTCCCAGACCTTGCACCTTCTGAACTGATTCAGCTCCTCTTGCATAGCATCAATCCAATATGGGTCTAGAATAGCTTCTTCAAATTTCTTTGGCTCCTGTTGAGATAGGAAGCTTGAGCAAAGCACTATGTTCAAGTTCCTGCTTCTGGTTTGCACTTCATGTCTTAGGTCACCAATTATCTGATTTACTGGATGATCCTTTAAGTGTCTAACAGCTGGAGGTAGATTATCTTCTTGTTGAACACCTCCAATCTCTTCAATATGTTGCACCTCTTGGTGTACATCTGCATCTATAGAGTCCTGTACTCCCCCTGGACAGTAGCCATCATTTTCCACTTCCTGCTCTTCAGTTGTTTCTTCTGTAATGGTAAGCTTGTCAATTTTCTCATTAATACCTGTAGAACTGCATGAGCTACAAGGTAACTCACTGTTAATCAGTCTTGTTTCATCAAAGACAACATGTACAGACTCTTCTACAACTTGAGTAATCAAGTTGTAGACTCTATAAGCCTTACTATTGTTGTTGTACCCAACAAATATCTCATCTTGGGATTTGGCAGCAAACTTAGTTAGATAAGACTTGTCATTGTTAAGGACATAGCACTTGCAACCAAAGATCCTAAAATAGGATAAGTTTGGTTTTCTACCCTTCATGATCTCATAGGGAGTCTTTTTGTGACTTTTGGTGATAGATGCCCTATTGATCACATGACATGCAGTGTTTACTGCCTCAGCCCAGAAATACTCTGGGAGAGAAGTGTCACTCAATAGAGTTCTATCAGCCTCAATCAATATTCTATTCTTCCTTTCAGCAATACCATTTTGCTGTGGTGTTCTAGGTGAGAAGAATTCTTGAAAAATCCCAAATTCTTCACATAGTTTTGTCATACTCTCAGATTGAAATTCAGTGCCATGGTCACTTCTGATTTTGACCACTGAACTGTCAAGTTCATTCTGAATTTGCTTGACAAAGCTGTATAAAACACTTGGGGTTTCTGATTTTTGTCTCAGAAAGAACACCCAGAAATATTTAGAATAGTCATCTACCACCACAAAAGTGTAGACCTTCCTACCTAGACTATGAACTGGCATAGGACCAAATAAATCCATATGTAAGAGGTATAGACACCTCACTGAATCCTTGTTTTCAAGGCTATGAAAGGAGGATTTTGTCTGCTTGCCTTTTTGACAAGCTGAGCATATCCCATCCTTTATGCACTTAACTTTTGTACCATTCCTTACTAACTCTTTGCTAAAGAGTTGGCCAATAGTTTTGTAGTTAAGATTGGTCAGCCTCTTATGCCATTTGACATAATGAGAGGCTCTCTCATCAGCTACAAAACAAATAGGAGAACCTTTGTTCTCACACTCAAAATTAAGACAGTACACATTCCTTTTACTATATCCTGTCAAAATGACCTTTTGATCACTTGACCTTTTGATATGACATCCATTCTTAACAAATGAAATGTCATATCCTAAATCACTCAGCAGACTTATGCTTATTAGGTTGTGTTTCAAACCCTTCACATAGGCCACTTGAGTGATAGTAATCTGGTTACTAGAAATGTTACCAAATCCTTTGATGATTTCTTTTTCAGAACCACCAAAGATTACGTTAGGCCCATTTAAGATAAGTAAATACTCCTTCAGCAATCCCTTTGTTCCAATCATATGCCTGGAACATCCACTATCCAAGTACCATATAGGGGCATGGTAACTTGGACTCACCTGTAATAAAGAATTACCTTCCCTTAGAACCCAAGTAAGTCTTGGGTCCTTGGTTCAAGTTACCTTCATACTTACCAAATCTACCTACAGCTCTTCTAACAGGTAGACTGTTGTTCTTCCTGACACTAGTGTTGTGCCAGCAATCTATGACATAATGACCTGTCTTGCCACAGCACCAGCATTCATACTTATTGTATCTATTTTTAGATACATTCTTGACAGTCTGGTTGACAGCAAATCTTTTATATTGTGCTGGTACTGCTGTAGCTACACCCACTGTTTTCTTAAGAATATGGGGTTTATGAACATAATCTGCCTTATTGACATAACCACCCTTGTCATTCAGAACTTCAGTCTTACTATGACCATGAGTATTCTCAAGGTCATACTTATTAGAAGGCACTTGTACCTTTCTAAAAACTACAGGGACTTTAAAATTCAGTGGCTGGACTGAGGCTTTGCCCTTTCTCTTGAATTGGACAGCCCTGGTGTTACCCTTAAAGCCTATTCCAGTCTTACCCTTTTGAGCCACAAACTCATCTATTAAGGGTAAAATTGATTTTGGCTTGGAATAACTAGCCACCAAATCTTTTTCCTTTTGAAGTCTGGCTTCCAGACTTTTAATTAGATCATTTTTGTATGTGATTGTGCCCATCTGAATAACAGATATAGTTTTCAGTTTGGCAATCTCATTCAATTTTTGATCCAACTCTTTCTCTAAGTTGGATGCAACCATCTTAAGATCTGCAATTTCCTTAGCTTGAGTTATGGCCAGGTTTTTGCTTTTCTTTAGTACCTGCAATAAGTCCCCATATTCATCTATCAGCTGATGAATATCACCTTCAGACTCAGACTAATCCACATCACTTAATGCAGATGTAGCTGACTCTGTGCCAGTACTTCAATCTGAATTACTAGAAATACATTTTACCTTACTAGGACCAGGCTGATCCTGGCACTTGTCTTCTTCTGATACAGCCATTAGTCCCATACACTGATGGTCTTCTTATTTATAGATAGAGTTCAATAATTGCATAAACTCATCTTCTTCATCAGCTGCATAAAGACCAATGTATGCCTCAGCTTCAGATTCAGACTCTGAAGTTGATTGGTCTGTCATGCTTTTCTCCTTCTTAGCAATAAAGGATTTCTCCTTCTTGATCTTTTGTTGAGTCTTTCTTTTATCAGCAGACTCCTTTCTTTTGTCTGGACACTCAGCCACAACATGTCCAGGCCTATTATAGCAGTAGCAAACTATCTTTGATGTTGTAGATTTGCTAGGCTTAGACCTGCTCCTTTCCTTCCTTGATGACTTCCTCTTTTGATAAAAGTCATCCACAGGCTGAGATGTGAAGGGCCTTGACTTCCACTACTTCTTCTTCAGGAATCTCTGAAACTCCCTTGTGAAGGCAACAAAGTCTTTATCTGAGTAACTGATGTCTGAACTCTGGTTGTCTGAATTATCTGAAGTAATTTCAACAACAATCTCAGGAGGTGATGGAGACATCCTCCTATTCTTCCTAGTGGCTTCCACCTTGAAGGCCACAGACTTTTCTTTATGCTCTCCTTTAGCACTTTTCTCTTCCTCTTTCCTAGCCATCAGCTGCATCTCATATGATAGTAATTTTCCAAACAAAATTGGAGGAGAGATATCTGCAAGTTTGGTCACTTCTCTAATAGCACAAATCTTAGTGTCCCAATCCTTTGTCAAGGATCTTAGAAATTTATCATTCAGTTAATATGTACTGAAGATTCTTCCATAGGATATCAGCTCATTTACTATTCTATAAAACTTCTTACAACACTCAGTTATACCATCTGACTCTCCTTGTCTTGTCTGAAACTCTCATATTCCTGGTTCAGTATAAATTTTCTATCTTGTGTGACTTCTTCAGAACCCTTCATGTAGACTATCAAGGTGTCCCACATTTCCTTGGAGGTTTTGCAGTGAAATCAAATTTTGAAAGTTTAATAATCTATGACACTTACTTGATATTCTGGGTTCTTTTATCCATAGTTGCCAGGATGATCTCATCTTAGTCATCTCAGAAAAATCGTTGGGAGTTCTTTGATTTGCATCTAGAACTGACACCTTCATTGGAACATAAGGACCTTCCATTACAGTAATGTAAATCCTTGGATCAGAAGCCTCCATGAAAAGCCTGACCCTTTCTTTCCGTATTCCAAAAATCTCTTTCCTGCATATGGGTAATTTCATAGAACCTAGTTCCTTATGATTTTCTCCTGAACCCATTTCTTGATCTTGAATCTGCCTTAAGGATCTTACTCAGACTGTTAAGTCCTTCTTTGAGTAACCTCCCTCTGATACCACTTGATAGAATTAATTTCAAGATAAACCAAACACCTAGAGGGGGGGGTGAATAGGTTCTTTTCCTTTTTTACTTAAGGCAGAATATTTTTCCAGATCTTAAAATAGAATCTAACTATTCTACAACAATCACAACACAGAAATCACAATCACACACACATTACAGATTACACACAGGTTTATAGTTGTTCCCCAAGGTCTGGGTACATCCACTTTCCCCCTTCACCTATCTAGCAGTGTGCTAGATTCGGCCTAACTTCTTTCTTCTTCTCAGATCCACAGATCTTACAGCTCAGAATCCTGAAAGATTCCTACAACTCAGAACCCTATAAGGTTCCTACAACTCAGGCTAACAGCCCTACCTCAGCCTTATTATAAGGCCTATAACTCAAAGAAAAATTTCTCCTGCACTCAGGCTCAAAAGCCCTACCACTCAGAGATCTATATCTCCTACACTCAGCCTTTATAATATATATAGGCTTACAACTCAGATCTATTAAAAGATCCTACAAAATTTGATGAGTGTTTAGATGGACTCTTACCCTTGTTGAGAGAGAAGGGATAAGAGGTCTCTTGATAAGTTTATTGATAAGACTGATGGCTAAAATCAACCTGTTCTTAGCTTTCTTCAAAGCTTCTTGAATCTGAACTCAGTAGGGTTGATCTCCTTTGAAGTCGACTGACTGCCGGCTTCCTTCTTAGAATCAAGAAATAAATCTGAATCCTTCTTAGCAGATTGGTTCAAGATCTGCTTCTCAGGAGACTTGTAAATGTCTCCTCCTTTACTTCAACAGCTGAAGATCTCTCTCACTCTTCAGAACTTATGAAGTTTCTTCAGAATTCTTGCTTGAATTCTCCTTAGATCTTCTCACGAAAATCTTCTTCAGTGTGACGTGCACTTTCTTGATCAATGATCAATACTTCAATAGTTGTGCCTGTTGTTGTTGTTGTTCATCTTTTTTATTTGACAGAATCCATCTATATATATAGACTTCATCCATGGTAACATGCTGATCCGGTTTCTAACCAACTTCAGACAAGTCTGACAGCTTCATTAAAGTTGTTGGAATGCACAGCTGTCAAGTCTCCAGTCAGTTCTTGAACCTTTGTCTTTGTCAGCAAAGCGTCGAGATTGATTGTCATTATGTGTCGATATAAGTAGATAAAGTGTCGACACAAGCTTTGGTGATGTCGATATAACTCCTTTGGTGTCGACACAGCTTCTTAACACTGTATCTGTAGAATGTGTCGACACTGCCTCTTTGTGTCAACATAGACACTTCTTCACTACACAGCAATCAACATTATTGAAACTCTGTTGAGTGTCGACACAAGTCCTGTGTGTCGACATAGTTGATATTGTCTCAGAATTTGTGTGTCGACACTGCCTCCAGGTGTCGACACAGTTGATGTCGACTAATACTCCTGTGTGTCGACACTGCCTCCCGGTGTTGACACAGTTGATGTCGACTAATATTTCTGTGTTTCGACACTGCCTCCCGGTGTCGACACAGTCGATGTTAACTAATAAATTCTGTGTGTCGACGCAGTTGCTTCGGGTGTCGACACAGCTTTTCCAAGTGTCGACACAGACTTCCTTAAGTGTCGACACATGGACTTAGAAACTTTTTTTCTGCATTTTAGGCAATACTTAACCTGCACATATAAACTCAAAATAACATCAAATACACCTTGATATATATCATTGAGCTAAGTGAGGCTTCTCCAAATCAGGTACACATTTTCCAATGTACCCAACAACCATAATTTGCAGGCCAAGATGCTTTCACCTATCTACCTAGGCATCCAAGGTCCTCTTGGTCTTCTAAAGCTTTGTCATGACCTTGTCATGATAAAGAGAACCTCCTAGGGGTCTGGTTGTTTATGGGATATTATAAATTCCAATATATAAAAATAAAAATTCCGTCCCCAAAATTAATACTAGCCCTACCAGGTTTATACCGAAAATAAGTATGGAGGAAATCATTGGTAATTAAAGTTATACCTGCTGTGAAGTTCTGGGTACTTCTGTTGCATAAGGTCCAGAGGCTCCCAGGTGTGCTCCTCATGTCCGTGATTCGACCACATGACCTTAACTAGCAGAACCTTCTTTCGTCGCAGGACTCGTACCTCTGTATCGTCTATCCTGATTGGCTTCAAGCAGACTGATCGGTCGGATGCCACTGGGCCAACCGTAGTAGAAATTTGCTACTCCTACCGTAGAAGGGCCCTCCTAATAGAAGAGACGTGAAAGGCATCGTGTAAGCCGGCCAACTCGGGCGGTAGCTCCAGTCTATAGGCCAAGGGGTCGATCATCTCATGAACACTATAGGGTCCTATATACCGTGGACTGAGCTTCTTTCGTTCGTGAACCCACGAAACTCCATGCATCAGCATATCCTCAAGAATACCCGATCACCAACCTGAAATTCCACCTGACGATGTTGCACATCGTAGTATTTGGCCTGTCTGCTCTAGGCCTTCAGTATCCTATCTCGAATCAATCAAACCTGAGCATCTGTGACTTCCACAAACTCCGAGCTAAGAGCCTTTGAGTCCTCATCCTTGACCCAAGATAGTGGAGTCATGCACCTTCGTCCGTATAACGCCTTATAGGGTGTCATGCCTATACTGGACTGGTGACTATTATTGTAAGAAAACTCGATAAGCGGCAACAGTCTCTCCCACGGCTCCCCACGATCTAATATATATAGTCATAGGAGATCCTCTAACATCCAGTTTGTACGTTCCGTCTGCCCATCCGTCTGGGGGTAGAATGTTGTACTGAAAGTCATTCGGGAGCCTAAGTAAGCCTGAACTGCTCTCCATTCCTTAGACGTAAACCATCCATCCCAATCTGATACTATCATCCTCGGTACACCATAATAACGGACAAACTGCTCCAAAAATCTCTATACAAGCACTCCGATTAGAGCACCCTTTCTGACTAAGATAAATCGGGCAACCTTCGTTAATCTGTCAGCAATTGCCCAGATGGAATCATTTTCTGCATGGAAGCGAGACAATCTGTGTATGAAGTCCATCACAATGTCCTCAAACTTCCATTCCGACATGGGTAGTGGCTGCAGTAGTAGTCCTGTCGGGCTCCTACACTTAGCCTTCACAAGCTAGTAATTCTCGCAATGCATCATAAAGTAGGTGATCTCCTTCTTCATGCCCGACCAGTACATGGTCCTCTTCAGATCGGTTGTCATCTTTATGATCCCAGGGTGCACTGAGTACCTACTTGTGTGTGCCTCTGCCAAAATATCTTCTTGTAGTTGTCCTCCTGCCGGTATATATACTCTTCCTCTGAAACGCAGTAGGCCATCTTTCAACATGTACTCCCCAGCCATGTCTGCCTCTAATGCTCTGAATATTTTCTCTAGTTTGGCATCCTGCATTTGCCCGTCCCTGATGCGGTCCCGAATGTCACTGGTAGTGTCCATCACTACTAAATACTCTTTGTAGAGTTTGGGATCTGCCTTGGACACCAAGGAGATCTGCATATCCTCCAACATTTTCACCAGCTCCATAGCCATCATCTGGGGTTCTGCTCTTGCTGGTGTAGCTCTCCTACTCAAGGCATCTGCTACTACATTCACCTTCCCTGGGTGATAGTGCATCGTGTACTGATAATCAGATAGAAACTCCACCCTCGTCTCTAGCGCATGTTTAGCTCCTTCAGCGTGTCCACGTACTTGATATTTTTTTGATCGGAAAAGATGTCATAATGTATCCCATAGAAGTAATGCCGCCAGATCTTCAATGCAAAGATTACCGCCCCCAACTCTAGATCATGTACTGGATAATTTTGCTTGTGCTTCTTCAATTATCAGGAGGCATAAGCTATCACATATCTGTACTGCATCAGGACAGCACTCATTCCCTGGTAGGATGTGTCTATGTAGAACTGGAATCCTTCCTTTTCATAGGGAAGGGAAAGGATAGGAGCCGAGGTAAACCGAAGCTTTAGCTCCTAAAAGGCATACTCGCAATACTGTATCCACACAAAGGGGGTATCTGTCTTTGTTAATGAAGTAAGGGTGAGGGAAATTCGATAAAATCCCTCTAAAAACTTCTGGTAGTATCCGGCAAGTCCTAGAAAACTCTGTATGTGAAAGTGAGGGTTAGATCTAATATACTCTAGAGGGGGGTGAATAGAGTATTTCTGAGTAATTAAAATCTTTTGCTGAATAATATAACTTGTTCCTAAACTCAGATGTTATATCACAGCACAGCAGATTAAACTAATAAAAATCACAGAATCCTAAATATCACACCCACAGCAAGAATAAAAGGAAAAGACAACCAGATAACACAAGAATTTTATAGTGGTTCCCCAACCTGGGTACATCCACTCTTCTACACCCTGGTATGAATCCACTCAGGTTTTTGTTCCGGTGACTGCCACCAATGAGCTTTTGGTGAGGTGCTCAAAAACCAAATCTCAAGTCTTTTAATCAGGTGACTTGTAACCAGGAATAACTTTTGAAGGGAGTTAAGAACCCTTTATACAGTGGGGGATGAGAGATTGATTTTGTCTTCTCTTTCTCAAGTATTCAACTGAGAAGACTCTATGGATTTGATGGTGGCAAAAGCTCCCCCTGAAATACTAAATTTATTCAGGGTGAAAGGAACTTTGCTTCAGGGTGATAAGCCTTCAAGCTTTCAACTTCAACCAGAAGAACTTCAAGAACTCCTTGATAGATGCAGTAGTTGTTGTCCTTTGAATGCTCCTAAAAGGATGACAGAAGAAGACTCTTGATTTGAATAATTGTTCTTCTTCTTCAGAAAACTGTTCTTCTTCTAGTCTAGCAGTTGTTGATTTCTTGACTGATTGATTTTTTGTGTCTCGTGTATTCTGTATATATATTATTGTGTTGTATCTCGTCTGCTATATTGTGTAGGAAGAAGAGGAATCTATACTTTTATATTTTCCATGTAAAATCCATTTGAATTTTGAAATCCCTTCTGTAATCAATGCTGACGGACTTGGAAAATTTGCATTGATTAGTTTCCCCAACTGTCCCTTTGGAAAACGGCAGGAAATAATCCTGATGAAGACCATAATTAATGCTCTTATATAACGGTAATATTTAGAGAATATTAGAGTATTAATTACTCAAGAATCATTGTAATATAATAGGAACAGAAGAGGGAAATAGCCAAGTCTGGATTCATCAACCTGAGTCCATAGTTCGTCGAGCTAAGAATAGTTGTTCGTCGAGCGGAGGTCGAAGATCGTCGACCTCTGAATGGCTGACTGCTGATTGACGACTTTCCTATTATGTGCACCAAGTTCATCGAGCTGATGTCCAAGATCGTTGACCTGAGACCTGGGGACTGAGTTCGTCTAGCTGAGGTCCAAGATCGTCGACCTGAGTTTTGATTCTGGACCTAGACTGTTTTCTGGTGCTGAGTGTTGAAACATAATTTTGGCATTGAGTGTGATGTTCTCTATCGTTGAGTGTTGAATCATCATTTTGGCGTTGAGTGTGATGTTCTCTGTCGTTAAGTGTTGAATCATCATTTTGGCATTGAGTGTGATGTCCTCTGGCGTTGAGTGTTGAAACATCATTCAGGCATTGAGTGTGATGTCTTCTAGCGTTGAGTATTGAAATATATGATCCAGAATTAGTCGATCTGGAACCAGAGAACAGAGTTTGTCTAGCTGATGTTCTAAGTTTGTCGAGCTGAGAACCAAGTTCGTCGAGCTCAGCTCAGAGAATTGTCTCTGAGTTTGTCGAGCTGAGCACGACTTTCGTCGACCGGAGATCGACGAACTTAGAGCTCTTTTTCTAAGTCTTGAATTTTATCTAAGTCTTGAGTCTCTGGCAGTGTTAGAGGCTGGTCCCTGGCATTGTTGACTCTAAGGACTAGACCTAGACTCTAGGACACAACCATAACCCTGGCTATACATGTTGGGTCATATCCTAACTTATTGAACCTAGCCCAAATCCAACTAGGGATCCAATAATCTCCCCCTATTTGGATGAGGTCAATAATTACAGACTCAATGATAAATAGAAATGTACAAAGCAAGAAAATATATATCTGGCAGAGAATGAAATAATATATATGCAACAGATATATTTACACAATTAGCTTTGTATCATAGAACACAGTTTTTCAAAAGTATACCGTACACATAGGAGTTCAACTTCTATTTCTTCTATTTCTTTGCTTCTTTACTCTTATCCCAAGCTGAGTAAAGATGATTTCCCTGCTAGGATTAGCAGCTTATTTCTTTGACACGTACATATCTGCTGCTCCAATCACTGTCAGGGTGGATCTTTTGGGTACTACAGCCTCTGGGTGTATTGCCATGTACTCTACAGGATTAAACACTTTCTTGCTCACTTGAAGTTTATCAAGTTCTTTTTCTCTGTATGAAGACATAGTTGTGAACTTTGTTGGACCTTCACCCTCTTCTCTAGCCTTCTTTATTTGTGACAGACCAATCTACTCTTGGAGCCTATCCATCCTGAAGTTGGGATCAACATCCTGAATAACAGATGATTGATCATCTTGTGGGGGTAGCAGGGTAACAGGCTTGAATTGAGTGGACTGTGCTTGGAAATTTGTTACTTTTTGGCTTTCATCACTCTGAGTATATAGAGACTTTGGAGGAGCAGTCTCACTATATTTTCCTTTGGGCTTGTGGGATTCTGTGTGCCTTCTTTATTAAGCTTATTGTTTGGGAGGTGAGAGCTCTGGTTTTCTATAAACTACCTCCATTATTTGCTTTATAGAACTGACATTCTTTTGCTGGCTGCTTTCTGGAGAAAGATGTCTAGATGATCTTTCTTGCCTTTGATATGTTTTGGTGAAGGATGTAGGCTTGGAAGGTGCATCTGTCCCTTGAAAAGTAGTTCTTGAGGCACCAGCAGCAGCAGGAGGAGGAGGACCTCTCTTGAATTTTTGTGGGGAGGAGAATATCTTCTGCTCTTCTTCCTTGCCTTTTGTTCATTTTTGGACAGCCACATCCAAGTTGGCATACCCTTGTATGGAGTTATGTTCTGCAAAATGTAATAGGGTGTGTCATTTGCTGGATTGGGTTTTGGGGCAGGAGGTGGAGGAGCTTTCCTTTTCTTTGAAACTTTCTTCCTCTTTGGGTCCTCATCAGAATCAGAATCATCATCATCAGAAGGCTGAGGATTGTCATACATGGCATCAATCTCTTTTATTGTGTCATCAAAAATTGTTGTCTTTTCTATCTTTGAAGGAACTAGAGGGAAAATTGGAGAACTGTGTACATCAGTGCTTTGAGCAGCTGATTTATTTTCTTCCTCAATATTAGCTATGACCAGTGCAACTAGATCAGGCATTGGAGAATCATCCATAACATAAACTGGTGCTATAGGGGATGAGATGGTGGGGTAAGCAACTCTAGGAAGAGACTCTGGAGCTGCAAAAGTGGCCTTGAGCCAAATTTGTGTTGTATATGGAATTATAGCCATAGATGGCTTAGTGCTGTTTGTTGGTACATATTCTGCTATAACTTCTTCTTGTACATCTTCTGCAATAACTTCTTCTTGTACATCTGCTGATGTTTCCTCTTCTGTTGCTACATCTTCTGCTGCTTCTACTGTGTCCATATCCTTTTCAACTGATTCTACTGGTGCTACTGCTTCTGCTACAACTGTTGTGTCCATATCCTGTTCAACTGATTCTGATGCTGCTGCTTCTACTACAACTGTTATTTCTTCTTCATGAAGTATCTCTCCCTACCTGGTTTCAGTAGGTACTGAAGTCAGACCCCCAAATGAAGAGGGAGCAGTAGTTAAGGCAGTAATTTGTGCAGCTAGAGAAGAGATGGAGGCAGCAAGAGGAGAGATCCTCTGCTATGAGTGATTTTAGGATGGGTGTGAGGAGGGTAATGAGCGGGGAGACAAGGGAGGGATCCAAGTGTGGAGAGGTAGATGTTGTGGCAGTGGTTGGTTGATTGGATATGGTAGGTGCTGGGGGAGTTAGAGGTGGAGGTGAAGGTGGGATTTGAGTGTCTAGGGGAGAATAATTTGGTGGAGAGGGAGTGCGTAGTGGGGATGATAAGAGGTTGAAGGATGGGAGGGATGAAAGGTTGGTTTGGGGGATATCAGCAAGATGATGTGGAAGAGGAGATTGGGGTGGTGAGGGTACAGATGTATCAAGCTGGGGGGATGGAGTATTAGAGGGAATGTTTGTTGGAGAGGTAGGAAGTTGGGATGGAGGTGTAGAGGTAGGGACTGTAATGGTAGTGGAAGGTGGGGTTGGTTGTATTGTTGGTTGGGATGGAACCTAAGGAGCTGGATGTGGTGGAGGCGTAGAAGGGATCTCTTCAATGGGGTGGGGAGTGGCTGGTACAGCCCTGGTACTTTCAGAAGTTCTGGTAGAAGAGGAGGGAGCCTTGGTTGTCTTAGTGATTGTCCTCTCCTACTTGCTAAACTGAGCACAAGTGAGTCTCTTGCTAGCATTAATGAATATGGTTGGGGAGACCAGTGATTCAGTAGCCTTCTCCTTGAGGAAGATCCCTAGGATCCTTCCAAAACAAATCTCCTTTTTGTTTTTCTTCTTTCTAATCAGATCAAATAAGATCTGTGCCCAGTTCACTGTCCTTTTATTCACTATAGCGCACATGACTAGGAACTGATGCCTGGTGATATAGTAATGTGCAGTGTGCTTCCCTAGCAGCACCTTCCCCAAAATATCTACAAGAAACTTGTACTCTGCAGACAAATGTTTCTTGAGCAATTTATTGGGGGTTTGTACTGAATACCCCATCATGCTAAGCATCATATCAAATCCCTCTGAATTTATTTCTAATTCTTCATCACCATTACTCAATCCAAAAATTTCAGTTAAAATATCGGGGGTAAGAGAAACAGTAGTACCCGCGATTGTTCAGTCATCGTATTTTCCTCTGTAGAAGCTGTGTAAACCCATTCCCTGATCTCTATTCCTGATATCTTGATGCGGGTGGAGAGCAGAGTCTTTAACTGTTGGTCTTCAAGTAATTGTAGAATATTCAGGAAGATGGGATCTGAGAATTGGAAAGATTCGAACTCCAGGTCGAATCCAGTGTCAAACTTCATCGCCACTAGAGTTCCTACGGGAATCGCCATGAGAGCACCTGCAAGAGAAAACGAGGATCAAGTGCAAGAGAACTGAAAGCGCGGGACGGAGGTCGAAGAAAACCTAAATATAAGATTTTCTAGAATATGAATCGACAGACTCTGTTCCACAAAAATGAAATAGATCTTCGATCTGAGGTCGATGAAATAATTTGAAGTTAAACAATTCGTCGATCTTAGTCTGAAGGTTTGAAGACATTTCATCGATCTCTGGTTGACGAAAGTTTTTCTGAAGTAAGTTCGTTGATCTCAGTTCGACGAAACGAACTTCACTCACAGATAGTTCGTCGATCTCTGGTCGATGAAATCTTAACAACCTTTCCTAGTTCGTCGACCTCCGTTCGAGGAACTCTTAAAAATTTGTCGAGTGCAGACAGAAACTAAACTAAGTCTTCTCTATTGATCATGCCAAGCTGATTTACAAAGAACAAGTGATTTCTTTCATCCAAGGGTTTTGTGAATATGTCAGCTCTTTTTAAATCAATATAGATATAGATAAGTTTAATTTTATTTTTGTCTACACACTCTCTAATGAAATGATGTCTAATGTTTATATGCTTAGTCCTACTGTGATGGATTGGATTTTGTGCTATAGAAATAGCACTTGTGTTACCACATAGTAGAGTTGAATTATTTAATTTGAACCCATAGTCCAGGAGTTGGTTTTGAATCCACAGCATCTAGGAACAACAACTGTCATCTGCAATATATTCTGCTTCAGCAGTTGATGTGGACACAGATGATTGTTTCTTGCAAAACCAGAACACTAATCTCATACCAAGGAACAAACAAGTTCCTGAGATACTCTTTCCGTCCACTCTGCATCCAGCAAAGTCAGCATCTGAGTATCCAGTTAACTCAAACTCTGACTCAGTAGGATACCAGAGACCTTGACTAAGACAACCCTTTATATATCTTAAAATCTTTTTTAGAAAAATTAGATGAGATTCTTTAGGATTCACCTGGAACCTAGAACAAAGGCATATGGAAAACATGATATCAGGTCTGTTAGCTGTAAGGTATAGTAGGGATCCAACAATGCCCCTATATAATTTCTGATCCACAGGTTTCCCATGTGCATCAGAGTCTATTACAACATTTGTAGCCATAGGTGTTTTCTTTGTTGAGGCATCAGCCATCCCAAACTTCTTAATAAGCTCTTTAGCATATTTAGCCTGGGAAATGAAGATGTCATCAGGGAGCTGCTTCACTTGGAGACCAAGGAAGTAGGAGAGCTCACCATGCTACTCATCTCAAATTTTGAATGCATGAAGTCAGAGAACCTCTTGTATAATTTGGGAGCAGTAGACCTAAATATAATGTCATCCACATATATTTGTAATAACAAGGTTTGATCCTTATGATGTCTAGTGAATAATGTTTTATCTACAATGCATTAATGAATGTATGCTCTATCAAAAAACTAGCTAAAGTCTCATACCAAGCTTTTGGAGCTTGCTTTAGACCATAGAGGTGTTTATGCAATTTAAAAACATGATAAGGATGAGTTGGAGAGATGAAACCTAGAGGTTGTTCAATATAAACCTCTTCCTTTAGCACTCCATTCAGAAAGGCACTCTTCACATCCATCTGATAGACTTTGAACTTCTTGTAGGCAGCATAGGCAAGAAATATTCTGATTACCTCCAATCTTGCAACTGGTGCAAATGTTTGGTCATAGTATATTCCCTCTTCTTGCCTATAACCTTGAGCAATAAGCCTAGCCTTGTTTCTCATAATTATACCTTGGGCATCCAGTTTGTTTCTGTATACCCATTTGGTTCCAATAACTGGGTAGTCTTGGGGTCTTGGAACCAAATCCCAAACTCTACATCTCTTAAACTGGTTGATTTACTCTTGCATAGAAATAATCCAGTGGGGATCTTACTCAGCATCTTTTATGGTTTGAGGTTCAACTTGAGAGAGGAAACAGACATGCATTAAGTCTTGGTTGAGTTGATGCCTTGTCTGTACACCTACTGTTATATATCCAATCACTTGGGATCTGGGGTGATCCCTTAGTGTGATAAGATCAGTAGGTGGAGTTGGTTCAGCAACAGTAGTTGGATTTAATTCCTCCTGTGGAATTATGTTTGTTGTTGGTTGAAACTCAGCTACTTCTGTGCTTTCTTCTTCACTTTATTCTTCTTCTTGTGGAGAAGGATGTGTTGGGTCCTCTTTGGTGAGGCTTAGACCATCCAGATTCTCACACAAGTGAGGTACCTACAAAGGATTATTGGTAGAAATTTCTTTATCCTTGCAAGACATGTTATCCTCATCAAATGTAACATGAATTGATTCTTCAATTTTTAGGGATGATTTATTAAATACCCTATAAGCTTTCCTTACTTGGGAATATCCTAGAAAAAGTCCCTCTTCAGCCTTAGCTTCAAACTTTCTAATGTATCTCTTATCATTCTTATGTATATAACATACATAACCAAATACTTTAAAATAAGTGATTTTAGATTTCTTCCCTTTAAGTAATTCATAGGGAGTCTTATTCCTTAGTTTATGTATCAGGCTTCTGTTCAGTACATAGTTTGCTGTGCTTACAACCTCTGTCCAAAAGGATAGGGGCATGTAAGCATCTGCAATTAATGTTCCTGTAGCTTCAATCAGTGTCCTATTTTTTCCTTTTAGCTACCCCATTTTGTTGGGGAGTTCTAGGAGCTGAGAAGCAGTGCCTGATACCTTCCTTCTCACAGAACTCATGCATAAGAAGAGACTCAAACTCTGTACCATGATCACTTCTGATCAATGCAACATGAGTAGAGTACTCAATCTGTATGGTCCTGAGAAAATCTGTAAGAACCTTAAAGGTATCTGACTTTGATCTCAGAAAGAACACCCAAGTGAACCTTGAGAAGTCATCTACAATGACTAAGGTGTAAGATTTCCCTCCTAGGCTTTGTACAGCTATGGGTCTAAAGAGATCCATGTGTAGCAAGTATAATATCCTAGGTGAATCACTTTTATTTATTGATTTAAAACTAGATTTAGTTTGCTTGCCTAGTTGACAAGCCCTGCATAGGCCTTCCTTCTTGTAGGGGCCAGAAGGTAAACCTCTCACAAGGTTGTTTTTAGATAGCCTGGTAATGTTTTTCATATTAACCTGCCCTCTTTTATGCCATAAATCATTCTGATTACTTATAATGTTAAGTAAGCAGATATCTAAATTGGCAGATAGAAAATTAACTATATATATGTTTCCTTATCTATTCCCAATTAAAACAGTTTATTTTTCTTTAGTAGAAATAATACAGGCAGTTGAGTTGAAGTGTACCTGATAACCTTCATCACATAATTGACTTATGAAGATGAGGTTATGCTTGAGTCCTCTTACATAGGTTACCTTGTTGAATGTGACTGCTCCAATCCTTATTTGTCCATAGCCTTCAGATTGACCACACTTTGAGTCTCCAAAGATTACCTTTGGTCCAAGCTTGAACTTGTAGTTGAGTAGACTTTCCTTGTTCCCAGTCATATGCTTGGAGCAACCACTGTCCAGGTACCATACTTGATTTACAGCTGGACAGCTCTTCATCTGCAAACAAAATAGTTAGTTGTTCTTGACCCAGGTAACCTTGGGTCCTTGTTTATTTACATAACTGTAACTGGAAATATAAGAGCATTCAAGTTGATTTTTGTAACCTTTAGGATGATATCTTATTGGTGGTATTATCCATTGACTAAAAGGATTAGTGTTACTTTTAAAATTTAGGTTTCTGTTGTTAGGATCTGGGATCGACAATTTCTGGTTGGATCGTCGAACTGAGCTCGACGATGTTGGATGAGATCGTCGATCTCTGCTCGAAGAATGAAGGTATTCATCTTGGGACACAAAAATCTTCGATCTCTGGTCGACGAACCATACTTGTATCATCGATCGTAGATCGAAGAATTATTATTGCTGAAGTTTGCGTTCAGAGATCGTCGTTCTGAGTTCAACGATCTATTCATATATCGTCGATCTGAGTTTGACGATAACTGCTGAACATTGTTACTTGTATTATTCTTCTGGTTTTTGAGTTTGTTTTTAGTTTCAATTTGTTCCAAAAATTTATTGACCTTATTAACCTGTTCAGTATTTTTCTTTCCTTTATCAGAAACAAAGTTTACAGGTTTTGAAAAATGATTCTTCTGAATTAGGGTTGGTTCATTGGATGAAGCTCCTAATCCTAGTTTACAGGTTTTTAAAAATAATTGTTGGTTATATCTAGCAATTTTAAGCTTTTGCCATTTAATGATTCTTCTAACATTTTGGCTTTGTTAAGTTCAGATTTCAGAAAAATAATTTGTTCATTTGCATATTTTAATTCATTAGATAGATTTGCATTTTCATAAGTGATCTTATCTAGAGCATTCAATTTTTCTCTAAGAAGTTTGATTTTCTTCTTAGAGCTTATCAAATCTAAGCATAAATTTTTAAATTCAAATTTGAATTCATCAGATTCAAAATCATAAGAGGCCAATACCTGATCTTCAGCTGACAGACTTTCTTCATTATCAGATTCATCTGTATCTGATCTGCTACTGTTGGCATCAATTGCCATGAGGCAAACTTTCTTTGCATTTGCCTCCTCTTCTTCTTCACTGGAACTTAAAGATGAAGATTTATCTTCTATTTCACTCCAGCTTTCAGCCACAAACCCTCTGTCCTTATTTTTATGCTTGTTGGAAGATGGCTTGTTGTAATGCTTACTCCCGGAGTCCTTCTCTCTTCTCTTCTCCTTCTTCTAATTCTCTGGACATTCTGAGAGGAAATGTCCAGGTTTCCTGCAGCCAAAACATACCACCCTTTAGTAGGGGTTTTATCATACCTGGGCTTATCATCCTTCATGGATGACTTCCTCTTGAAATCCTTCCTTACTATCTTGTAGAATCTTTTGGCAAGCAAGCTCATCAGATCTTCATTTATAGATGGAGTCTCAGTCTCCTCAGCAGCCTTGAATGCAAGGCTATGCTCCTTCCTTGCTGGTGGAGGTGTTCTTTGCTTAGCTGCTTCCCTGGACTTGATCAGTTGTTCATAGGACTTTAACTTTCCTAAAAGAGATTCAGTGGAAATCTCATTTAGGCTCTTGGTCTCCTTGATGAGCCAGATCCTTGAATCCCATGAGCTTAGGAAGCACATGAGGATAGTGTCATTCACCTCTGTGAGGGTGATGTCCTTGTCTAAGGTTTTTAGCTCATTGATGATTGAGCTTAACCTATTGTACATATTAGCTACTGTTTCAGCTTCCTCCTTCTTGAATTTCTCATATTGGGATATGAGGTTTGATCTTCTGTCTTTTCTCTCATCAGCAGATCCAACCACCATTTGATTCAGGGAATCCCAAATGGCCTTGGCTGATGTGCATTCAGCCACCTTCTAGAAAATGTCATCTGACATTGTTTGGGATAATATGTTCATTGCCTTGGCATCAGTAATTTTGGCCTTCTTTTGAGCCTCGGTCCACTCAAGTAGTGGAACTGCATTGGTGTTGGTTAATGCTGTTGAGCTTGATGCTTGAGGGGGACCTGTCAAAATAGAATTATAGATGTCTTCATCAATGGAATTTATATTTAACTTTAATCTTGCCTTCCAGATGGCAAACTTGTTCAGGTTGCACACTGGAGGTCTTGTGCTTGCATAATCTTTGTTTTGGGTCATACTGTCTATGTGAATCTTATAGAAATATAAAGAGATCTAACTTAGGATCTTTGGTTTAAGGGTTAACTTGTACAATCAAAAGAACTTCCCTCTGATACCAATTAAAAGTGAGGGTTAGATCTAATATACATTAGAGGGGGGTGAATAGAGTTTTTCTGAGTAATTAAAATCTTTTGCTCAATAATATAACTTGTTCCTAAACTCAGATGCTATATCACAGCACAGTAGATTAAACTAATAAAAATCAAAGAATCCTAACTATCACAGCCACAGCAAGAATAAAAGAAAAAGGCAACCAGACAACACCAGAATTTCATAATGGTTCCCCAACCTGGGTACATTCACTCTTCTACCACCCTGGTAGGAATCCACTAAGGTTTTTGTTCAGGTGACTGCCACCAATGAGCTTTTGGTGAGGTGCTCAAAAACCAAACCTCAAGTCTTTTGATCAGGTGACTTGCAACTAGGAATAACTTTTGAAGGGAGTTAAGAACCCTTTATACAGTGGGGGATGAGAGATTGATTTTGTCTTCTCTTTCTCAAGTATTCAACTGAGAAGACTCTGTGGATTTGATGGTGGCAAAAGCTCCCCCTGAAATACTGAATTTATTCAGGGTGAAAGGAACTTTGCTTCAGGGTGATAAGCCTTCAAGCTTTCAACTTCAACCAGAAGAACTTCAGGAACTCCTTGACAGATGCAGTAGTTATTGTCCTTTGAAATTTCCTGAAAGGATGACAGAAGAAGACTCTTGATTTGAATAATTGTTCTTCTTCTTCAGAAAACTGTTCTTCTTCTGGTCTAGCAGTTGTTGATTTCTTGACTGATTGATTTTCTGTGTCTCGTGTATTCTGTATATATATTACTGTGTTGTATCTCGTCTGCTATATTATGCAGGAAGAAGAGGAATCTATACTTTTATATTTTCCATGTAAAATCCATTTGAATTTTGAAATCCCTTCTGTAATCAATGCTGACGGACTTGGAAAATTTGTATTGATTAGTTTCCCCAACTGTCCCTTTGGAAAACGGCAGGCAATAATCCTGATGAATACCATAATTAATACTCTTATCTAACGGTAATATTCAGAGAATATTAGAGCATTAATTACTCAGGAATCATTGTAATATAATAGGAACAGAAGAGGGAAACAGCCAAGTCTGGATTCATCGACCTGAGTCCATAGTTCGTCGAGCTGAGAATAGTTGTTTGTCGAGCTAAGGTCCAAGATCGTCGACCTCTGAATGGCTGACTGCTGCTTGACGACTTTCCTATTCTGTACACAAAGTTCATCGAGCTGATGTCCAAGATCGTCGACCTGAGACCTGAGAACTGAGTTCGTCTAGCTGAGGTCCAAGATCGTCGACCTTAGTTTTGATTCTGGACCTAGACTGTTTTCTGGTGTTGAGTATTGAAACATTATTTTGGTGTTGAGTGTGATGTTCTCTATCGTTGAGTGTTGAATCATCATTCTGGCGTTGAGTGTGATGTTCCCTGTCGTTGAGTGTTGAGTCATCATTCTGGCGTTGAGTGTGATGTCCTCTAGCGTTGAGTGTTGAAACATCATTCTGGCGTTGAGTGTGATGTCCTCTAGCGTTGAGTGTTGAAACATCTGATCTAGAATTAGTCGATCTGGGAATAGAGAACAGAGTTCGTCTAGCTGATGTTCTAAGTTCGTCGAGCTAAGAACCAAGTTCGTCGAGCTCAGCTCAGAGAATTGTCTCTGAGTTCGTCGAGCTGAGCACGACTTTCGTTGACCTGAGATCGACGAACATAGAGCTCTTTTTTAAGTCTTGAATTTTATCTAAGTCTTGAGTCTCTAGCAGTGTTGGAGGCTGGTCCTTGGTATTGTTGACTCTAAGGACTAGACTTAGACCCTAGGACATAACCATGACCTTGGCTATACATGTTGGGTCATATCCTTACTTAGTGAATCTAGCCCAAATCCAACTAGAGATCGAAAATTATGTCTGATGCCGTCTTCAGTGGAGGCCAATCTCGTACCACTTGGATCTTTGCCGGATCCACAGCTAGACCTGCTCCACTGATAATATGACCCAAAAAGGCAACCTCATTCAACCAGAACTGGCATTTACTGAATTTTGCATATATGTTATGCTCCCAAAATTTCTCTAACATCAGTGCCAAATATCATGCATGGTCTTCCTCCGTCCTTGAATAGATAAGGATGTCATCTATAAATACGACGACGAAAACATCTAGATAGGTCTCAAATACTTGATACATCAGGCTCATGAATGCAGGGGGTGCATTCGTGAGACCGAATGGCATCACGGAGTACTCATACATACCATATAGGCTATTGAATGCGGTCTTCGGGATGTCCTCCTAGATCCAGAGCTGATAATGCCCCAATCTTAAGTCTAACTTCGAGAACCAGTGAGCCCCTTCCACCTGATCAAAAAGCTCGTCTATTCTCGGTAGAGGGTGCATGTTCCGTACCGTCAGCCGGTTCAGCCCTCTATAATCAATGCATAATCTTACGGTCCCATCCTTCTTCTTCACAAGCAATACTGGGGCTCCCCATGGTGAGGAGCTTGGTATGACGAACCCGGCTTCAACCAACTCGTGCAACTAACTTCAGAATTCCACTAACTCCTTAGGGGCCATCCGATATGGAGCCCTAGATACTGGCTTAACCCCCGACACTAACTAGATCTGAAATTCCATCTCACGGTACGGTGGCAGTCCTAGTAGCTTCTCTGGGAAGACATCAACAAAATATCGTACCACCGAGATGTTGGAGATAGAATCCTTTTCCTCGATCATCTCGAACAACACCTGGTAGACCTCTTGCCCCTATAGATTGGCCTTGACGGCTTGGATAGAAAAAATTAGGCAACAAGAGACCGGGATAGTACCTTTGAAGGTCGCGTAGGAATCATTATATCTCAGCACGACCTTCCTTGCCTGGAAATCAATCTGTGCATGGTTCTAGGTGAGCCACGTCATTCCCAAAACAAAATCAAAGTCCGGCAACTCCAAGATCGTCGTCGGAGCCTCAAATGTTAGGCCATCGATGGTCACCTCTAGGAGGCATTTTGCAGTAGATAGGATCTCCTTCCTATTGGTAATACACACCCTCCTGGTAACTCTCGTAAAGTTTTGTACTTGATCCAAATCCTTGACAAAACCTCCGCCACAAAATTATGTGTCGCCCCCGTGTTGAATAAGGTGTGGGCAGGCTTTCCACATACTGTTTCTATCCCTGAGTTTATTAAACGATCTTAGGTGGCTTGTTGTAAGGTTTTCTTCCTTAACACTTCTAGTTTAATATCAGTTCTACTATTTAAGGAAAATAAAGACATGAATTGAAATTCTGGCATACCTGCTATAACCCTATCCGGGTTTTGGGTTTCAGCAAGGTCCAAAGCATACATCTGATCTCTGTCTGGCCTACGATCACCGCCTTGGAATCCACATTCTCAATCACGTCCCCAACCCCTGAATTGTTGTGCAGGTGGGGCAGCCTGTGGTGCTGGTAGTGGTGCTTGTCTCCTGGGACAATTGATTTGAATTTTTCCAGGATGGTGGCAGTGATAACACACTAGCGAGGGAGGTTCCCCATCCTCTGGCTTCGGCATCTCCAACATCTGTAAAGGATGAGGGTTCAGTACCTCTGGGTCCATCTACTCCTAATTATGCCTCAGACGGGAATGATCACTATTTCTTTGATCCCTCTACTGTACCCTCCTGCCACTAATAACTGTGTCGTCTACTGGTCTTTTTCCACTGCCTCGAACCGTAAGCTAGTCTGCCTCTAACCACTTAGACATCTCCAGTATCCGGGCCAGGCTTCCGTTAGAGAATAAGAGTGTATGTCTCAGGTCGTCCTGAAGGCCCTTGTAGAACCTCTTCGCATAGCCGGCATCATCCAGCTGGTATGAATTTGTGAAGCGAGCTAAATGAGTAAACTCTCGGTAGTATTCCAACACTGACCTGCTTCCCTGCCTCAGCTGTAGGAACCTATCCTCTAGCTCATCCCTCACAGTCTGTGGTAGAAAATGATCCAGGAATGCTATCTTGAACTCGTCCCATGAGATGTTCGTGTCCTCAATTGTTGTATAGGCAGTGTCCAGAAGAGACTTCCACCATCTCTTTGCGTGGGACTCCAAGCATAAGACTGCTAAGGATACAGCCATATCCGTTGGGCATCATATCCCAACCAACATCTCGTGGATAATGTCCAGCCATTCCTCAGTCCGTACTACCGACTCTGTCCCAAGATATAATGGAGGGGATAGTCATCGGAAGACACTCAACCACTTTGCCCAGGGATTTGGTTGAGGAGTCGAAGCCTATTGTGTCTTAAAAGCCACCAAGATGGTCGTTAGTGTTTTTCCCATCTCTGTTTGTTGGAATGGAGTAGGAACATGTGGAGGTGGAACATCATTCTGGACTGGAGGTGTTCCTGATTTCTGTTCAAAGACCAGAATTTGTTATAACCTTCACAAAGGAAGGTTCCCTTATAAGGTGGTTGACTTAAATCTAGTCAAGAGTGGGTAGTTGCATGTGATTCCCTATATGGGCAAACCATAGCTTCCGCTGCTTAGTTTTCCCCCAAAATAAACTCCTGCGGGGGTGTCCCAGGGTTCGTGGACTCCTTTTCTTCGGGTTGAGGTTCCCCCTATAATACAAGTTGTAAGGCCCCTTTTTTTCTTTTTTTGTCGGGTCTTATGCCCAAAACTGTCACTTTGTGGTGACACCTACACCGAGAGAGTCATCACCACAAATTGCCGATTCTACCGGCAACTACTCAACCATAATCCAAAGAAGAAATGAAGTAAACATGTAAACATGAATCCACAATCACATAACAGTATATAAGAGTCCACATAAAGGAAATAAACTAATCAAAAGTATAATGATGAATCCGAAAGGAAAGTAAAAAAGGGCTCATGCCAGGTACATGTAATCCTCACTACATAGTGCTCATGAAAGTAAAGCTACTAGTAACTCACTGATCCTATGACTACTGCTACTGGTACAGACACTCCAAGACTAGGCTGATTCACCTCCTCCTGGACATGTTAGTTCCCATGGTGCTGCACCCTGTCTCCCAACTGGTGTCCCTCTGTTATGCTCATCAGGTCATTAGTTTAAACTAAGTTTTGGTCCTCCTCCCTCCCCCCTGAGACACCTAGGCACCGTGTGGAGGAGGATGAAAGGAAAGGGACTAAAAGTGGAGAGCAAGCAGGATCAGGTGACATTGGACCTAACTATCATAAGTTAAAAGCATCTAATATAATAATGTCAGGTATACGAAGTGCAAGTAAATGCAGTAGTATAATATAAGTAACAAATTAAAAAAAAAGTAGAGCAGCTAACTATCATCACAGAGAAGTAACCTTAACTTATAAGAAAGCTCATACCGACTTATAAGTTAGGGGATCGTTAATTTTGCAGAGTCTAACATATAAAAGATCTCATACTAATTTATACGTTATGGGTATGAGTTTTATGCAAGGTATGTATGACATGGAATGTTATGCATGCTAAATGATGATTTTCACACACAAGTGCAACGCACCCACCCGACTCTATGCGCTCAGACCTTTAGTTCCCTTATTTTGAGTTATCTAAAATCTCAGGTACCTCTCATTGTGGCAAATAGAGGCAGTGGGTTGGGCCTCCCCACTCATCGGTCGGTATTCACACTACCCTGCCTAGACCATGTGTACTACTCGGTACACCCAAAGTCAGGTGCTACGGAGTCTTTAGTACTAGTGCTGGCAAAACCACCAGTCTATAGTGGGCTAAGTGAACAATTACACTTACTGAGTCAACGTATCGACGTCGGTGTGAACGATCGTCAAATAACGTGGACCCACCACTTAATCCGCATGCACACATGCTGTAAGAGCTCCCGAGTCATCGACTCTTCAAATTTAAACCATTCTTCGAGCAAACATCGAACCCACTACTCGTGAATCTTCACCAACTATTTTCCCGAAACGACGAGGTGAGTGTAAGTGACAGTGGTTATTAGGGGTTACTCTTTTAGTCTGCTTATTCCTACGGTTTAAGGTTAACTTTGGACTGCCCAGGGCATTCCCTGTGAAGAGCTCTCTAGGGCACTAACAATAATGATGGGCTGAAGCACAAAGTTCCCTTACGCAAGACACTTATTTTTATGAGTATCTATTTATTACCAAACCTCTTTCCCATGTTGCCTTTTATCTAATCCTATGTGAACTTATATATTCCCCGGAAGAAGACGATACATCGTCGACCCCGAGTACAACCCCAACTCCATGTTACCCAGACTACTTAGAACTTGTCCCTAAGGGTGACCTCATCATGACTTCACCCAAACCCGTTACACCCACTATAATTTCACCCATGTATGGTCTACTATTTTACCCTCAAATCTCGAATTCACTATATGCACACCATGTGGTCAATCCTAAGCGTACAAAGGTAAACACTCCAAATACTTGTCTACAATCTTAAAATTATTACTGGGGGTCTACTATGATATACTAAGCCCCAAACCAGAACCATATATTTTTCCTAATTAAATCAACCTTTAATTTAATTTTCCAAAAATTATCCCTCCTATGACTTTGAACATGAAGTATGAGAATCTAACATGAAATGACCTTACAAAAATTTTCAGAGCTTCTTATTGGCTAAATAACATCAAGGTATAAATTAAAAAAATTTCCAAAAATACATTTTACCATAAATCTAAATTCAAACCTTTTGATTAAAATGAAAATTTACAAAGTGAGTATAAGATTTGGCCATCCAAAAATTATAATAAAATTTCCAAAGGACTATAATGATTAGAAAACATGTCTGCCCAAATTTCATAATTTTCTAATGTCAGTTAACAATTTATTTGAATTTACAAAATAATTTACCTCTAGGACAACTTGTGAAGAAACTTGTATGTACACTCTTCGAAAAATTGTAATAAAATTAACATGCATTACAAAAATATAAAAAATTTACCAGTTAAATTTTATAATTTTCCAGTACTCTGTTTGTTTTATAAAATTTTATTTCTCCAATCAACAAACTCTAGTGTTACAAAGGAGGTACTAAAAATCTTTAACTTAAAATTGTAATAAAATTTGCAGGCATAGACAACAGCAGTAAAAGCCTATTTCCAAAGTTTCATGATCATTCAATACTAATAGACATATATTCTATACTTGATAAGGAAGTTCATATCCTAATCAATAAGTGATTTGTGGGGGCGTGGAATACTCATAAAATTCTAATTAAATTATCCTGAGGGTTTCTCTTCCCATTGAACCTATCTATAATGTTTTGAGCCGAGTATTGAAGAGGCGACCATGTTTCATTCATTAACCGTAAAAGGCAATCCTAAAGTTTGAACTAGGGTCCCATGGTATTTCATCCCTAAAAACTTCCAAATCAATTGCTAGGGTTGTTACAAGTGATAACAATGTATTGGCCGAAGTTTCACCTTGTTTAGTTGAGGGGTAGACCACTCAACTATCTAAGTGCACTTCCTTAAAAACTAGGCTTATTACCTTAAAAGGGCCAACCTTACTCCCCAAAATACCCCATTAATTCAGCTCCAAATGAGTTGATATTTTTTTCTTGGCCTTATATCATACCCTTTGGTCATCCACTAGAGTTTGGGGAAACATTGAGGCCCATAGACCCTAAATATGTCACACACATGTATTATTAAATTATTACAAAAACTATAGATAAATTATCTCCAAAAATTGTGGTTTTTGGATATGATGAAGTTCATGGTCAGACCAAAATGTGTGTTGAGGGTGATCCAGTGGTCCAAATGTGTTGATTTTAATTTTGTATTAAACTAGACACAGAGGGATAGGTTTTATATGTTGGAAATATTTTCAGTAAATGCCTCTAGGTATTTTTAAGATTTAAAACAAAATGGTTGTAATTATGCGATAGAGATAATTATTTTATGGCTAATACTATGAATTGGCCTACGCTTATCGGGTCAATCCAGATCCAACGGCACACATTCTTCATCCCCAATGAGCCTACGACCTGGATCGTTTCTTCCTGGAGCCATTCCAGCGCTAAATCCCGGCCACCCGTCCTCCTTCCTAGTCGGCCACCGCCGCCACCACCTCCGTTGAGGTGGTGGCTATCGCCTGGAGGCGGCACAGTTGCCAGAGGGCCTATTTCCGGCGAACCCGATAGGTTGTATTTTCATGGAAAAATTGGGTTTTCTCCTCACTGATCGGGCTCAATTGAGCCTGATTTCTCCTCGTAATGATCTAAAGATCTAGCATAGGAGAGAAATAGAGGAACAAAACCTATAGGCGAGCTTGGCGGCATGTGTGGTGGTGATGTTCCATGGTCGACCACTCCAAGCTTGATCCTTGCCAAAATCTCGATTCTCCTCCTAAAGCAATGATGTAACCGTCCATTTCAACTACTTGAAAGCTTTTAAAGCTGATGGAGGGATTGAATTTGAGAGTGGAAGAGGTTATACTGAATGACCATTAATGACCATGAAGGGAGGGGTTCGGCCATGGTGAAATGGTGCCTTTTCATATGCTGGCCTGGCTGGAATTGATGGAAATCTCTCCCCCCCCCCCAGGGTCAGGCGAGATGAATGGAGGCTTAGGGAAGAGGAGGGGAAAGGCCTCTTGCTTTCCACCATTAACTCCCCCTTTTCTCTCTCCTCCCTTAAGTGAAACCACCTATTTCTCTCTCCTAGTCACCACACCAGAAATTGAGTGGTATTCCAGCTGGTTTCTACTTGTTAGAATTAGTGGGCCACCATAATTGGGCTTATCCTAATTGGATTGGAGTTGGGCTTAGCCTTCCTCCCCCATTTGAGATTGGTTTGACTAATTTTGACTTGGGGGTGTTGACTTGGTCAACTAAGTGGGTTGACTGGTCAAGTTAGTGCCTTGGGTCCCTTGCCACCACCCAAGGCCACTTGTGGCTTGGTGTAAACCACTTATGTCCAACTAGGGCAATTTGACCTAACTAGGGTTAGGTTTTACCTTGGCTAAGTTGACCCCTCAGGTTGACCCCAAATGGGTTGTATGGCTTTAAAGGGACCTCATGGGGTTGAAAGTTGTATGGTGGGGTTAGGTAGTCTTGTTGGGATCCATTGGCAAAACCCTAGCTTAGGTTTCCTGAAACCACTATTTGTAGGTCAAGATGCTTTCACCTATCTACCTAGGCATCCAAGGTCCTCTTGGTCTTCTTAAATCTTTGTCATGAACTTGTCATGATAAAGAGAAGCACCTAGGGGTCTGGTTGTTTGTGGGATGCTACACTAGTCGCAAGGATGACCACCATCAGACTCTTGCTTGCAATTGCTACCCAGGATCAATACCCCATTTTTTATCTGGATGTAAAATCTGCATTTCTAAATGAAAAATTAGAAGAAGAAGAAGTATATGTCACTCAGCCCGAAGGATTTCAGGTTGCAGGAAAAGAAGACAAAGTTTATATATTACAAAAAGCTTTATACGGACGCAAGCAGGCACCCCGAACATGGCACAACAATATCAATTCTTATTTTCTCCAAGAAGGTTTTTCCCGAAGTCTAAATGAACCAACATTGTACATCAACACACAAGGTAAAGATTGAATTTTAGTAAGCCTCTATGTGGATGATCTCATCATCACTGGAACAAACCAACACCTAGTAAAAGAAGTAAAAGAGAAGATGAAGAAAATCTAAGAGATGTCTGAACAGGGTCCCCTGAACTTCTTTTTGGGACTCCAATCAAACACTAGGAGGGCGGACTATTACTCTACCAGGAACTCTATACAAGATATATCATTACTAAAGAAATTCCAGATGGAGCAGTGTAATCCAGCGCTCACACCCATGTCCACCTCCATCCATCTTACTGCAAAGAAAGAAGAAGAAGAAGCAGTAGATAGGGAAGCATACAGAAGCCTAATTGGGTATCTGATTTATCTCACCATTACACGATCGGACATAGAAAATGTTTTCAACATCGTGGCATGGTTTGTAAGCAATCCTACTAAACTCCATTTTGATACTTCAAAAAGAATTTTGCGCTACCTATAGGGAACGAAGGAATATGGACTATATTATCAGCAAGCTCAAGACTATGCCCTATCAGGATATACCGACTCTGATTGGCGAGGAAATCTGGAAGATCGTAGAAGTACAAGGGGATACCCATTCTTCTACAGGCCAAATCTCATCTCATGGAGCTCACGAAAACAACAGTCGGTAGCTCTATCAATGACAGAAGTCGAGTTCATGACGCTTAACTCAGCAGCTTGTGAAGCCATATGGCTACAAAGAATACTAAACAAAGTTAAGGGAGAAGAATAAATAAAGAAGAACGGCGTGAAAATCCACTGCGACAACACCTCGAAGATAGCTCTATCCAAAAACTCAGTCTTTCATGGGAGGAGCAAACGCACTGACATCCGTTTCTACTTTATCAGAGAAGTAGTGGAGAAGAAGGAGATTCAGCTAATCTTTTGCTCAACACAAGAGCAGATCGCGGACGTGATGACAAAGCCACTACTTGAGATCATTTTCTAGCCCCTAAGACAAAAGCTCGGAGTTAAAAGAAACAACACAGTTTCAGAGGGGGTGAAGGAATAAAGAAAATTTGAAACTGACATGTTTAATAAATGTATTCAATGTTGATAACCATTGAGAACAGCAACCGGCCCAAGGGACTTTAATCAATGTAATAAATAAATACTATTTCCTAGCATTCTCTAGAATATTCTATGTATGAGTATAAATATCACATGTACTCAAACATTATATATATATATATATATATATATATATATATAAATTAGAACAAAAGAGTAAAAACTTCTTCCCGCTATCTCCTCCACGGACGCACAATATATGACCACATTACCATCTCTATATAACATGGGTAATAATTCTATATTGTAAAATCACATATAATGTAATTTGTTAAGTTAAATCAAAAGTATTTTTTCTAACAGATCATTGAGGTTGAGCATTGACTATCGGGAGCTAAACTGTTTGGTGGTTAAAAACACGTAAGCACTGTCAAGGATCGAGGATCTATTTGATCTGTTGAGAGGGGTCGCAGTCTTTTCGAAGATGGATTTATGCTCCTAATGTTATCAGTTAAGGATCCGGGAGGAAGACATCTCAAAGAGCATTTTCAATTACAGGTAAGGGCACTATGGGTTAGCTGTCATGCCCTTTGGGCTAACAAATGCCTCATTTGCGTTCATGACACCCATGAATCAGGTTTTTGAGCCATACTTGAATCGTTTCGTGTTAGTCTTCATCAAAGATATATTGGTCTACTCAAAGACCATGGAGGGCCATCTATGCCACTTGGAGTCTGTTTTACAAACATTGAGAGAGCACCAGTTCTACGCGAAGTTCAGCTAGTGCAAATTCTTCTTATTACATATAGCATTTTTGGGGCATGTGATCAGTAGTCAGGGGACTACAGTAGATTCGGCAAAGGTTGTCGCAGTGAGAGATTGGCGGCAACTTAGATTAGGGGTCAATGTTCGTAGTTTCCTGGGTTATTGACGTGCGATCGAAGCTGACTCTCAGTTTAAAATCAATGAATACAATAATAGTTGGAATTTGGGTTCAAACTCGTGACTTATCACAAATCGTAAAACTCGCGGTTTTAATCACTTCTGCTCATCTCACATGTGAATTCATCTTCAAAATTTAAAAATAAAGAAGCAAAAATACTCTTCTGATTCAATTTTGCCTTTGCTTATAGTTACTGTCCAACATAAACATTGTAGTTACATTGAAAAGCATTTTCAACACATTCTTAGAAATGCTTCACTTGCATCGAAATCTATACTTATACATTCACAACACGCACTTGCAATTCTTTCATCTCAAAGAGCGCCCAGCTGCCTCACATTGACAGGGTAGATGTGCGGCCCCGACCCATCGACGAGGTCGGCGGCGAGGATCCCCGCGGTGGCCTCCGTCGGGTGGTAGAAGTCCCAAAAAACATGATTCGTCCTATTTGAGCAGTACGAAGAGATTGGGATGCAAGCCACCTTGGCATTCAAATCTCCAAGCCCGCAGCACGCTGCCTCCACCTCCGTGAACCCTGCGCCAAAGACACAATTTTTTTTTTCAAATTCAAATCGTGTATGGATTAATCACGCCAGCGGAGAACGGCCAGCAGTCGATCTTACCATAATCGGAGGGATGCTTGAAGATTTCTTGCATTGCGAAGGTGGAGTTGAAGAAAGAGTAGTTCATGTCGCCGAGCTCCGTCTTCATCTCTCGAAGAAGTGAACTGGCTGCCTCGTTGTAGAGATCTGAGATGGAATTGGCAATTGCTTTGCATTCGCCGGTGTCGCTTTGTCTCCTTAAGGACGGGCAACAGCCGACCGGGCCGGTTCCGAGAAAGGCGATCTTTCGAGCACCGATGTTGTATATCCTCTGCAATAATGTTGATTTTTGCATTAAGTACTAAACTCTAAATCCTAAATCCGAACACTAGAAATTCCATACCTTGATCTGGCCCTGCAGGGTGGAGATCAAAGAAGAGACAAATTGCTTGGGAGCGGCCCCGCCGTTGGATTTATAGCCGAAGATGTCATTGCTTCCAATGACGATGACGAAGATGGACTTAGCCAGGTGATCCTGCACTCGCTCGTTTCCGGCCTTCTCCACCATTGTTGCATATGTTGTGGATAAGTAGTCTATTTGCTTGCTCAAGGAGAGGCATTCTCCCTGTAGTTTTAGTCAATGTTGTTTAATTAAAGCTTCATTTTTAGCAGGATTTCTTCCGCTAATTGCGTGCTTAATTAATAGCAATTAAGGGTTCAGAGATTGATCAATGCTTATAGGGTAGGGGGTCTTACATCATGTGTGGTATCTAATATTCCGGCACCCGCTGAGGCAAAGTTGATGCCGTTAAAGAAGGCTTGAGTGTCACCAGCATTTTTTATGACGGAGAGATAAGGCGGCGGTGACGACAACCCTAACTGTTCCGCTGTCGTAACGCAAGGAGAGCGAAAAAAAATTAAGAGAAAATCTAATACTCTTATGCAGGAAATGTGAATAAACATGAATTTTAAATAGACTTCTAAGAGGTTGGGTTTTGAGTAAAACCGAAACTACACACCCCAAATTAAAGCCGAACCGAATCAACAAAGATCTGGTTCAAAATGCTTTCTTTGATCAGTTCTTACTAAATTTTTTGACTTAAATGATAATTGTTTTAGATCTATATTTAATTAACAAGTAATTAATCTCAAATTTATATATTTAAAAATAATTTATTGCATCATATGATATATAACTTGTGCTAATTATAGTTCAGTGTTAATTAATTATAAATATAATTGATGTTCTTTTTTCTATTTAATCAAGCAGAAAATAATTGATGTAAGCATAAATATTATGGTGACCCGAGGATAATGTTATGACCAAACCCGTAAAGTTGATGCATAACTAGAGTATTCAAATTCTTCTAAATTATTAGTCGTTTATCAATTTTAGCAAAGAGATTGGATGCCTTTACTCAAACATAATCATAGTACATAAATGTTGTCAATAATTTTTATTCTCTAATAATTAAGGTTAAGCAAAGTTCTACGACTAATCCAACTAACAAACCAAAACGAACAAAATGATTCAGTTTTCAGTCCCCCACCCTAAACCGAAACCAAACTACAGTTCAGTCCAAATATCAGTTCGATTTGATCAGTTTGATTCAGCTAAGCCGATTTTAGTTTCCAATGCACACCCCTATTTGCATTCACATTTTACTTGTTATCTCAAGTTTTTTGGGAAAAAAAGAATTATTTTAAGCTCAATTTCTTTTCGATCAAATAGATAAAAGAATAAACTGTATTTTAAAATCTTCTCATTCAAACAAATAGGACAATGGAATTAAAAAAAATGGTAAAATATTTAAACTGGTCCCTTAATTTTGGGTTTAGTTTTAGATAGGTCATTAATTTTTCATTCACTTCAAATAGGTCAATTAATTTTTGATGTGGTTTCAAATATGTTTTTTAATTTTCATTTGTTTCAAATTGGTCCATAAAATTGTGTTAAGTTTCAAATAGTGCATTTAGTTTTTATTTGCTTCAAATTGGTCGCTTAACTTTATATTTTATTTCAAATAAGTTCATAAACCATCATTATTCGGATTACTAGGCATTGATGTGTCGCTGACGAATTGCTTGGGTGGCGATAAAATATTTTTTTGAAATTAATATTCTAATTAAAGTAATTATTAAAATTGTGAATTTATAGTTTTTTTATTATTTTTAAGATATTTTGAATTTATATTTTTCCATCCAAAATAACTAATAAGAAATTAGGGATTATGAAAGTTAACATGTAGTGAAATATCAAAAATAATGAAAGAAATTCGAAACTTAGCATTTACGGTGACATTTATACTAATTAACATCTATTATATATTTTTTGGTGTAAATAAATGTCAAAATTAATATTGCATTTTGAATTTTTTATATTTCAATTTAGAGTTAGTTTATATATATAATCCTAGCTTATTCTCTTGCTATTTGTTTCTAATAAATGATTATAAATTTATAGTGCATTGAGAAAAAATAATTAGAACAATTAAATTAAAATAATAATTATATTGATTAAATAATTAATAAAATATTTTATGAGCACAAACGATTCGTCAATGCCTGATCAGTATCTAGTAATTCAAATAACGGTAGTTTAGGATCTTATTTGAAATAAAGTATAAATTTATAGGCCCAATTCAAAACAAATAAATATTAAAGGACTTATTTGAAACTAGACCCAATGTTACGACTTAAGAGACCTCAGAACCAATTTGAAGTAAATGAAATGTTGTTTGAAACCATGCAAAAAGTTAAGGGACTAATTTAAAAGTAGACCTTTTGTTAAGGGAACAATTTGAATATTTTATCAAAAATTATAGAATCAATTTAAAACTTGACCCAAATTTTAGGAAATAATTTGAGTATTTTGCCAAAAATTATCAAGGAAAACAAATGATATTTTTAGGCACTTTTCTAAAACAACCGATTTGAAACTTATTGGAAACATATTATTTTTCCAAACAAATAATTCTTATATTATACGCAACTTCAAATCTTTTTTTTTAATTAAAAATGTAATATATTTGTTAAAATATTTCTAATTGAAAACAAAAGTAGGCCTTGATATAGGTTTATAAAATTTATAATTGAATTTAATTCGCCCATGAAAGTTATGTATAATAAATTAATTTATAGAGAAAATTTTTGTAATTCAAAACTAAGGCTTGGTTTGGTTCGACGTTTTGCCGCCTCCGTTTGGAGCAAATGCCGCCGGACGGCGGCTATATAAACGGGTGCCGGCGGCATTTGCACCCGCCGGACAAAGAAAATGCCGTCAAATCGGAGTTTTTTCAACTCTGGCTCAACCCCTCCGCCTCTCCCTCTCCGGTTTAAGCGAGACAAAAATTTATATGGATATGAACGTCAAATGTTAAGTGTGCATACATGATTGCATTATGCATCAAGTTAATTGTTAAGTGCACCCAATTAGCTTTGTAAATTTAATTAATTATTTTGATAATAAATTAATTTGCCTCTATTTTTTTATTATTTAAATATGGTGGGAGCAATAAATTGCAGCATTAACATACTTTAATTAATTCACTGAATCAGCTATTGTTAGGGTGAGACAATCAAAGTAGAATTGAACTTTAATAAATGGGTTGCTCACTCCAATTATATTTTATTTATTTTGATCATTTAATCATTTTAGCTCGCCCATAATTAAAATTATTTTTTTTTAAAAAAATAAAGAAGCAAACTTACAAATGAAGTCGGCGGAGTTCTTGCCGTTGCTGAAGCGGCCGGTGGCCTTGCCGCCGGCGAAGTCTATCCCGTTGTGGGCGAAGTCTGCCTTCATGATGGTCAGCAGGTGGTTGTTGTTCCCCACGTCGGCCAGCGAATCGCCGAGGACGTACACTGCCGGCACCGGCGGGCTCCCGGAGCCGGCGGGATTGCCGGAAGCTTCCATAGAAGTGAGGGAAAGCAGGAGGAATAAGATCGGCAGGATAGCCGCCATATATAAATTAATATTGGGGGTGTCTAATTAATAATTAATAAGTGTAGAGAGGGAGAGAGAAAGAGAGGGAGATGATTATTTTGCCGCACAAGTGCTCCTTAAATACTGTACGTGTCTACGTGAAGGAAGAGGATCGAGGAGATCGCCAACGTATTGATTCATGCAATATTAAAATATTCACCGTATCAATTAAAACATTTATATTTATATTTATATATATGTAGAAAGTACTTGTCGGAGGCCTCACGATTTAAATAAATTAAATTGACATAAATGATTATAAATAATAATGATGGAGATATAGTTTTTTAAACTTAATTAATATACATAATTCAACCGGACTCTTTTTTTTTTTAGTATTTTATTAATTGGTATTTAAAAACTCTATATTTGATGTAAAAAATTATATTTTAAAAAAATATAGAAAAGCTAAAAAAAGTTGGAATTATTTAACCGGTCGATAGCCAAAAAGTAATCTTCTTTTCAGTGAAATGGATAATATCCATTTGATCCAAATAGAGAGATCTTTTTCGCTATTTCTAGGCCCTGTATGTGTGGCATTTTGTGTTGGAAACATGTATGGGCTCCCGCTCTTAACAAGCACCCCAGGATATAGTCGCCGGGACCAACTTGGCGAGACCGCCAAGTCACGCGACCAGTACCGGCGAGATTGTTGGATTTCCCGGAGTTGACAAGTTGATCGGGCCCCACTTGTTTTGGAGTTACAAGTTTTGGGGAGTTTCATTTTTTATGGGGGGAGTGAATGTGATTAATTGGGGAGATGAGAGGATGGTAGGTGTAAGGTTAGTATTTAATAGCTTTTATTGCTTTGCCATTTGGCGCATTGTCATTGGTTATTGTTGCTTATATATAGGCTTGTAGTTTCATTTGTAAAGCCTCTTCTTCTTTTTGATGCAATATAGAGAGATAAACTCCAATTTTCTTCTTCTTTAGAGAGAGGGGAGAGAGCGCTGCAGCGCTAAGAGAGTTCTCGTCGGGCGGTTAGAGAGGCTAACCGGGCGAGTTGGTATACTCGCCGGTTTGGGCGAGTGACACCTTGCCGAGAGGACTGCTCATCTCGCCAAGTTTGTTTCTCGCGAGCTGTGGAGCGCGAGCTCGCCGGTGGTGTAGCCGCGCGAGTTGGTCTCGGCGGTTAGGGGTCGTAGCCGCGCGGGTTGTTTGGTCTCGCTGCCGAGTGGTGTTTGGCGAGTAGGTGTTGCGAGTGGTGGTCTCGCCGGATTGCTGAGTGGAGCTCGCGTAGTGGCGAGATCTCGCAGAAGTGTTGGTGAGAAGTCCTTGGTGTGGCGGTCTCGCGTTGGTCATCTCGAAGGTGTGGGAGCTCGCGCGGTTAGGCGGCTAGAGTTGGCGAATTCGGTGGTTAGTGGATTTTGTGCTAAGTGTTTTGGAGGTGTAGTCCGAAGCGGGGACCCATTCACGTTTCAACAAGTGGTATCAGAGGGAGGTTGAGAGACTCCTGGAAGTTGTGTTTGCGAAGAGTAGTGATGGAGATGGAAAGCGGGATGCCGGGGCGGGTCCCCAAGCTGAGCAAAACAAACTATGGAAATTGGAGTATTCAGATGCGAGTGTTGCTCGCCTCTAAGGAGCTATGGGATGTTGTGGAGGAAGGTGTCGAGGTGCTTACTGCCGAAGCAGAAGCCGCGTTGACTAACGCTCAAAGGATGGCGGTGAGAGAAACCAAGAAGAAGGACAAGAAGGCGTTGTTCATCTTGTACCAAGGGGTGGATGAAGCTACATTTGAGAAGATCTCGGATGCCGAGACTTCAAAGGAAGCTTGGGAGATACTACAGCACTCCATGCAAGGAGTGGACAAGGCAAAGAAGGTGAAGCTGCAAACCCTCCGAGTCCAGTATGAGGTGATGAGGATGCAAGGCTCGGAGAAGGTGGGTGACTATGTGACCCGTCTGCGGACGCTCACAAATGAAATGAAGAGGAACAGAGAGGTGACTGACGACGTCAGTTTCATGGAGAAGCTTCTGCGATCGATGTCCAAGAAGTTCAGACACGTGGTGGTGGCTATTGAGGAGTCAAAGGACCTCACCACGATGGGGGTGGATGAGCTTGTTGGTTCGCTACAAGCACATGAGTATCGGATGATGCAAGATGAGGAGTCGAGTGGCTTGGGGAAAGCACTCCAGACTCAGCTTAACTTTGGAGAGAGCTCAGGAAGAGGAGGAGGCCAGCGCGGCCGAGGATACCAAGGCAGAGGTAGAGGAGGAAGAGGTGGAAGAGACTTTGGAAGGAATCAGTACAACCAGCGTGAAGTGGAACAACCTCAGGGTTGGAGACACGACGCAGGAGGAAGAGGAAGAGGTCAAGGAAGGGGTCAAGGCAGAGGTCAGGGAAGAGAACAAGGCAGAGGTCAAGGCAGAGGAGGAAGAGGAGACCTTTCCCAGACCCAATGCTACAACTGTGGCAAGTTCGGGCACATGAGCTACGATTGTTGGGCTCCTAGGAAGGGAGGAGATGCCAACCATTATGCGGAGACTAGCAACACGGGAGGCAACCCGGTGATGTTCCTTACCGTCCAAGGGGCTTGAGGCGGAAAGAATGGAATATGGTACTTGGACACCGGAGCCAGTAATTACATGTGCGGAGAGAAGGAGTTGTTAACGAGCCTTGAACCAAATGGTGGTGAGGTGAGTTTCGGCGACGCTTCTAAGATCTCGGTTGAAGGAAGAGGAGTAGTGGCGGTTGTGTTGAATGGGAAGGAGGTGCTCATCAACGACGTCTTCTACGTGCCAGGTTTGAGGAGTAACATCCTAAGCCTCGGACAACTGGTGGAGAAGGGCTACCAGGTCTTATTAAGGGATGACACCCTAGCCATGAAAGATGGTCAAGGGAAAGAAGTAGTGAGGGTGAAGATGACGACGAATCGTCTCTTTACTTTGAGCATGGATGTGAAGGAGACGGCGTGTCTCGCGAGGACTGAAGAGGAGGAAGAAGCTTGGCTGTGGCACCACCGGATGGGGCATCTGGGATTCACAGGCCTGAAGCTGTTGTCTGGATCCAAGATGGTGGAAGGGCTGCCTATGATCACACCTCCTCAAAGGGTCTGTGAGGCATGCATGAAGGGGAAGCAAAGAAGGGAGACATTTGAAGGTGGCAAGTCCCGAAGAGCGACAAGGCCATTGGAGTTAGTTCACTCGGACATCGCTGGTCCGTTTGAGACTACTTCAATTGGTGGAAGCAGATACTACATCATATTCACCGACGACTTCAGCAGGAAGTGTTGGGTGTACTTTCTAAGGGAGAAGGCCGAGGCTCTGGACAAGTTCCGAGAGTTCAAGACTATGGCTGAGAAGGAGGTAGGACAACCACTGAAGGTGCTCCAGACAGATAGAGGTGGAGAGTACACCTCTAGGTTGTTTGATGACTACTGCAGAGAATGGGGAATCTCACACCAGCTGACGGCGGCATACTCGCCTCAGCAAAACGGAGTGGCGGAAAGGAAGAACCTAACCATTATGAACATGGCGAGGAGCATGGTGAAGGGCAAGGGGTTGCCAAAGAAGTACTGGGCGGAAGCAGTACAGGTAGTGGTGTACTTGCTGAACCGTTGCCCAACAAAGAGTATGAAGTTCAAGACACCGTTTGAAGCTTGGTGTGGGAGGAAGACCAGTGTGAAGCACCTGAGGGTCTTCAGTGTAACATCCCAACTTTTATTGGGCCACCAGAACCCTAGTGGGCCCAATAAAAGTGGCCCGGACCCTACCCATGATCCGGTGAGGGGTAACCCAAGGTAGGAAATAGAGCTAGAGGACTCCGATTTGAGTTCCGTCAGTTCCTGTGGTCTCATATAGTCCATACGAGCGCATCGGAACTCGTTCAATTGAACCAGAGGTTATATAGTGGATTTGGCCATTCCTCGCAGAACGTCGCGAAAATGAGATTTTTGGGTATTGACATAGAGAACTCCGATTTGAGTTCTGTCAATTCCTATGACTTCGTATAATTAATACGAACGCATCTGAACTCGTTGCGTCGCGATTCGAAGCCTAACGATGATTATGAGTGTTTTGACCATTTTAGCACGCTACGACGCGCAAATATTGGACTTTCGCCAAACGAACTCCGATTCGACCCCGGTCAGTGGCGTTGGACTCGTATGGTCAATACGAAGTCAACGGAAGTCATTCCGATCAATTTCGACGATAATTGGTCAACCCGTGGTCAAATCAAGCATAGTCGTGCACCGAAAAGCGTGCACACACCAATTATGACACGACACCCGAACCTTGACCCGACCCCGATGACTGGGACCCACTTTGACTTTGACCAGCATGGGGGACCCACTCCATGGTTGATTTTGGTCAAACCCCCCTAAAAATCCATTTTTGGATTTTTCTCCAAATAAGAGCCCACCTCGTCTCCATGGATGAATAGCCCTTGCCCCCCTCACACACTTTGGGGCCCCTCAACCAGCAAACAACCCACCCTAGGAGAGTGGAGGCCCACCACTACCCCTCCTCTTCTCTCTTTCTCCCCTTCTTTCTTAAGGCCCAAGCCCATTTAGGGCCCCCTTCATTTTCCCCACATGGGGGAAAATGAGATACCTCCAGCTGTCCAAGGACAGCTGGAGGGTGGGATTAATCCCTCCCTAAGGAGAGATTAGTCCCACACCACCCAAAGGGAGGGAGCTCCCCCTCCCCCTCCCTATAAAAGCCACCCAACCCCCCTCTCTTTCCCTCACAGCTCTCAGAGCACCCTCTCCCCCTTCTTTCCCCCTCTGCCGGAGCTCTGGTGGCCGGAAAAAGGCAAGCCAAGGAGCTCCTCCCCCTCCTCCACCACCTTGAGCCATGTCTGACCAAGCCGGCCCCTCCCGAGCCCGCCAAACTCAGGTAGAACCTTCTCTTCCTCCCCCTCCCCATTTCTGACGTGGTGCATGCGAGCTCCGGCGGCCGGAGCGCCGCCGCCGTCACCCCCTCCCCTCCCGTTTTTTAAAAAAAAAAATGGCTCCGGCGATGGCCGGCGGCGGCAGGCCGCCGGACCACCGCCGGAGGGAGCGCCCACCACCGGGCAATCGGCCGGTGGTGGAGACACGGCCGGCCGGTGGCTGGCCGGCGGCTGGGAAGACCCGTAAGGGTGGCGGGGTTGTTTCCAGCGGGAGTAAGGAGAAGATGAATAGTGATTTTATTTTATAAATTATATTATTATAATATTATAATAATAAAATAAGGGATTTGATTTTTAGAGGCTAAAATAGGCTCTTAGGAAATAAGTTTTGAACATGAAAATTGTTCCTCTTGATGAGAAAAGTCTCTACAAAAATTTTGAGAATTTTTGGAGTTAATTTAGTATTTTAAAAGCCCAAATAAAATTTGTTTGGCCAAATTAAAGGCCCAAAACACTTTGAAAAATTACCAGGCTCATTTTAGGTTATATTAAGGGTTGTATCAAAATTTGAGGTCATGGTGATAAGTTTTGATATTTTTCCTAAAATTTGGAGCCTAGGGTCGTGCTTAGCAATTATTACGCTCGTTTTTCTCGAAAAATGAAAATTGGAGCGCGCGACTATCCTCACTAAAAAGAATAATAAAATTGTCGTATCAACGAGAGTGGCCGAGGCAAGTGACCGAACTCCGTGTGCTCCGAGACTTCGTGAAACCGTCGAGCGCCTCGCCTCTCGGGTGATTTGGACACGCTCGGAAAGTGAGAGTACGAGCAGCGAGTTGCGAATTATTCTTGATAAATAATGAGGGTGTAACTCTTGATAAGCCCCTGATCCGTTTAAGCCGTGATTAATAAAGCGCAACCAAATTCTAATCGGATCTTAATAATGGGTGCAACCCAATGAAGCCTTATTAAAAAACTGAAATAGAACTGAAAGTGCCTCCTGAGAACGGAGATGAGACTGAAGCCTCCTGAATGGAGTGATTGGACTACTAACCATTTCTTTATGTTTTACTCCAGTCTCGTACTGGTCAAGTACTTTCAATTCAGTTATACTCCAGTCTCGTACTGGTCAAGTACTTTCAATTCAGTTATACTCCAGTCTCGTACTGGTCAAGTACTTTCAATTCAGTTATACTCCAGTCTCGTACTGGTCAAGGATTTTCAATTCGGTTATACTCCAGTCTCGTACTGGTCAAGTACTTTCATTCTGTACTACTCCAGTTTTGTACTGGTCACATTTCATTACAGCACTTTAAATAAGCAGCATAAACACCGCATTTGTCTTCATTGCAATTTACTATTATAACCCCGGGTCCTGCTCTGACGAGCAGTCGTTATTAAGGTTGAGCCTTAGTTGGGATAACCGAAGTTGAGGTATTCCTCCAGGTCTAGCCCCAAATAATGCGCTCCCACGCTCCTTGACGAAAGTAGAGCTAAGTGCCACCGCCCGAAGTTTAAGCCTAGTAGGGCAGGCCGACGTAGACCCAGTGTGCGTTATGTTTGCCGTTGATTGATTGTTTGTAAATTGCTTGCGGTGGAATAGTGGCGGGTCAGTCCCTTCCGCAGACCGTTCGTACCGGTGCGGGAAGGTTGACGACTCAAGGCGACAGGGAGATGGGTACCACGGGTGACCGGCCGTTTTATTTCCCCGTCGGGTTTTCCTCCGCTGGTCGGCCAAAATGATTCGCTGGATGTCGCTCACATCCAAGAGTACACGAGGTTGTACGTTAGGGCCTGGGGTTGTGCGGTACGATCACCCCCAGAAGTGGCAGGACTGGCCACTGTCACCGACGGCCACATCGGTGAGGCCCGCGGGGCTCGCTACCCTGCTGGAACAGAAGCGGTCCAAACTATGTCGACATAGGGTTTGTGTGCGCGGCTGTGAATGCCTGCGGTATGTGCGCGGCTGTGAATGCCTGCGATAGAATTCAGGATATGGAATCCTGTGGTGCTGGTAGAGCATTGTTATAACTGTTTTATACTATTGCTGCTTTGACCGGTTATACTGCACTCTTTTATATTTGCTCCTAGCTGTTCCTATATGGAATATTGTGCTAACCATCTCTTGCTTCGGCTATTTACTTCTGCTGGGTGGGTGCGTGCTCGTCCCTAGGATGTGGATCCGGGGAGGAGATTTGTTTCTACTTAGCTCTGTGACTAACGGTTATTTGATTAACCATTCACAGGAGGTGGAGCACCGTAGTGACCCGCTGCCGCAGGAGATTACGCCAGCAGCTAGGTCTACTCGAGCAGATGCACCCCCGCCGTCCCCAGAGTTTAGAGACGTGAGTTCCGCCGAGCAGCGTAGAGAGAGAGAGTATATGAGGATTATATGTAGCACATGTATAGCCTACGGGCTTATATAAGTACTTAGGCTTCGGCCCTAGAACCGATGTGTTTCTGATATGTCATATATATAAATCTGTAATGGTTTCCTGTTAATGCTTCCGCTATATTCTGATGGGTTGTGAATGTTATGATTCGAGCCAACCAAGGCAGCCATCTAGTGCTTGGACAGGGTGGATCGTTTCCCCTATAAGCACTGGGTGGGCGTCTTGGGCCAGTAGCACCCCTCCGGCCCGACCAGGGCAAAGGTTGGGGGGTGCTACATTCGGGTGTGTAGCTTATGCTCGCATCCCGGACCAGAGGAGGAGGATGCTGGACGATAGAAGTGAGAAGTGCATTTTTGTAGGCTACGCTCCTGTGAGCAAGGCTTACAAGTTGTACAACCCGAAGACAGAGAAGGCCATCATCTCTAGAGATGTGGTGTTTGAAGAAGGAAGTTGCTGGAGCTGGAATGATGAGGTGAAGAACACCAAGGGGTTGTTCTTTGAAGATGAAGAAGAAGAAGGCGGTCAAGGAGGTGAGGCGGAGATGGGTGGAGCTGAGCCACCATCACCACCTAGCAGAGGTTCAGGGGGAGCTCTCACCCCTTACTCAAGTGGAGCAAGTTCAAGAGGAGGAGGATCTGGTGGAGCAAGCACCAATGGAACTAAGGATGATCGTCCTTACCCTCGGACTAGGAGGTTGGAGGAGATCTATGAAGAGACGGCTGCAACCCAAAACAACTTTTCCTTATACTATTTGCTTGCAGATGTTGAGCTGTGCTCCTACGATGAAGCTGCGAAGGAGAAAAGCTGGAGGAAGGCGATGGATGCGGAGATCGCCTCCATCAAGAAGAATGAGACCTGGAAGTTGGTCGACCCACCTGCAGGACACAAACCCCTCGGGGTGAAGTGGGTGTATAAGGTGAAGAAAAATAAAGATGGAGGCGTGGAGAAGCACAAGGTGAGGCTAGTCGTGAAGGGCTACCGTCAAGTTCAAGGGGTGAACTATGATGAAGTCTTCGCACCGGTAGCACGGATTGACACCATCTGCTTGATCATCGCCCTAGCTGCTCATCATGGGTGGAAGATCATGCAGATGGATGTGGTCTCTGCTTACCTGAACGAGTACTTGGAGGAAGATGTGTACATCGAGCAGCCTCCAGGGTACGTGGTGAAGGGGCAAGAAAGAAAGGTCTGCAAGCTTGTCAAAGCACTCTATGGGCTCAAGCAAGGAGCTAGAGCTTGGAACGGTAGGATAGATGCTTTCCTGCAAAAACATGGCTATCAGAAGAGCCCGCATGAGTACGCCCTTTATACCAAGGTGGATAAGGACGGAGGCATGATGATAGTGTATTTGTACGTGGATCACATGATCTTCACGGGAAACAACACAGCTATGTATGAGGAGTTCCGGGATATGATGAAGAGGGAGTTTGAGATGACAGACCTAGGAGAGCTGAGTTACTTTCTGGGGGTGGAAGTGAAGCAGGGAGAAGACGGGATCTTCATATCCCAGAAGAAGTATGTGGAGGAGATTTTGAAGAAATTCAGGATGGAGGATAGCAAGCCTATCTCCACTCCTGCCGACCCGGGAATGAAGCTGAGCAAGGAGTCGAAGGAAGGAGTGGTGGACTCCACCTTATTCAAGAGCTTGGTGGGTAGTCTGCGCTACCTGACCTTCACCCGACCGGACATCATGTATGCGGTCGGGGTGGTGAGTAGGCACATGGAGGAGCAAAAGGAAGACCACTTCACAGCAGCGAAGAGGATCCTGAGGTACATCAACGGGACGAGAGGCCATGGGCTGAAGTATGCTACTAGAGAGGAGCTGACGCTGGTAGGTTACTCGGACAGTGACTACGGCGGGGATGTGAATGACCGGAAGAGCACTTCCGGATATGCTTTCAACATGGGAACAGGAGTGTTCTCTTGGAGTTCAAAGAAGCAGACCACGATAGCTCTATCATCCTGCGAAGCGGAGTACATTGCGGTGGCAGCTGGCACCTGCCAAGCCATCTGGCTAAGGAACCTATTGGAGAGCTTGCAACATGGAGTGGATGGGCCAACGACCATGTTGGTGGACAACATGTCGACCATCCAGCTCGCGAAGAACCCGGTACTACACGGGAGGAGCAAACACATAGATACAAGATATCATTTCCTGAGAGAGCAGGTGAAGCTGAAGACCGTGGAGATCAAGTATTGCCCGACCGGAGAGCAAGTGGCAGACATCTTTATCAAGGCGTTGAAGGTGGACACGTTCCTGAAGCTCAAAGGCAAACTCGGCATGCTATGCCAAGTTTGAGGGGGAGTTTGTTGGATTTCTCGGAGTTGACAAGTTGACCGGGCCCCACTTGTTTGGAGTTACAAGTTTTGGGGAGTTTCATTTTTTATGGGGGGAGTGAATGTGATTAATTGGGGAGATGAGAGGATGGTAGGTGTAAGGTTAGTATTTAATAGCTTTTATTGCTTTGCCATTTGGCGCGTTGTCATTGGTTGTTGTTGCCTATATATAGCCTTGTAGTTTCATTTGTAAAGCCTCTTCTTCTTTTTGATGCAATATAGAGAGATAAACTTCAATTTTCTTCTTCTTTAGAGAGAGGGGAGAGAGCGTTGTAGCGCTAAGAGAGTTCTCGTCGGGCGGTTGAGAGGCTAACCGGGCGAGTTGGTATACTCGCCGGTTTGGGCGAGTGACACCTTGCCGAGAGGACTGCTCATCTCGCCAAGTTTGTTTCTCGCGAGCTGTGGAGCGCGAGCTCGCCGGTGGTGTAGCCGCGCGAGTTGGTCTCGGCGGTTAGGGGTCGTAACCGCGCGGGTTGTTTGGTCTCGCTGCCGAGTGGTGTTTGGTGAGTAGGTGTTGCGAGTGGTGGTCTCGCCGGATTGCTGAGTGGAGCTCGCGTAGTGGCGAGATCTCGCAGAAGTGTTGGCGAGAAGGCCTTGGTGTGGCGGTCTCGCGTTGGTCATCTCGAAGGTGGGAGCTCGCGCGGTTAGGCGGCTAGAGTTGGCGAATTCGGTGGTTAGTGGATTTTGTGCTAAGTGTTTTGGAGGTGTAGTCCGAAGCGGGGACCCATTCACGTTTCAACAGAGATATCCCCAGCGAGAACAAACCCTGGGCGAGACCGCTCGACGAGATCTCCAATTCGCCGGCGAGATCAACACCACCCGGCGAGATGTCCACTCGCACGCGACTACACCAACCCGCGCGGCAAGCTCCCTTCTCTCGGCGGGATCAACTCCTTGCTCGGCAACCTCCTGATGGCTCAGCTCCCCTTCTACCCGCTCGGCAACACCGTCAACCCGCGCGGCTACAACACCCGCCTGCCGAGCACACACAAGCGAGACCCGTCTCGGTAGTGAGATCACCAACACACCCCGGGGGCTAGACTCTCCAACTCGGACGACAACGCTCACTAGTGGCGGCAAGCTCCTCTTGACCGCCCGACACAAACAACACTTCAAACACCACCTCACTTGTGCTGCGGCGCTCTCTATCAAAACTCACTTCTAAAACTTGGGAAAACCTTTTTCTCTCTATTCAACATAATAAAAATAAGTACATGGGGGGCATTTTATAGGCAAAGCAAAACAAAAAAACTTTATCACTCCTATTTAATACACACAACCATAAAATATAAAATAATCTTAAAACATAAAAGTTGACCCGGTCAACTAAGTCAAAGTCCAACAAACTCTTCCTCAAACTTGGCAGCACATGCCGAGTTTGCCTTTGAGCATCAAGAACGTCTCCACCTTCAACGCCTTAGTGAAATTGTTCGCGACCTGCTCTCCGATAGGGAAATACACCACTTCATCGTCTTCAGCTCCACCTGTTCACGGAGGAAGTGGTACCTTATCTCGATATGCTTGCTACGTCCGTGTAGCACATGATTCTTTGCGAGTTGGATGGCCGACATGTTATCAACATACATCGTCATAGGCTCATCCTGCGGATGATGTAGCTCCTCCCACTACAAGAAAAAGTCTATTTAGTAAGGAAAATTAGAAAGACAAGATAACTACTTGCTAATTAGCATCAAATTTAGCAAGGTAAATAATTTTCTAATTTACCTATAAAATTAGCAACAAATTTATTTGTTGCAAAATTAGCAACGAATTATTTTGTTACAAAATATTTGTTGCAAAAATAACAACGAACTTTTTTGTTGCTAAAATAACAATAATTTTTTTGTTGCAAAATATTGATGGAGAAATTTCTCTTCTAAAACATTTACTACCTTTCATAAAAAAAATATAATTTATTTATTTATTTATGTCCATCTCTTTAATTTAAGTCATAGCTAAAATTTAAAATGAAATGATCATACATATACATACTTCATATAACTTAAAAAATTATTTATATATTTATATATGTCTATAAATTAACATAGTTTATTTCCAACAAAATAATTATTATATATAATTAATTTTGTATATAATTTTGTAAATTATTTCAACTTCAACATATATATATCTTAGAAACTAACATAAATTATTTGAATAAAATAATTAATAATATATTTATAAATTATAATTAAGTATTAATTAGTATTGAACAAATTAATTAATATTATATTTATTTTTTAATATAATTTTAGAAATTTAAAATACAGTTTTATGTTTGTACACGCTGCGTCTTTTTTGATCAAATAAGCGTAAATGAAAAAGACAGCTACATGCATGCATTTTTTCGAAAAGTGTTCAACATGAAAGTTGTAGATCTCGACGAGATCTACAAATTTCATGTTGAACACTTTTTCTAAAAATGCACGGTTTAAGTGTATTTTTAAAAGACGCGAAACAATGCGTAACTTTTGCGAATTCACAATAGTTACACAATAGTTTCGTGTCTTTTCAAAATACTCTTAAACCTTGTATTTTTAGGAAAAGTGTTCAACATGAAAGTTGTAGATCTCGACGAGATCTACAACTTTCATGTTGAAAACATTTCCAAAAAATACACGCATATTCATGAGGACTCTTCCTATAGCCATGCCTTTGCAGGTAAGCATCAATTCTCCCATTCCAGGATCGAGCTCCTTGCTTCAGTTCGTACAAAGCCTTGTCCAGCTTGCATACTTTCCTCACCTGCCCCTTCACCATATATCCTGGGGGCTGCTCGATGTACACATCCTCCTCTAGGTAGCCATTCAGGTAGGCAGATACCACATCCATCTACATGATCTTCCATCCATGATGAGCAGCCAGAGCAATGATCAATCAGATAGTGTCTATCCGCGCCACTGGGGCAAAGACTTAATCATAGTCCACTCCTTGGACTTGTCGGTAGCCCTTCACGACTAGCCTTGCCTTGTGCTTCTCTATGCCTCCTTCTTTGTTCTTCTTCACCTTATAGGCCCACTTCACCCCGAGGAGTTTGTGGCCCTCAGGTGGATCCACAAGCTTCCAGGTGTCATTCTTCTTTATAGAAGTTATCTCCACATCCATAGCATTCCTCCAAATTTTTTCTTTGGCAGCTTCCTCATAAGAGTACGACTCAACATCTGCTAAGAGACAATATAAAGAAAAATTGTTAGGTGTCGGTGCCGTCTCCTCATAGATCTCCTCCAACCTCCTCATTCTAGGTTGAGGACGATCATCTTTGCTTATGCTGGTGCTAGCTCCACTAGATCTGCTTCCACTAGTACTTGCTCCACTTGAGTAAGGGGTGAGAGCTCCCCCTGACTCTCCACTAGGTAGTGATTGTGGCTCAGCTCCACCCATCTGAGCTTCGCCTTCCTGACCACCCTCCTCTTCTTCATCATCAAAGAACATCCCCTTGATGCTCCTTACCGCTTCATCCCAGCTCCAGCTGCTACCTTCTTCAAACACAACATCCCTTGAGATGATAGCTTTCTCCGTCACCGGGTTGTACAGCTTGTAAGCCTTGCTCATCGGAGCGTAGCCTACGAAGATGCACTTCTCACTCTTGACGTCTAGATTCTTCCTCCTCTGGTCCGGGACATGAGCATATGCTACACATACAAAGACCCTTAAGTGCTTCACACTCGGCTTCCACCCACTCTAGGCTTCAAACGGAGTCATAAACTTCACACTCTTCATTGAGCATCGGTTTAACAAGTACGCAGCCACCTGTACTGCCTCCGCCCAAAACTTCTTTGGCAACCCCTTTCCCTTCACCATGCTCCTTGTCATGTTCATAATGGTCAAGTTCTTCCTCTCCACCACTCCATTCTACTGAGGTGAGTATGGCGTCGTCAGCTGGTGTGAGATTCCCCATTCTCTGCAGAAGTCATCAAACAGCCTAGAGGTGTACTCCTCACCCCTATCTGTCCTTAGCACCTTCAGTGGCTGACCACTTTCCTTCTCTATCATCGCCTTGAACTCCTTGAACTTGTCAAGGGCCTCAACCTTCTCTCTTAGGAAGTACACCCAACACTTCCGACTGAAGTCATCGGTGAAGGTGATATAATACTTGCTTCCGCCAACTGAGGTAGTCTCAAACGGACCATCTATGTCCGAGTGAAGTAGTTCAAGTTGTCTTCTCGCTCTTCGGGACTTGCCACCCTCGAACATCTGCATCTTCTGCTTCCCCTTCGTACATGCTTCACAAACCTTCTGTGGAGGCGAAATCATAGGCAGTCCTTCTACCATCTTGGAATGAGATAGTAGCTTCAAACCAGTGAACCCCAAATGACCCATCCTATGGTGCCACAACCATGCTTCCTCTTCTTCTTCTTCTTCAGTAATCGTGAGACACACCGTCTCCTTGGAATCCATCCTCAACGTGAAGAGGTGATTCGTCGTCATCTTCACCTTCACTACCTCCCTTCCTTGATGGTCCTTCATGATCTGGGTGCCATCCTTCAGCTGAACACAATAACCCTTCTCGACTAACTGCCCAAGGCTTAAGATGTTACTCTTCAATCCTGGCACATAGAACACATCATTTAGGTGCACCTCCTTCCCATTCAAGGTGACCACTATCACTCCTCTTCCTTCCACCGATATCTTCGAGGCGTCTTCAAGACTGACCTCACCACCATTTTGTTCTAGGCTGCTGAACAGTTCCTTCTCTCCATACATATGGTTACTTGCCCAAGTATCCAAGTACCATACTTCATTCCTTCCTCCTTCTGCTCCTCTATAGGTCAAGAACATCATCGGATCGCCACCGGTGTTGCTTGCTTTTGCGTAATGGTTGGCTTCTCCTCCCTTCCTTGGAGCCCAACAATCATAGCTCATATGCCCAAACTTGTTACAGTTATAATACTGTATTTGGGACATATCTCCTCTGCCTCTTCCTTGACCTCTCCCTTGACCTCTACCTTGGCCTCTTCCTTTTCCTCCTTCATCTTGCCTCCAACCTTGAGGTTGCTCTGCCTCTCTCTGGTGGTACCGGTTCCTTCCCTGATCTCTTCCTCCTCTTCTTCCTCTACCTCTTCCTTGGTTGCCTCGGTCACGCTGGCCTCCTCCTATTCTTGAGCTCTCTCCAAAGTTTATCTGACTCTAGAGTGCTTTACCCAAGCCACTCGACTCCTCATCGTCCTGCAACATGCGGTACTCGTGAGCTTGTAGCGAGCCAACAAGTTCATCCACCGCCATCATGGTGAGATCTTTTGACTCCTCAATCGCCACTACCACATGCCAGAACTTCTTAGACATAGATCACAAGAGCTTCTCCATGAAGCTTACGTCATCTGTCACCTCTACATTCCTCTTCATCTCGTTTGTGAGCGTCCGCAGACGGGTCACATATTCACCAACCTTCTCTGCACTTTGTATCTTCATCACTTCATATTGAGCTCAAAGGGATTGCAGCTTCACCTTCTTATCCTTGTCTACTCCTTGCATGGAGCGTTGTAATATCTCTCATGCTTCCTTCGAGGTTCCAGCATCTGAGATCTTCTCAAATATCGCTTCATCTACACCTTGGTATAGTAGGAACAACGCCTTCTTATCTCTTTTCTTTGACTCCCTCAATGTTGTCCTATGTGCGTTAGTTAACGCTGCCTTCGCTTCAACAGTAAGCACCTCAACGCCTTCTTCTACTATCTCCCACAAATCCTTTGAAGCGAGTAGCACTCGCATCTGAATGCTCCAGTTCCCGTAGTTGGTTTTTGTCAACTTGGGGACTTGCCCTGACATGGCGCTTCCCATTTCCATTTCTCCTTGTCACTTAAACTTCCGAGAAAACTTCCGGGGGGGGGGGGGTTGAACCTCTCTCTGATACGACTTGTTGGAAATGTGTATGGCCTCCCGCTCTTAACAAGCACCCCAGGATATAGTCTCTGGGACCAACTTGGCGAGACCGCCAAGTCGCGCGACCAGTACCAGCGAGATTTCCCCAGCGAGAACAAACCCCGGGTGAGACCGCTCGACGAGATCTCCAACTCGCCGGCGAGATCAACACCACCCGGTGAGATGTCCACTCGCACACGACTACACCAACCCGCGCAGCAAGCTCCCTTCTCTCGGCGGGATCAACTCCTTGCTCGGCAACCTCCTGATGGCTCAGCTCCCCTTCTACCCGCTCGGCAACACCGTCAACCCGCGCGGCTACAACACCCGCCTGGCGAGCACACACAAGCGAGACCCATCTCGACAGTGAGATCACCAACACACACCGGGGTCTAGACTCTTCAACTCGGACGACAACGCTCGCTAGTGGCGGCAAGCTCCTCTTGACCGCCCGGCCCAAACAACACTCCAAACACCACCTCACTTACGTTGTGGCGCTCTCTCTCAAAACTCACTTCTAAAACTTGGGGAAACCTTTTTCTCTCTATTCAACATAATAAAAATAAGTACATGGGGGGCATTTTATAGGCAATGCAAAACAATAAAACTTTCTCACTCCTATTTAATGCACACAACCATAAAATATAAAATAATCTTAAAACATAAAAGTTGACCCGGTCAACAAAGTCAAAGTCCAACATTTTGATCTTTTTTGGCCACTATATAAGGCTATTTTACATTTGTGTTGTAAGTTTAGGGCACTTTTGGAAGCTAAGAAGAAATAACTTTGGTTTATCACTTGGTACTAAACTGCTGCTATAGAATTAAGAGCCCTGTGGGATCCCTTATTCTTCTTATTGGCATAGTGGTGTTTGACGTGAGGCTGGTATTCCCTCTATTATCCCAATCCACCTATGGACTTCATAATAAAAGGATGATGTTACTAGCAAACTCTCCGTCGCTTCTAGCAAACCCAAAATAATAAGATTCAGTCATTTTTTATTTTATTTTCGTCTAAGAAAATACTACTAGCAAACTATTTCATTAGGGCATCTCCAGCCATGTTCTATCCCCGTTGTTCATCTTTCGAGGAAGGCAGTTTTCGTCGGACATCCTATTTTCAGACAGTCGGTGGAGATCTGGGCTATTGGAGTAATCGATCACTAGCAGATCTGTCCAGGCTGAGACACTATTCTCGTCTCGAAAAAATCTTTTGACTGTCCCGCTATTGTTGCATGGCAAAAGCTGCTTCTCTTCTCTCCGCTTCCGTTGCCCCAATTCCCATTTAATTCTTCATTTTTCTCCTCGTTGGGAGTCGTTGACGCAGCCTCTGCTATTTTCAACCAGGCAAATCATTATCAGGTAGGGTTTTTTAAATTAAATCTTAGTTTTTTTAATTTTTAGTCATTCATCTTCTGTTATGAATCAATGTTCAGGTAAAAAAGACGTTGTCGTGAAGAAGAAAAAGTAATTAGAGAAGTAGGGGAGAAAATTTGAATAAGAAAGGATCTTTTTCGAGATCTTTCTCTGGCTCAAATCGGGGGAAAGTCGATCGCAAAGCTGGTGCTTCAGTCGGATGGAGCCTTTGGAGCTCTCAGTGCTGCGGACTAACTCGACGACCCGGTCGGACCGGAATAAACTGGACCGGCTTAGCTCTCGGGATGGCCGAGCGCACAAACAGTCAATGAAAATAGAGAGTTGACACAAGAGATTTTAACGTGGAAAAACCCCTCAACTAGGTAAAAAACCACGTGATCGGATCTGTGTCGGTCAAAGTCCACTATCAGCTTGCGGTTACAACTATGCTCGGAGAATCGAGGGCGACAGGCTGCTCCATGTTACAACTTGGGGGCGAGAGAGAACTCCTGACTCGCAACGGGCAACAAGCTACGCCGAGGAAGTGTTGGATGCTGCTTGGTAACTGGTGTGCTTGAGCGCTGGTGGTGGTCGTCTTCTTCCCTTCTCTGCACACCTAGGGACTTGGCTGTTCCTCTGGCTCGTAGGCGGCTTGAAGATGACCCGAGGGAGGAGTTCGGCAAAGCTTTGACCTGAGGAAGTGTTAGAATATATAATCTCCTCTTCTTAATCTAGTCCTGAGTCCCACTTCTCTCCCTTTATCTTTTGACTTTTCTACTTAGTTATGTGTGCCATCATCTATCTTTTATTATCCCCCACTGGAGGACTTTTAGGAGATATATTCTCCTTGGCTTGTAATAACAGTATGGTTAAACTTATTCCCGTTTTCTTGCTCTTGCCAGTTATCTTTTTTGCTTTCACCTGCTGCCTGCTACCTGTAAATGCTTGAAGCTATTTCTACATTTGGTATCAGAGGAATCGGCTCATGCCATCAGCCATCAGAATATCTGTGTAGTATCATTCACGTTTGTTTTTCTTTTCTCTTTCTTTGATCCTCATCATATGGCTTCCTCTTTGAGCAATCAGACTTTTCTGTATACTTCCACGAGTATTCCAATATTTGAAGGAGATGCTTACGACTAATGGAGCAAACAGATGAAGGTATACTTCATCTCTCAAGGTTTTTGGGATCTGGTTCAAGACGGATACCCAATCTTTACAAAAGAATCTACCACTATGATGAGTGAGCAAGGCGAGCTTCAAACTTTTTTGGAAAATCAGAAGAAGGACGCAAAAGCTATCCTCTGTATCCAACAGGGCGTTGGAAGGTCGATCCTACCACTCATCATAGATGCAGAAACCTCAAAGGATGCCTGGGAAATTTTGAAAACAGAATACAGAGGAAATGAAAGAGTGATATCGATGAGATTAACACAACACTGGCGAGAGTTTGACAACCTGAATATGAAAGAGGGAGACAGCATTCAAAAATATATATCCAAGACAACTCTTCTAGTGAATCAAATTAGAACCTATGGTGATGATTTGCCAGAGAAGAGAGTTGTAACTAAAATCCTCAGTAGTCTGTCTCCAACATTTGAACATGTTGTCGCCGCCATTGAGGAAGCAAGAGATATTTCTAAAATGTCTATCAGTGACCTCATGAGTTCACTGCTGGTGCATGAAGCCCGCATGAAGAAGAAGGAATCGGATCTAGAATAGGCTTTCCAGAGTAAGATGCTTCTGAACCCTGGAAAATCTGTTTTTTCATCATCGAGTCAAGACTTAAGAGAGAAAGGAGGTGAATAAAAAGAAGTTATTCCCTACTGCAAACTTTGCAACAAGAATACGCATCACACCAAGGATTTCTATTCAAGATGTAAGAAATGTAAAAGACATATGCACTTACAGAGAGATTGTTGGTATAGAGAGCCTCGATCAAAAGAGGAAGTAAACTTTTCCTCTGACCCTGAATCACTCTTCCTTTCATGTCTTAAAGTTGAAACTCCGAAGAACAGTGTTTGGTTCCTCGATAGTGGATGCTCAAACCACATGTGCAACAATAAAGATGCTTTTATACAGCTCAATGAAATAACCAAGGCAGAAGTGATTATGGGGGATGGTAACACAAAAGTTATAGAAGGAAGAGGAATTGTTGTTGTTAAGCTAAGGAATGGTAAAGTTAACCATATCCACGATGTTCAATTTGTACATGATTTAACTCAGAATTTACTGAGTGTAGGACAATTGATACAGAAAGGATATAAATTAACTTTTGAGGGAGAGCAGTGCCACATAGAAGAAGGTAAGTCAAAGAGAGTTGTTGTCATAGTGAAAATGTCACAAAATAAAAATTTTCCATTGTCTATGGAAGCAGAAAAAGAAAATCCATCCTATAGTTATCAAGCTCATGCCACCAGGAGCATTGAAGCATCGGATCTTTGGCATCACCATTGTGGACATCTGAACTATACGGATCTGCAAAAACTCCAGCACCTGTCGACTGGAATGCAAGGTTGCATAACCAACAACAACATGGTATGTGAAGTATGTGCTCTCAACAAAGTTCACAAGTCACCTTTACCAAGCTTCAGCACATGGAGGGCAACAAAACCTCTTGAGCTCATTCATATGGACATTTGGGGTCCTGCTTCAACCCCAACATGGTCAGGAAATCTCTACTATTTACTGATTGTGGATGATTATACTCATATGATGTGGGTGTATTTACTCACCTTCAAATCTGAAGCTTTCCGCATCTTCAAACAATATAAGTACATGATATAAAAGGAGACAAATTATAAGATTACAGGGCTTAGAACTGACAGGGGCGGGGAGTTCACTAGTAAAGAATTCCACTCATTTTGTGAGCTAAATGGGATCAAGCGTCAGCTAACCGTTCCACAATGCCCCCAAAAGAATGGGGTGGTTGAGAAAAGAAACAGAACAGTGGTGGAAATGGGTAGATGTATGCTCCAACACAAAAAACTACCTAAGGAATTTTGGGGGGAAGTTATAAGTACTGCTGTATTTCTACTTAACAGAGCACGTACACGTGCTCTCACAAAATCCACTCCATATGAAATGTGACACAAGAGAAAGCCAAACTTACAACACCTCAAAACCTTTGGGAGCATTGCTTATGCTCTTCCACCGAATGTAAACAGAGATAAACTGGAAGCAAAGGGAGAAAAACTAATATTTGTGGGTTACAGCAAGGAATCAAAAGGTTATCGTCTGTTTCACCAAGTAACTAAGAAATTTGTTGTCAACAAAGACATTATATTTGATGAGAACAACTGCTGGGATTGGGGGAAGGTCGAGGATCAGAGTCCTTTGATATTTGGAATTTCAGAGGAGGATGTTGTGAATGATCATTCTATGCATGTGCCTACACAGCTGCCCAATCCTCAACCTCTCACTAACGAATCAGAAGGTATTATATATGACTCATCATCTCCCCAAGGATCCATAGATGGCTCAGATCACACCAGGTATGGGTCCTCATCGCCTAAAAGATTTCGTTCACTAAATGACATTTATGCAGCATACAATGTAGCCTTCATGTGCAAAGAACCCACCACATTTTCTGAAGCCATCTCACAACACCAATGGATTGATTCCATAGATGCTGAAATCAATATGATTGAAAAAATAACACATGGGAACTTGTATCTCGACCCCATAATCAGCAAGTTATTGGGGTCAAATGGATCTACAAATTGAAACTCAATGATAAAGGAGAAATAGAAAAGCATAAGGCCAGACTAGTCGCAAAAGGTTACACCCAAAAACCTGGGAGAGATTTCACAGAAATATTTGCTCCTGTGGCCCGTATGGAAACCATTCGTCTTCTGATAGCCTTTGCAACCCAACACAAACTCCAAATCCACCAGTTAGATGTAAAGTTGGCATTCCTAAATGAAGAACTTCACGAAGAGGTATATGTTCAATAGCCTGAAGGATATGTTAACAAGGGAGAAGAAAAGAAAGTATACAAATTGAGAAAAGCACTCTACGGTTTGAGACAGGCCCCCAGAGCTTGGAATGAATGCATTGATTCTTATCTAAGGCAGTGCAAATATGAAAGAAGTCCATTTGAGGCTGCCTTATATATCAAACACTATGTTGATGGCAGTCTTGTGATAGTCCTCATATATGTAGATGATTTGCTTGTAATTGGATCAAACAATCATCTCATTGAAGAATTCAAATGCACTATGAAGCGAGAATTCGAAATGAGTGATCTTGGAATCATGAAATACTTTCTCGGCTTCCAAATTGATCAAACACCGGGATCTATATTTCTACACCAACAAAAATACACATGTGAACTTTTGAAAAGGTGTAACATGGAAGAATGTAAATATGTAGCAACCCCAATAGCAACAGGAGATAAATTGCAAATAGAGGATGGGGAAGAGAAGGTGGATGTAGAAAAATATCGTAGTATCGTTGGCTCCCTTATCTATCTTACAAACAGCAGACCCGATATCGAGTATGCGGTGGGCATTGTTTCAAGATACTCAAGTAATCCCAGCACGATCCATATGAAAACAGTAAAACGAATATTGCGCTACCTGCAAGGGACTAATGACTATGGTATTCTGTTTGAGAGGAATGAAGAAGAAGAAGAAAGCTTAGTTGGATATTCAGACAGCGATTGGGCAGGCTCCAGTGATGATAGGAAGAGCACCAGCGGCTTCGTTTTTCAACTAGGAGGAATGTCCATCTCCTGGAACTCAAGAAAACAGAAGACCGTTGCTCTTTCCTCTGCGGAGGCATAATATGTGGCCATGGGAGAAGCCGCAAAGGAAGCAGTTTGGCTCAACAGTCTTCTTGGATAAATAAAGGGAAAGAAAAAGGAAATCATCACATTAATGGTTGATAACACCTCTTCTATCTCCATTAGTAAGAATCCAGTATTTCACAATCGAACGAAACATATCCAGATTCGTCATCACTTTGTGAGAGAATTGCTTAAAGAAAAGAAGATCGAAAAAAAATATTGCAGCACCCTAGAACAGATTGCGGATGGAATGAACAAAGCCCTTTTGGTAGAGAAGTTCTTAAAGTTTCGAACAGAGCTCGACGTCGTCGGCAAAGGTGGAGAAGAAAGAAAGAAACCCGGTGACCTAGATTAGGGGGGGTGTTAGAATATATAATTTCCTCTTCTTAATCTAGTCCCGGGTCCCACTTCTCTCCCTTTATCTTTTGACTTTTCTACTTAGTTATGTGTGCCATCATCTATCTTTTCTTATCCCCAACTGGAGGACTTATAGGAGATATATTCTCCCAGGCTTGTAATAACAGTATGGTTGAACTTATTCCCGTTTTCTTGCTCTTGCTAGTTATCTTTTTTGCTTTCACCTGCTACCTGTTACCTGTAAATGCTTGAAGCTATTTTTACAGGAAGAAGAAGGCTCTGTTTGGTTCAGCTGTTGTTGATGAAAAGTTGCTGATGAACTATTGCTGATAGAAAAAGTACTGATTTTGGAAAAAAGAGTTTTGTTAAAAAACTATTTAGAAGAAACAGAGTTTACAAAACGTAGTTTTCGAAAAAAAAAATTGGATACAAAACAGAGTTTTGAGCGAAATTTTTTTTCCCTAATAAAACATAATCACCAACCACACAATGTAATGATTTTCTCACTGATCATGCCAAATGCTAGTATGCATAAAATATTTCTGAGCAAAAAAATAAATTGAAATGCCAATTTCAATATAGATCAAATAATCAGTATAATCAAAGAAAGAAAGAAACAGAGCAAACAGTGACCATGCAAAGAAACAACATATCCCAAAAGAAACATTATACAATCTTTTAAAAATGAATGTTATATGGAAAAAACTTGGCAAAGATTGTAGGGGAAGCTATCATAATTGTCTATGACAACAACATCCGCTAATCTTGTCGAGCGCATGCGCACTTGCCAATGTGCATGCGCACTTGCCGAGCCCCTAAACCAACATTAATTTATCAACCAAACCCTAAAAAACAGTCCAGAAAATGATCAAAAGAGCAGGGATCCATGTAAATCGTGCAAACCCTGAGATGGGAAATGACAAGTGATTGAGGTGTGGCCGGGGGCTTGGGAAACTGGAAAAGGGAAGAAGAAGCTTTTCCATCCATGAAACTTGAAAAGGGAAAGAGAGAAGGGGGCAGAGGGCATGCCATTAATGACGACAATCGCTCGATGAGAAGCATTCCACTTGACGAGAAGCTTTCCGCTCGAAGAAAGCTGTCGCCTGAGTTTCGGAAAGAAGAAGGACCGCGAGCGGGAGGGAGATCGGGAAAAAGATCGGGCGGGCGATGGACAGGCGCATCTGCTGTTGACCGCGAAAAAAAGTTGCGGCAGGGTATAAACAAAAAACAGCGGAAATAAATAAATGGAGTTTGGAAATAAGTGGAAACAAACACGGCTTTTTACCAAAACGCCGATGCGTTCCCACCGCACAGCAGGCAAAAAGCCCAACCAACCGCCACCGAAGACTCGGAGGAAAAAATGTGAGAAATGAGGAGGCATGAGACTCCTTTTATAACCTCCAGGAGGTGGTTATGGTGGGCCCCCACTAACCTGGTGGTTAGTGGGTGCTTACCTGCGGATCAGACGGCGGTGGAGGCTCCATAGTGATCGGTCGGTTGCCAACCTACAAGCGGCGGTGGCCTGACGGCCAAGCTGCGGCGGATGGCGGCGGGCAGTCGGTGGCCGGCGACGGCGGACGGCCAGCGGGGCGGCAGGCAGACGGACGACCGGCGAGACGGCGGGCAGCCGGCGGCGGCCGGCGGTGGTAGTTATTGAATGGGTGGCCCCCATGATTCTCCTATTATGGAGGGTCAAACCCATGATCTCCATAATAGGAGAAATCATGGGGGAAGAGTGGTTAAATGCACTCCCAAGGCTTAAAATGGAGGTTCATCCCCATCAATTGCCTCCCAAATCCTTGTTGTCGGAAGTTGGCACAAGTAAGAGAACAAGAATTTTTCCTCATTATCTTCGATCATGATGGTGACCAGCAAAAGGCCAGAAACATCAGAGAGCGACACCCGACGAGCCCAGGTAATGATATGTTAAAATATTTCTGGGGGAGAGAGGGGATGGCTAGAGGAAGCGTCAGTGTGCCCCAAAAAAGGGGACTCTTGGTGCTTCCACGGTCGGGCGGCGTGGCGACAGCCAATGCGCGGGCACGCGAGGAGGCGCGCGAACCGAGCCGTGCGGGTGCGCGCACCTCATCGCGCGCGCATCCCTGACTGCGCATGCACTGGGACGCGTGCGCGCATTGGTGCGCGAGCACCAGGCCGCGCGTGCGGCCTGGTGCGCGCGCACCTGTGCGATGCACACGCGCCTGTACGCGCCTGTAGGCGCGTGCACCTGGGCACGCCCACTTGGGTGCGCGCGTGTCGTGCATCGGGCCACACACTCATGACTGGATGCACTCGCGCATGCGCGTGTATCCGACCGCGCGTGTATGGGTACGCGTGCTTTCCTGGCCGCGCACGCATACGAGTGCACGCGCGCCTAGCCGTGTGCACAAGTGCGCGTGCGTATCAGACTGTGCACGTGCTTTGTTGTGCGGGGCCCGTAGGTATTATGCTTTGCGCGTGCGCGGGGGTGCCCCTCGGCTTGCCTCAAGGGGGCCTACCCTTTAATTTTGCCGTGTGAAGCACGCTTTCATACTGCATTTGACTTTTCTTTTCTGGTGATAGGGCTCAAAGCGTACCGCGAGACCGCTACATCTGTGATCCTCTCTTACTGAGGACCAAATTGTTGTTTGGAGAAAGAGGTTCGGGCTACCTGCAGATCTAGAGGTGAAATTTCGCATGCCGAGGAGAGAGTGTAAAATCCCCCCCCCCCTGAGGCTGGCTAATGGTTTGCGAGAGTACTTTGAGGTTGATCTGGCTTCTGATTCCCGCCTTTGAGAGGAAGTGATCGACATCTTGAAATTTTACGGGGTCCTGATGATGCAGCGATCCAGAGCCGCCCCGCTCTGGCGCAGCTAGAGGAACACGTCCGGCGATCACTACCGGGCTGCAGCCCAAACACCCCACCCATGACCACACCTATTCTCAGCGCGGCGGGATGTTGAGGCGAGGTCTCGAACCCAGCCCCCTTGATAAAGAGCTTTCCTAACAGCTCTCATCACCAACTGAGCTGCAGCTGGTGATGAGAGCTCAGTTGGTGATGAGAGCTGTTAGGAAAGCTCTTTATCAAGGGGGCTGGGTTCGAGACCTCGCCTCAACATCCCGCCGCGCTGAGAATAGGTGCGGTCATGGGTGGGGTGCTTGGGTTGCAGCCCGGTAGTGATCGCCGGACGTGTTCCTCTGGCTGCGCCAGAGCGGGGCGGCTCTGGCGCAGCCAGAGGAACATGTCCGGCGATCACTACCGGGCTGAATAGGTGCGGTCATGGGTGGGGTGCTTGGGCTGCAGCCCGGTAGTGATCGTCGGACGTGTTCCTCTGGCTGCGCCAGAGTGGGGCGGCTCTGGATCGCTGCATCACCTGATCTCCCAGCTTACCTCATTGGGAGTCGCGCGCCTTATGGGCATGGTTGTTTTCTTCCGTGAGCATGGCGCGAGACTTTCTTTGGAGTGTTTCCGAGATTGGTGTGATGTCCGCTCTGATGGTGGGGAGCGTGTGGAGATTCATAGCAACAAGATTTTGTTCGAGTTCAAGGCCTGGATAGACCGTCGTCACGGGAACACCTTTTTCGGATACATCAGGAACCCTTGGGGCTTATCAGAGGTGTGGAATTTTCTCCCGGATCATTTTCGCCGCCAGAGGGGGAGGAAGCGTGAATTTTCGCTGGTGCTAGGGTTTTTGGAGCCTCGTGAATTAGACAATCGCCTGTTCAACATCTTCTCATTTGTGGAGAAGAAGCGCTTGCTGCAATGTGGCATTTCTTTGGATTCTTTGCAGAGTATCGAGGCACCCTCTAGTGGCAGTCGTAAGAGAAAAACCAGCGCAGCTTCTTCTAGTGATGTCGAAATGATGGACAGGGTGGTTCCTCTAGTTGCCCGAGATGATACCACCCCTGAGGTTCAGATGGTTGAGCGCTCGGATCTTTAGGTTCCTTATACGGAGTAGGCATCCCCGCACATGTCTTCTTCTTTGAGGGCCACAAGCGACGTGGTAAGTACTCTTATTTGTGTGGAATTTTCGTTGTACATTTTGTGACGTTAACTTTCATTTTCCTTTATGCAGATTGAGACTCAAGCCCAAACTATTTCCACTTGGAACGACCATTATGTGAGCCTGAAGGACAGGTATTTGACCCTTCGGGCGAAGCTTAGATCGACGACGAGCTCACTCGTCTCCTTGAGGGAGGAGCATGACTGTGACGTTTCACGATTTCGTCGGATGGGATCTAGGCTGAAGTCCGAGTTGGAGGATGCATGCACGGCTTTGAAGGTAGAGAAGGCACTAGTGGAGAGGATCGCTCAGATGCTGAAGCATTCCCAAGAGGAAACCATCAGCTTAGAGACTCAGCTTCGGGCGGCGAGGGCCCAAGTGGTGATGCTATCTTCTGACAGCCGCATGTCGGAGCTGAAGGACGCTGGACTCGCAGAGTACTTGGGGTCATTAGACTACATGCAAGACTGTTGCCTGAATGCAGAGGAGGTGCGCGATGAGATCTGGTCCAAGGAGGTGGAGCCTCAAGTGGAAGATGCTCGTAAGTTAGCCCTCAGGCGTGGAGTGGGGAGGGCCTTCCGATTTGTTGGTTGACGCCTAGGATGTGACACCTCTAGCTTTAGATTTGATGACGTTTCTGAGGATGAGCGCTCTGATGTCGATGCTGCTGATGAGTAGTGGTCTCGTGTTTTTGTATTTGTATGTTTTTGTGTTCCTCCTCCAGTAATTTGTGTCATGTGTTGTTTTTGCTTAGCAGTTGTAGTGGGCGCTCTTATGCGCTGATCTGTATGACATCATTATTTTTTATGTAACTTAGCTGTTGTTTTTTTCCTTTTTCTCCTTTGAGTTCTATTTTTGCGAGTATGACTTACACAGTTTCATCCTACTGCATAGTTTGTGCGGTTCTAGCCCGCGGCTTAGTTTGTATTGTTCTAGACCGCGGTTTAGTTTACACGGTTCTAGCCTGCAGCTTAGTTTGCACGGTTCTAGCCCGTGGCTTAGCTGTGAGAGGGGACAGACCCCCACGGGGAGTTTGCACGAGTCTGGATCGTGACTTAGTTTGCGCGGTTTGTAATCGCGGCTTAGTCGTGAGGGGGCATGCCCCCACGGGGAGTTTGCACGAGTTTGGCTCACGGTTTAGTTTGCGCGGGTTGTAATCGCAGCTTTTCCGTGAGGGGGGCAGGACCCCACGGGGAGTTTGCATGAGTCTGGCTTGCAGCTTAGTTTGTGCGGGTTGTAATCGCGGCTTTTCTGTGAGGGGGGCAGGCCCCATGGGGAGTTTGCAAGAGTCTGAATCGCAGTCTAGTTTGCACGGGTTGTAATCGCTGCTTAGTCGTGAGGGGGGCAGGCCCCCACGGGGAGTTTGCACGAGTCTGGCTCGTGGCTTATTTTACACGAGTTGTAAACGCGGCTTAGCCGTGAGGGTGGCAGGCCCCCATGAGGAGTTTGCACGAGTCTGGCTCGCGACTTAGTTTGCTTGGGTTATAATCGCGGCTTAGCCATGAGGGGGGCAGGCCCCCACGGGGAGTTTACACGAGTTTGGCTCGCGGCTTAGTTTGCGCAGGTTATAATCGCGGCTTTGCCGTGAGGTGGGTAGGCCCCCATGGGGAGTTTGCACGAGTATGGCTCGTGGCTTAGTTTGCGCGGGTTGTAATCGCAGCTTAGCCGTGAGGGGGGCAGGCCCCCACGGGGAGTTTGCACGACTCTGGCTCACGGCTTAGTTTACGCGGGTTGTAATCGCTGCTTAGCCGTGAGGGGGGCAGGCCCCCACGGGGAGTTTGCACGAGTCTGGCTCGCGACTTAGTTTGTGCGGGTTGTAATCGCGGCTTAGCTGTGTGGGTGGCAGACCCCCACAGGGAGTTTGCACGAGTCTGGATCGCTGCTTAGTTTGCGCGGGTTGTAATCGCGGCTTAGCCGTGAGGGGGGCAGGCCCCCACGGGGAGTTTTGAGTGTGTCGTCTTCCCTATTTGAATAGACAGTGCTTACAGCAACACAAATGCGATATTTGGATAAAAGTAATTTGTGTGAGATTAGGCCTGCGGCTTACACACATCATAGAGTTTTTTTTAATAAAAAGAAGAAATGTGTTACATAATTCGAAAGACACAAAGCAGAAAAAATCAAAGCAGGAAATCATTGATAAAATCGGCGTAGGTTCTGCGCATTCCAAGTGTGGGGAAGAGTCTTTCCTTCGGCGGTCCACAGCTTGTACATTCCTAGTTTTTCCATTGCAGTGACGACGGAGGGACCTTCCCATGTAGGAGAGAGTTTGTATCCTTGCGTCCCTTTGCCCGCGGCCTCTACGGTGCGGAGGACCAAGTACCCAACGTTTATCGGTCAGGGTCTCATCTTGCGGTTGTAGTACCGAGCAGTCCGTTGTTTGTAGGCTGCAGCACGGAGGGCTATCTCCTCGCAGACTTAAAGATCAAATCCAAGTTGTCTCTGAGAGCTTCACTGTTCTTCTCGAGGTTGAAGTTGGAAACCCGGGGGATTGGAATGTCGATGTTGACCAGGATGATGGCTTCGATGTTTTAGCAGAGGTTGTACGACGTTTCTCCTGTGGGAGTTCTCTCGGTTGCCCGGTATGCCCATAGCACATTGGGGAGTGCATCGACCCACTGCCCCCAACATCTTGTAATCGGGTCTTCAACCCTTTTTAAGATGGTACGGTTGGTCATCTTGATCTACTCATTGGTTTGAGGATGCGCCACAGTCGTATGTCGCAGCTCAATTTTTAGATCTTCGCATAGTTTTGTGAAAGACCTTTCCGTGAACTGAGTACCGTTGTCGGTGATTTTGATTACAGGAATTCCAAAATGGCAAACGATGTTCTTCCGCACAAATTGCTTTGTATTCTCTTCGGTGATCTTGGCCAGCGGCTCCGCTTCCACCCATTTAGTGAAATAGTATATGGTCATTATGAGGAATTTCCTTTGCCCTGAAGCTTGAGGTAAAGGGCCAAGAAGGTATATTCCCTAATGTGCAAACGGTCATGCTCCTTGCAGCGTGGAAAGGGAAATGGAGGGTTGTCATGTGACGTTGGCGTGCAGTTGGCAAATCTTACACCGTTGGATGAAGTCGGTCGCTTCCCTCTTCATAGTGGGCCAATAGAAGCCTTGACGTAAGATTTTCCGTGCGAAGGCCTTCCCACCTAAGTGCTCACTGCATACCCCTTCGTGGACTTCACGTAGAGTATACTCAGCGTCTCTTTATGCCAAACACTTTAGGTATGGTCCTGAAAAGGACCGCTTATACAGTTCTCCATCGATCAACACAAAGGTGACTGCCCGCATCCTTAAGCGCTGTGCTTCTTTTGGGTATTCCGACAACCGCTGGTACTTTAGGTAGGTAACTAGTGGACTAACCCAAGATTATTTCGGCTCATCAATCTTTGCAACCTCCCACGGTCCTTGGACACTGGGAAAGACAATGTCTTCAACTCGGCGCCTCCTTGGCTGATACTGGGATGGTGACATGGCCAGCTTTTATAGGGCATCTACCCGGGAATTTTGTTTTCTGGGGATGTGAAGGATCTGAACCTGCGGTATCCTGAGCAGGAGGGACTTTACAAGTGGGAGGTACTAGGCTAGTTGCTCGTTTTTTTTGCTTCGTAGTCTCCTTCTATTTGGAAGACAGTGAGCTGAGAATCTGAGTAGACTGTCAATCCCCTGATGTGGTAGTCGATGGAGAGCCTGAGTCCTGTAATTAAAGCTTTGTACTTGGCGATGTTGTTGGTTGCGGGGAACTTCAACCGGAGCCCATACTCTAAAGTGATTAATTTTGGGCTTACGAGAAGCAATCATGCTCCTGTGCCTACCACCACCTCCGCCGGCCGCCGCCAGCCGTCGTCGTCGGCCGCTGCCGCTTGTAGGTTGGCCGTCGCTGCCGGCCTCCACCGCTTGCAGGTTGTCCACCGCCTGATCACTACTAAGCATCTGTCGTCGTCCGATCTACAAGTAACTACCCACTAAACCACCAAAGTTAGTGGGGGGTCTACCACAACCACCTCCTGGAGGCTATAAAAGGAGCCCCAGGCCTCCTCATTTCTCACTTTTTTTTCTCCGGAGTCTTCTTCTTCCTCAAGCCAGAGCTCTGCCGAACTCCTCCCTCGGGTCAACTTCAAGCTGCCTACGAGCCAAGTACCCAAGTGCACGGAGAAGGGAAGAAGACGACCACCGCCAATGCTCAAGCACACCAGCCACCAAGTTAGCATCCAGAACTCCCTCGGCGCAGCCTATTGCCCGTTACGAGTCAGAAATTTTCTCTCACCACTAAGTTATAACGAGGAGCGGTCTGTCGCCCTCAATTCTTTAAACATATTGTAACCTCAACCTGATAGTGGACTTTGATCATCACAGATTCGGTCACGTGGTTTTTTACCCAGTTGAGGGGTTTTTCCACGTCAAAACCTTTTGCGTCAACTCTCTTATTTCATTGACTGTTTGCGCGCTCGACCGTCCCGAGAGCTAAGACGGTCTAGTTTATTCTGGTCCGACCAGGACGCTGAGTTAGTCCGCAACAGTTTGGCATTGTCTGTGGGAACACGATCCCCAACATCCTTCAGAATCCAAGACCTCCATCCTTGCAACGTTCAAGTTCCACTTTAATGGCGAAAAGAAACGCTCGCACAACTGAAGGATCCGTCCCAGGAGGACACACTGAAACAGCACGCTCCCACTCTCTGGTGGACGTGTCATTGACCTCTGAGGCCGCTTTCGCGCCTGTCACCGCCCTCGAGGGGCGATTTCGACAAATGGAGGAGCAGAAAACTGAAATGCTTGCTCTGCTCAAGAATCTGGGAGCGCCTCCTGCTCCTCCTCTAGCACCAGTTAATCCCCCACAACCAAATCATGGTAGGGCGCAAGAAGCTCCAAGACAAGAAACGCTCGAAGAATACTCTAACACTAGCTCCACTCACCCGACTCATGGAGGAACTGAAGCTAGGCAAAACGGACACAACTGGGAAGATGAGGCCCGACTTCCCCCACTCGAGAGGTTCATTCGGGAAGAAATTCAGGAGGTGATCACAGAAGAATATCGGCAAGCCGGCCGACGAGATATTCATACTCGTTGCCACTCTGTCAAGGCTCCACCCTTGCACCACAAATCCTGGCTCATCCAATTCCTCATGGTTTTAAACTGCTCGATATCGAAATGTTGGATGGAACTGACGATCTGTTGGAACATGTCAACCACTTTACTACCATTATGAGGATCTATAACGCACCTGATCAGTTACTCTGCCAAGTGTTCCCAGCCACTCTCAAGGGGCAGGCCCACATATGGTTTCACTCCTTGAGGGCGGACATTATCGCTGTAACACCCCTATCTGTCACATAGTATATAGCAGTAGGTCCGGCCGAGGCCCGACGCCATATACCACGGATAGACCGGTGGGTTACTCATTGAAACCAATCAACCAATCACAGCATCCTACACAGAGCATCTAGCGGAAGCAATTTATTAAGTTGCAAAGAATAAAGAACCCAGCCATAAGCATGAATGTCCACTACTCAAACTAACAGGAATGTACAATACACGAGTACTGGCCTTATAGTCTCACAATAGTTTGCTCAAATATAAGTGTCTTCCAAATCTCGGCACGCAGGCCAGTCACACATGAGAATACAAGAAAACACACAAAATTAGGCCTTCGAGGGCCGGCTCAGCAACTTGGGCTTTAGCCCGCTATTTACCGCTCGGCTCCGCAGCACCTGCAAGCACAATTCACCGCAACGGTGGCAAACAAGAATAACGGTCAGCTAAAGCTGACCAAATTATAACGATTCCGCCCCAAAATCGGGGCGGCAAAGCTCCTTCCCTACACTTGTTAGCAAAACGAGCAACATAGCGAATAAACACCACAACACAGGTGCACGCACACACGACCGTACATCTCGTGCTCTCAGGGCACTTACTCGGTGAAGCCAGTCCGAAACCCGTCCGATCCTTGACTTCACCACCACCCCCAGGAGTGGCAAACCTCGTGAGCATTTAGTCCTTTCATCCGTAGCCTAGACTCGTTCTCCAAATCATCGGTAAGTCACACGTTAACTTTAAGTCACTTTAACCGAAATAGATGGAGCGGGTAGGGTTCCACCAGCCCGTTGCTCACCCCGCCATGTCCATTTGGCCTTTGACGCGGGCCAAGCTTCCCCCAGTCCCAACTATCGATCAAACACGATACATAGCCCCGCTATGTACCCGGTTGGCTCCCAGGCCACCAACATGGCAGAAATGCATTTCCGCCCAGATTTTCGGGTGAACCTTGGGGTTAATCCCCAAGATTCCCTGATGCATTCTATCGCAAAGCAACCCGAAAATAACAAAACGCATGGAGTCTTCTCCGACACAAAATGCATAGCAAAATATCACCGATCGAGACCAACATGTCCGGGTAGGCTTCACACACCATGCCTATGTCCGTACTACGATTCCGGACTCTAAACAAGGGGGAAATTACATATCTACCCCAAGGAATACCTCAAACTCGTCGCACACTCGCGGGAGAGGGTTTTTCCATGCAAAGGAAGAAGAGTTTCACATGCTCAAGATGATAATCATTACCCTAGCATTTCTCTTCGACGTCATGATGATCTAGTCAGATGGAAAGCACCGTATCGGCTTCGCCTTCGCAGATCTGGACTCGGATCGAGAATCGGAGCTCCGAAGCTCCACCAGCGGCTGGAGTTGACCTCCTTCTTCTTTCTAGCTCTCCCCTCTCTCTAAGCTTTTAGAAAGAGAAGATGAAGATGAAATGAGGGTTTGAAACCCTATTCCCGGCTTAAAACCCAACCAGGACAGCCCTGAGCCATTAGATCCCAAAATAAGGAAACGAACGGCTGCGATTTGGCCCAAAAATAAACTTTCGTTGCCAAACACGGCTTGTGACATGCCCGTGTCCAAGGTCATATAACTCATTCGCCGCTGAAACCGTCGCATCCCGAAAAGTACACGGCCAACATACATGCTCGTGTCCAATGTCGTGTGCCACACACGACCGTGTTCTCGGTCATGCTCAACAGCCGACAGAACAACCCGAAGAGAACACTGGTTCTAACACGCCCGTATCAATTTTGACACACCCATGTCAACCAGTACATGGCCTGATCCGGCCCGTGTTCCTCACCCGACGCAGCTCGGGAAATGACTCGAGCGGGACACGGCTTGTGACACGCCCGTGTCCCAATCCGTGTTCCCTCTCTCGACAACTCGACCACTCTAGAGTTCGTCGATCCTGAGAACAACACGGCCTTGGGACACGCCCGTGTCTCAGGCCGTGTGACCTCTTCCAAGTCCCAGACTTGGCTCAAAACTCCACCCATCCCTCTTTTGAGTTTCGGGGCATTACAACTCTCTCCCTCTTAAAAGAATTTCATCCATGAAATTACCAAAGGAAAATAAAACAGAAAACCATAAGCGGTACATGAGCGGAATAACTCTGGGTACTCCTCACGCATGGTCTGCTCCCGTTCCCAAGAGAGCTCCTCCCAACCGCAATTGTCCCAACGGACCTTGACCATCCTGATCTCCTTGTTACGAAGTTGCTTGACTTCAAAGTCTTCAATACGAACGGGCTTGACCCTTGTCGTCAACCCTTCATCCACCGGTACTTGATCAACTGCGATCACCTGTGAAGGCTCTTGCACTGCCTTCCGCAACACTGATATGTGTAGACCACTCAACTCCACTGACAGCCTTAGGCGATAAGCCGCTTCGCCGATCCGCTCCAGAATCTAAAATGGTCCTAGGTACCTCGGGCTCAGCTTCTTCAAGCGTCGTACCCGTGAAACACCCTTGAATGACTTTATCTTCAAGTACACCCAATCGTGAACCGCGAACTCCACGTTCTGATGCTTGGCATTGTAGTATTTAGCTTATCTATCCTGAGCGATCAACAAACGCTCTCGGATGGTTCACACATATGAAATGGCGCTTTCCGCCTCTAGCTTTTTGTACAACCTCGCCTCACCCGTTTCTAACTACGACAACGACGTGCGACATGTTCTACCATATAGGGCCTTGAAGGGCGCCATTTGTATCCTCGCTTGGTAGCTGTTGTTGTACGCAAACTCCACCAAATCCAAATGGTCTTCCCACTGCTTTCCGAAGTCCAGAACGCATATGCGAAGCATGTCCTCCATAGTCCTGTTGACCCTCTCGGTTTGCCCATCCGTTTGCGTATGAAAGGCTGTGCTGAACTTCAACATAGTCCCCAGCACTTGCTGCACTAACCTCCAGTCATTGGATGTAAAACGCTCATCTCTATCGCTCACGATGCTGCGGGGTACACCGTGCAGTCTAACAATGTTATCTACATACAGCTTTGCCAGTTTCTCCACCGAATTGTCCTTCCTATATAGAATGAAGTGCGACACTTTTGTTAACCGATCCACGATCACCCAGATGACGTCTTTTCCCTTCTGCGACCTTGGCAAGCCATGCACAACGTCCATCGACATGTCGTCGAACTTCCACTCCGGAATAGGCAAAAATTTCACGAAACCCCCTGGCTTTTAACACTCTGCCTTCACTGAGGCGCAAGTCTGACATTTAGCCAGAGATAGTGCCACATCCTTCTTGAGTCTTGACCACCAGAACAACTTCTTTAGATCTCGGTACATCTTCGTGCTCCCTGAGTGAATTGAGTGCTTAATATGATGAGCCTCGTACATCAACTCCGCCCATAGATTTCCCACGTTTGGGATGCACAAATGATTGTCCTTCCTTAGCAGCCCATTTTCAACTGAAAACTGGGAATTTGGCCCATCAGAGCTGCACTCATGATCTCCTTCATGCTGCTATCCAAACCCATAGCCTGCCGAATCCGATCAGCCAGGTCATACTAAACTTCCGTCCATTTCAATACTGCTCCAGTGTTAGTCTGCTTGTCGACACAACAGATATCTAATGCATCCAACTCCCAAATTAACCTCTCACCATGAACCGACAACCAATTGCCTTACGCGGGAGCTCTGCGACTCAACGCATTCGCAACTGTATTGCCTTTTCCGGACACATAATGAATTTTGAGTATATGGTCCCCTAGGAACTCCATCCATCTCTGCTGCCTCATGATCAGATCCTTCTGATCCAACCGATACTTCAGGCTCTTGTGGTCGTTATAGATATCGACCTTTATGCCATCCAAATAATGCCCTCATAGCTTTAGCGCAAAATTCACGGCCGCCAACTCCAAGTCGTGAACCGGATAATTCCTTTCGTGCACTTTCAGCTGAGGCGAGTCATACGCTATCACTCTCCCATGCTACAGTAGGACACACCCTGAACCACTGCACGAAGCATCAGCGTAGATCTTGAAACCTTCAGTCCCAACATATAAACATAGAATAAGCATCGTGGTCAACTATCTCTCCAGCTCCTCGAAAGCTTGTGCACACGCAGGCGTCCAAACAACTTTTGATCTTTTCTCGTCAAAGTCGTGAGGGGTAACTCTATCCGCGAGAAGTTCTCTACGAAGCGCCTGTAGTAGCCGGCCAGCCCCAGAGAACTCTGGTCTTCCGCTCCCGAACGCAACACAGGCCACTCGCGTATCATAACTATCTTCGTTGGATCCACTGAAACACCCACTCTACTAACTATATGATCGAGGGACGCTACCTAGGATAGCCCAAAACCCACGTTTGGAGAACTTGGCGTAGAGATGGTTCCTCCTTATATAGCATTTCCAACACCAAAAGTAGATGCTTGAAGTGATCATCTATGCTCTGCGAGTACACCAATATGTCATCGATGAAGACGATCACAAAATGGTCTAGATACTCCCTGAACGTTCTGTTCATCAAATCCATGAACACTGATGGCGTATTAGTCAGCCCGAACGACATGACCGTCAACTCGGAATGCTCATACCTTGCGCTGAACGCTGTCTTTGGGACATCGCTTTCCTTTATCCTCAGTTGATAGTAACCAGACTTAAGATCCAATTTTAAGTATACCGATGACCCGACCAACTGATCAAAAGATCATCAATCCTTTGGATCGTGTACTTGCTCTTTTCCGTTAACTTAGTCAGTTCTCCATAATCGATACAGAGCCGCAAACTCCCATCCTTCTTCTTAACAAAAAGGACCGGTGCGCTCCAAGGCAACGAACTTGGACGCACATAACCCTGCTCCAACAACTGGTTGAGTTGAACCTTTAGCTCCGCCATTTCCTTATGTACCAACCTATAAGGAGAGCGTGACACAGGTTTGGCACCTGGCACTAACTCAATCGTGAAATCGATCTCTCGCTACGGTGGGGCTCCAGGGAGACCGTCAGGGAAACACATCAGGATATTCGGATACACCTGATATACTATCCAATGCAGGCTTAGGCTTCGAAGCCTCCCATGGTGGCAGTAATGACGATTGCAAGTCGAACTCCTGACCCCCCAACCCGTACCTTTACGATACAGACTCTCTCTTCGTGCACATTTAATAACCATTAGGCAACGACACATCCAATTTGTCCTTTACCATCGAAGAAGGTACTCCGATGCGCGATATAAATCCTTCGGATAAAAGGAGTGTGAAGCTCCCGTATCGAACAATGCTCTTGCCGGATTACCAAAAATCCAAACAAAGCCTAGAACCTCCAGTCCTAAGCTAACACGCATAAGGTAACATGTATAAGAAGCTAAATTACTATTAATTAACTCATACCTGTCAACCCGATAGTCGGCCATATGGCCTCCTGCTGGCCAAGGATGTCCACTCTCCGTTGGACCGGAGTATACTGCGATGCGGTGGACTCCACCGCCTTGCCCTTCTCCTCAGATGTTGCCCCCGGCTTTTTCTCGGACATTGGGTGTCCACTCCGACAATCCCAGGCATAGTGTCCCGGCTTACCACAATTAAAGCATGCGCACGGTGCACGACCTGTAGTCTCCCCCGAAGCACCAGAAGAAGGGGCTGGACCCGAAGTCCTAGCCTTCTTATTCCACCTTCGAAAACTGGACTTTGAAGTCGGCACCTTGAACTCTGACTTCTTGACACAAGAGTCTTCAACTGCTCCTGACATAGCTTCCTTTGTCGTCTGAGCACCCTCCCGACAAATTCGGGCAAAGTGCCCTTTCTTGCCACAAGTATGACAAGTGTAAGTAGCTTTGTGAGTAGATACTTTAGCCTTCTTTCTCAGCGTGCTGCGTTAGGCAGCCTTTACAGGATCTGCAGGGTTTAGTACCCTACTCACTGGTATTTGGTGAGTTCTCCCCAACTCTACTTCTAAAGATCTGGCCGACTCCACCAAGGCTTGGAATCCTAATAACTTTGGTCCTAGCAGTAGGATTCGCAACTCACGACGCAAACTATTATAAAATCTATCGACTATAAACTGCTCGCTTTCCAACTCAAAGCCTGGGTAGCACCTTATCATAAGGAACGTCTGCAAATATTCGTCAACTGAGTGCCCTCCCTGCAACACAATCATGTTCATTTGCTGCCCTAATGGGCCTCTAAATGCCATTTGCTCCATCACACCGCCCGGTGTTGGGGCCATCTTAGGGACAGAGGGTTGCACATTTCTTCCATATTGCGTGTTGGTCACAGCGAACACCGCTTCAACTACCCTTCTTATGGTTTCAAAAGAAGTAGGGGTCTCAGGCACGTCGCTTGGTGCAGTACTTTTCTCAGAGAACGTGCGTTCAGACTGCCACGCTCCACTCCCGGACACCTATAGTTGTACAAAACACCAATTAGTGACCGAACAAAATTGCAAAAAGCAATTATAGGAACAAGCGGGTTCCTCAAACATGTGTATTTTCATTCCTAAGTGGACATTCGTGGGTTCTTTTCATGTTATAATGATGACGCACACACATGTGCTCACCACCTCTTAAAGTGAATTCGACCACGAATTCATTTAAGCCTGACAGAAACCGGTAGTCTGATACCAAATTATAACACCCCTATTCGTCACATAGTATATAGCAGTAGGTACGGCCGGGGCCCGATGCCATATACCACAGACAGACCGGTGGGTTACTCATTGAAACAAATCAACCAATCACAACGTCCTACACAGAGCATCTAGCGGAAGCAATTTATTAAGTTGCAAAGAATAAAGAACCCATCCATAAGCATGAATGTCCACTACTCAAACCAATAGGAATGTACAATACACGAGTACTGGCCTTATGGCCTTACAATAGTTTGCTCAAATATAAGTGTCTTCCAAACCTCGACACGCAGACCGGTCACACATGAGAATACAAGAAAACACTCAAAAATAGGCCTTCGAGGGCCGGCTCAGCAACTTGGGCTTTAACCCGTTATTTACCGCTCAGCTCCGCAGCACCTGCAAGCACAATTCACCGCAACGGTGGCAAACAAGAATAACGATCAGCTAAAGCTGACCAAATTATAACGATTCCGCCCCAAACTGGGGCGGCAAAGCTCCTTCCCTGCACTTGTTAGCAAAACGAGCAACATAGCGAATAAACACCACAACACAGGTGCACACACACACGACCGTACACCTCGTGCTCTCAGGGCACTTACTCGGTGAAGCCAGTCCGAACCCCGTCCGATCCTTGACTTCACCACCACCCCCAGGGGCGACAAACCTCGTGAGCATTTAGTCCTTTCAGCCGTAGCCTAGACTCGTTCTCCAAATCATCGATAAGTCTCACGTTAACTTTAGGTCACTTTAACCGAAATAGATGGAGCGGGTAGGGTTCCACCAACCCGTTGCTCACCCCGTCATGGCTATTTTGCCTTTGACGCAGGCCAAGCTTCCCCCAGTCCCAACTATCGATAAAATACGGTACATAGCCCCACTATGTACCCGGTTGGCTCCCAGGCCACCAATATGACAGAAATGCATTTCCGCCCAGATTTCCGGGTGCACCTTGGGGTTAATCCCCAAGATTCCCTGATGCATTCTATCGCATAGCAACCCGAAAACAACAAAATGCACGGATTCTTCTCCAGCACAAAATGCATAGCAAAACATCACCGATCAAGACCAACATGTCCGGGTAGGCTTCACACACCATGCCTATGTCCGTTCTACGATTCAGGACTCTAAACAAGGGAGACTTTACATATCTACCCCAAGAAATACCTCAAACTCGCCGCACACTCGCGGGAGAGGGTTTTCCCATGCAAAGGAAGAAGAGCTTCACATGCTCAAGATGAGAATCGTTACCCTAGCATTTCTCTTCGGCGCCATGACGATCCAGTCGGATGGAAAGCACCGTATCGGCCTCGCCTTCGCAGATCTGGACTCAGATCGAGAATCGGAGCTCCGAAGCTCCACCGGCGGTTGGAGTTGACCTTCTTCTTCTTCCTAGCTCTCCCCTCTCTCTAAGCTTTTAGAAAGAGAAGATGAAGATGAAATGAGGGTTTGGAACCCTATCCCCGGCTTAAAACCCAACCAGGACAGCCCTGAGCCATTAGATCCCAAAATAAGGAAACGAATGGTTGCGATTCAGCCCAAAAATAAACTTCATAGGCCGAACACGGCTTGCGACACACCCGTGTCCATGGCTGTGTCACTCATTCACCGCCGAAACCGTCGCATCCCGAAAAGTACACGACCACCAGACACACCCGTGTCCAATGCCGTGTGCCATACATGGCCGTGTTCTCGGCCGTGCTTAACAGCCGATAGAACAACCCGAAGAGAATACGGGTTCTGACACGCCCGTGTCAATTTTGACACGCCTGTGTCAACCAGTACACGGCCTGATCCGGCCCGTGTTCCTCACCCGACGGAGCTCGGGAAATGACCCGAGCAGGACACGGCTTGTGACACGCCCGTGTCCTAAGCCGTGTTCCCTCTCTTGACAACTCGACCACTCCAGAGTTCGTCGATCCCGAGAATGACACGGCCCTGGGACACGCCCGTGTCCCAGGCCGTGTGACCTCTTCCAAGTCCCATACTTGGCTCAAAATGCCACACGTCCCTCTTTTGAGTTTTGGGGCGTTACAATCGCCAACTTCACAGAGCTAACGAGACATTTCGCGGATCAGTTTATAGCAAATCAGAGGATCGTCCTCAACCCTTCCCACTTATCAGGTATCCGCCAGAATGAAGGAGAGTCTTTGAAGGACTTATATCGCAAGTTCTCTACAGAAGCTCGCCAAATCCCAGAGGTTGACCTAGAGCTGTTAAGAGGAGTGTTCCTTGGGGTCTCCGTCCTAGCGGCTTCTATTCAGCATTAATAAGGGAAATTGTCCCTAGCTACCCCGACCTCGTGCACCGTATAGAGGCGCAGATCGCAGCCGACGAGGCTGTTGAAGCTCATCGTCAATAGTTTTACGGCAACCATAAGTGAAAAAGGGAGAAGGATACGACCCCTCAACACCAAGAAGGAAGATTCCAAGAAGGACATCAGAACGGGCAACACCGACGTGACCATCAAAGAGATCAGCCGCCCCGGGATTACACACCCCTCAACACCTCCAAGACAAATGTCTTTTATGCAATCCAAGGTGACAAGGCTCTCCGCAAGCCCAGACCCCTCGCTAAAAATACGGGGGACCAGACAATGTACTGCGAGTTCCTCTAGGGACGAGGACATAACACAGAATATTGCTCGAAGCTTAAAGAGGGAATCGAGTGTCTCGTCAGACAAGGCCTCCTGGGGAGATTCTTACGGGGCTAAGCACCAAGTCTGTTGACAAGAAATCGGCCAACTGCTCGCTAGGATGAACTGGGGGCAACCCCTAAGTCGACCGACCCAAGAGAGGGATTCGTACCTATCGGCGGGGATCTGCCCATTGTAGTGTTTATTAATTTTACTTTCCTATGGATTCTTCATGTAAATTTCCACAAGAACATCCTCACGACTGTAACTCTAAAAAATTTTAAAGTTTTCTCATTTCAGGACTACAGATAGCGAGCATCATCCGTGCAATTTGAAATGCGCACTTACTTCGCCCAAGTGTGAAGGCGTCCATTTACACTCACAATAACTGCCAACGGGCAGCACGCTCCTCACAGCAGCTACCTCTGGGTAGCGCGCTCCTCACAACAACTGCCTCTAGGCAGCACGCTCCTCACAGAAACTACCTCCGGGCAGCGCGCTCCTCACAGCAACTGCCTCCGGGCAGCGCGCTCCTCACAACACCTGCCTCCAGGCAGCGCGCTCCTCACAGCAACTGCCTTCGGGCAGCGCGCTCCTCACAACAACTACCTCTGGGCGTGCGCTCCACACAACAACTGCCTCCAGGTAGCGCGCTCCACACAGCAACTGCCTCCGGGCAGCGTGCTTCTCACAACAACTGCTTCCGGGCAACGCGCTCGTTACAACAACTGTCTCCCGGCAGCGTGCGCCTCACAACAACTACCTCCGGGCAGCGTGCGCCTCACAACAACCACCTCCGGGCAGCCCGCTCCTCACAAAAACTGCCTCCAGGCAGCGCCCTCCTCACAGCAACTGCATCGGGGCAGTGCGCTCCACACAGCACCTGCCTCCGGGCAGCGTGCTCCTCACAGCAACTACCTCAGGGCAGCACGCTCCTCACAGCAATTGCCTCGGGCAGCGCGCTCCATACAACAACTGCCTCCGACCAGCGCGCTCCTCACAGCAACTGCCTCTGGGCAACGCTCTCCCCACAACAGCTGCCTCCGGGCAGTGCGCTCCTCAAAGCAACTACCTCGGGCAGCGCGCTCCATACAACAACTGCTTCCGGGCAGCGTGCCCCACACTACAATTGCCTCCCGACAACGCGCTCCTCACAACAACTGCCTCCTAGTTGCGTGCTCCTCACAGCAACTGCCTCCGGTCAGCGCGCTCCTCACAGCAACTGCCTCCGGGCAGCGCGCTCCTCATAGCAACTGCCTCCGGTCAGCGCGCTCCTCACAGCAACTGCCTCCGAGCAGTGCGCTCCTCATAACAAATACCTCCAAGCAGCGTGCTCCTCACAGCAACTGCCTCCGGGCAGCATGCTCCTCACAGCAACTGCCTCTGGGCAGCGCGCTCCTCACAACTGCCTCCGGGCAGCGCGCTCCTCACAGCAGCTACCTCCGGGAAGCGCGATCCTCACAGCATCTGCCTCGGGCAACGCGCTCCACACAGCAACTGCCTCCGGGCAGCGCGCTCCTCAGAGTAACTGCCTCCGGACTACGCGCTCCTCACAGCAACTACCTCCGGGCAGCGCACTCCTCAAGCCAACTGCCTCCGGGCAGCGCGCTCCTCACAGCAACTGCCTCCGGGCTGCGCGCTCCTCACAACAACTGCCTCCGGGCAGCGCGCTCCTCACAACAACTGCCTTCGGGTTGCGCGCTCCTCAGAGGAACTTCCTCCGTGCAGCGCGCTCCTCACAGCAACTACCTCCGGGCAGCGCGCTCCTCACAGAAACTGCCTCCGGGCGGCGCGCTCGTTACAGCAACTACCTTGGGGCAGCGCGCTGCACACAACACCTGCCTCAGGGTAGTGCGCTCCTCACAACAACTGCCTCCGGACAGCACGCTCCTCACAATAACTGCCTCCGGGCTGCGTGCTCCTCACAGCAACTGCCTTCGGGCTGCGTGCTCCTCACAGCAACTTCCTCCGAGTAACGCGCTCCCCACAACAACGGCCTCAGGGAAATGCACTTTTTATCGCATCTGCCTCCGGGAAGTGTGTTCCTTGTTATACTCGGATCGAGTATTTATATTCTCCAGCAATTGGTCTATAGCCAACTAAGCCGCGAGCCCGACTTGCGGAAAAAACTCCCCGTAGGGGCCTGCCCCCCTCACGACAAAGCCGTGATTACAACCTGCGCAAACTAAGCCATGAGCCAACCTCACGCAAACTAAGTTCCGACTACAACCCACGCAAAGTAATGCCACAAGTCAAACTTACAAACATAAAAGCACTTACCACTTCACTCATTGCCTTCAAGGAAGAAGACATACGTGGAGCAGCAGCCTTCCTCTTCCGGTCTCTACTTAAAGGAGCTTTGATAATCCAAACCGTATCCCCACCTCAAGGTCGACAGGTAGCCCGATTTTTTTCTCCAAATTGCAATTTTATCGTTGGAAAGACAAGAGTGTAGACGTAGTGGTCTCGCGATATGCTTCGAGCCTTGTCACTAGAAAAGAAAAAGTCGGATACCGTATGAAAGCATGCCTCGTATGTAAAAATCAAAGGGTAGGCCCCTTGAAGCAAGCCAAGGGGCGCCTACGAGTATGCGTACGCACAAAGCATAATACATACAACCCCCGTGAGACAAAGCACGCCCACACAAGCACGCGCACAATCCGGCACGCATGCGTACCCGCACTGGTGCGGCCTGATGCACCCGTGCATCCAGGCACGCGCACGCGGCTCAGTGCGCAGTGTACACACACCGGCCGCGCGTGCGCACCGCACGTGGGGGGGGCATCGCGTGTTGGGATTCGAAGCGGTGCTGTCGTGCAGAATACCTGATGCTGGCACAAGTAAAAATAATAGAAAACACAAAAGCACAAAAGGACACCAGAAATAACGTGGTTCCCCAAGAATGGGTACGTCCACGGGCGGGAATGGCAGTCACAATCTCATTCAACACAAAATACACAGTGTTACAAATGGGGATAAATTACCCCTATACAAAATGAGATAAAAAGTGACTCCCGGATACCTTGCGGCAAAACGGCCGAAGAAAGAGGAAGATCCTCACGGCCAAGCACGGCGGCAACCCAAACTCCGACGGCGTCTCTACGACGACGGCGTCTCCCCAAAACTGCAGCAAGCAGTAGCCTTTCCCAAACCCGGCGCAACGGTGGCGGCGCCGGCAATCCTCCTCTCACACAGCGGCGGCGCTCTCCTCCAAAGCAACGGCGGCGGCGGCTCTCCAAAGTAGCGGCGGCGGCCCAACAAGGCAGCGGCGGCGACGGCGGTCAGAGCAGCGGCGGCGGCGGTCTGCCTCCAGCGAGAGGCGACGGTAGAGAGAGAGAGAGAGGCCAAAAATGTAGAGAGAGAGAGATAGAGGAACGGCGGAAGAAGGGGAGGAAGATGAGTCGGGTCTGTTTTTTTTTCTTCCCCCTAGGGCTGTAGGAATAATAGGTATATATATAGGTTTAAGTAATTAAACCAAATAAATAAAAACCCAAAAAATTCGGTTCAGGAATTCTGAATAAAGGCAGTACTCGCGAGGTTGCAACCTCATTTTCCAGGTTGCAACCTCTCGGCCAGAATTTGGAAAAATTCAGAAAATCGTCCCCGAAAAATTTTCTGCGCGCCCGGAGGAATTGGTACGGTGTTGGGGAGTTAATGGAGGCAAAATCCTAACAAACTCCACCTGCCGAGATAACTTCAACCAACCAAGTTGCCATCAAGAACGATGCAAATCGCATCAACTGAATCTGCTCCCGCCAAGGGCAGATAAAGTGAACTCCTTCAATCTGAGTAGTACACAAACTGGACTGACGTGACTACTCCAGAAATGCTCCACCTGAAGCAAAGGTCTAACTGCTCCACCTCCAGCGGTGGTCTCCCAAAGCAAAAGGAAAATATCACAGACTCCAGAAATGATGTGCGCGGGGAGAAAAAGGATAAATGCAAACACATCAACAATTGAATGCAGACAAAACTGATCTCAACATGGATAAAGAGAACCCCTATACGAGCTAATCAGGAAATGTTGATTAGACACACACACTAAGCTCATGTGACGAAGGAGTAACAATGAAAGAGCTTAGGTACTAGGGTGAAACAAAAGCATTCATACAACGAAGTAATGATCGGAATAAATAACCCAAAGACTGGTTATAAGAAAGATAACAGGAATAACATGAACATAATGAGGGAAAGGAAAGCAAGCAACATAGGAAACAAACGGAACAGAAAGCACGAACATATAAACGGAAAGTAGAAGAGCAGAGAGAAGGATGACCTAGATGAGGTTGTCCCCCACATCCTCAAAGCACAAGGATATGTCAGACTTCCCCTTTTCATCACCAGTGCTCTTCCCTTTATCTTTGTTCTGAAGCTTCCAACAGTCCTTGATCATATGACCCTTCTTCTTGCAATATTTGCAGTATAAATCTGAGATGCCCTTTGACTTAGACTTGCCCCCTCTATCAGAACCAGAATGACCCCGAGAGTATAGAACGGAGTCTTCAGTAACATGAGAACCTGAAGACCTCTTCCGGATGTCATCTGAGAGTAGAGCCGCAGTCACCTCTTCCAAGTCCAAGACGTCCTTACTGTAGGTAAGGGTAGTAACCATGCTCTCATAGAGCTTTGGAAGAGAGTTCAAAAGGATCACTGCTTTGTCCTCTTCATCCACCTGAATATCCATGCTGAGACACTCAGATAACAGTCTGTTGAAACTGTTCAGGTGGTCATGAATAGAGGATCCCTCCTTCATGCTAAACTTGTAGAGCTGCTGCTTGAGGTAGATCCGGTTGGGGAGAGACTTTGTCATATAGGTACTCTCCAACTTTGCCCAAATGCCAGAGGCAGTCGTCTCTGAAAGAACTCCATATAGCGCGTCATCATGTAAGCAAAGCTGTATGGTGGACAAAGCTTTGAGATCCATGTCCTCCCACGTACGATCAGAAACCTCAACATCCTTACTGGCCTTTCCCAGTAGGGCACGGTGTAAGCCTTCTTTTATAAGAAGTGCACGAACTTTGACCTGCCATAGACCAAAGTTTTGTTTTCCATCAAACTTGGCCACAGCACCAGGAATAGACGAAGCCATCGAGAACGGAACGCAGAAACTGCACGGAACACTAAACTTGAGTTGGCGACCTCAGCAGTGCACAACTAAGGGGATAGCCAGCGGACCAACGGTCGTAAACTACCGCACCCAAGTATACACTCGAGATCGGAAACAACTCGTCCTTTAAACAAAAGTGTCAGCCCGCAACCTCCCTCTGATACCACTTGTTGGGATTCGAAGCGGTGCTGTCGTGCAGAATACCTGATGCTGGCACAAGTAAAAATAATAGAAAACACAAAAGCACAAAAGGACACCAGAAATAACGTGGTTCCCCAAGAATGGGTACGTCCACGGGCGGGAATGGCAGTCACAATCTCATTCAACACAAAATACACAGTGTTACAAATGGGGATAAATTACCCCTATACAAAATGAGATAAAAAGTGACTCCCGGATACCTTGCGGCAAAACGGCCGAAGAAAGAGGAAGATCCTTACGGCCAAGCACGGCGGCAACCCAAACTCCGACGGCGTCTCTACGACGACGGCGTCTCCTGTGCCAGCATCAGGTATTCTGCACGACAGCACCGCTTCGAATCCCAACATCGCGCAGGGCGCAGGGCGTAGCTCCCAGTGCACAGCACAAAACGAACAGCGCGCAGCACGCAACGTAAAGTGCATGCAGTACTGCAGCATTACTGTGCACTATGCGCGTGTGCATTGCTGCTGTGTTACAGCACTACTGCGCATTGTGTGCGCGAGCAGTGCGTTTGCTGCGCAAGTGTTGAGTAGTGCCACACTGCACACGCGCAATGCTGCGCTGTGTGCACACACGAAGTGCTGCGCAAGCCCAAAGAATGTGTGTGCTATGGTGCACGCGCGCGTGGGCAGTTACGCGCGTGCGACCAATTGTGCGGACCCGCGCGACTTGGTCTGTGTGCCTCCTCACATGCCCCTGCACTGGCCGCCGCCGCGCTCCCATTTTTGAGGCATGGTTACACTTCCTCTTGTCGTTCCTCTCTCTCCCCCAGAAATTTTTTAACATGTCATTACCCGGGGTCGCCGGACGTCGCTCTCTAATGTTTCTGGCCATTCGCTCGTCGTCGTCATAGTTGAAGAGAATGGGGGGAAAATCCTTGCTCTCTCGCTCGTACCAACCTCCAATAATAATGGATTTGGGGGGCAATTGATGGGGATGAAGAATAATTTATAGGCTTGGGTGTGCACTTAACCATCTCCCCCCATGATCCCTCCTATTGTGGAGATCATGGGTTTGACCAGTCAATCCACTCACATAATCTTCACCACAATAGGAAAAATCACGAGGGCCTCCCACTCAATAACTACCGCAGGCGCCGTCGCCCGCCGCCGCCGCCGCCCGCCAGCCGCCGCTGCTGTCACCGGCCTCTGCCGCCGGCTGCCGACGCCACAACCTGCCGTCGGCCGCCACCGTTTGCAGGTTGGCCACCGTCTGATCACTACTGAGCATTTGTCGTCGTCTGATCTACAAGTAACCACCCACTAAACCACCAAGTTAGTGGGGGGCCCACCAAAACCACCTCTTGGAGGCTATAAAAGGAGCCCCAAGTCTTCTCATTTTTCACCAATTTTGCTCCGGAGTCTTCTTCTTCCTCAAGCTAGAGCTCTACCGAACTCCTCCCTCGGGGCATCTTTAAGCCGTCTACGAGCCAAGTCCCAAGTGCACAGAGAAGGGAAGAAGATGACTACCATCAACGCTCAAGTACACCAGCCACCAAGTTAGCATCCAGAACTCCCTCGACGCAGCTTATTGCCCGTTGCGAGTCAGAAATTCTCTCTCACCACCAAGTTGCAACGTGGAGCGGACTGTCGTCTTCGATTCTCTAAACATATTGTAACCGCAACCTGATAGTGAACTTTGACCGGCACAGATCCAATCACGTGGTTTTTTACCCAGTTGACGGGTTTTTCCACGTTAAAACCTCTTGTGTCAACTCTCTCTTTTCATTGACTGTGTGTGCGCTCGACCGTCCCCAGAGCTAAGACGGTTCAATTTATTCCGGTCTGACCGGGATGCCGAGTTAGTTCGCAACAAAAACAATAAAAAAATTTGTCGTATCTATGTTATTAAACAGGAAAGCGACCATACAACAAGAAGAAGCCGCAAACTGTACCAGACAGACCTACAAAGATGAAAGAGTTCAACTTCTTAGATGATTTTACCAACAAAGCAACACAAGAGAGGAATGAGTACAACACTTACGAGCAAACATCGACACAGCTGGACATCCCAACTACCTTACAGGATGATTTTACTTTAGATATGTCATTTGATTTTTCGTGTGTGCCGGATATATTTAAATCTTGAAGGTTAATGTTCGGTAATTTAAACTTTGATTTAAACATAAAAAACAACAATAAACTACCATGCCAACTAAACAACAATAAACTACCATGCCAAAAAAACTACCAGGGATGTCAAAGGAATGACATCGACCTTCATCGATAGATTCCCAAATCAAGTCCAGCAAAATTAACCAAGTAAAACAAAACATCAGTTAAAAACTACACATCTCTTGCTTCGCTACTCCTTGAAAATCATCCTTAATTAAATGCGAGAATGTTTTCAGTATCTCAGTCGCGATTTCAACCCGAAATTTGGGCATTTCGGCATGCCAGTTCTGACAGGCACTCCGTTCGATCGACTTTCTCTACAGCACCGCGTCCATGAACTTGATAACAAGAACACAGCAATCATCCCCACCCTCCTGCATCGGTATACTAAGAGCATCGTCAATTGGCCGGGTAAGGAATCCTGGAGGCATGACTAAACCAATATCATCATTTAACAAGGAAACATGTAAGAATGATAACATTAAGATATTGTCCACAATTAAAGGAAAATTATACAATATGAGTTCAAACAAAAGTGTACCAACTCTGGCAATTTTGCGCGATGCCTGCTCGTCAAGAGAGAGTCAAAATACTCTCACCACTTTTCTCTAATATAGCATACCAACAAAGCCCAATGACTGGGAAAGTGGCACAACATTAAAATAATCTCTGAAGATTTCACGGTATCGAGTGTAATATGACTAAGTAGGGTTTGGGGATTTTGAAATTTAGAACGTTTTCAATACTGCAAAGGGTTAAAGTTGAGTGTAAAAATCTATTGACTCTACAACCAATATAAACAACTTGGGTAAATTACTTACAACATAATCAGGAGATATGTAGAGGAAACTCTTCATCTGTTTCACCGCCCTTCTTTCTCTTAGCGCATTGCATTAGAGCATAAGCATTCAGATGAGTATCCTCTAGCCATCACTTTCCCAACAACATATCAAGTAGATGTCTTGTGAATGAAATGTTCCCGCTATCAAAATGATATACTCACTACAACAATTCCAAAGATGTTCTTCGCATCAAAGAAATCAGTAAACAAACAAATAAATTGAAAAGATGACAATTAAATTACCTGTCCACAAAGTTGATCAAAACCTGTTCTATGACATCGCGTAACCGATCGGTAATATAAGGCTTCCCTGGGTAGTCCTTACTCCTCTTGGATGGGGTGCCTACTATCTTCTTCTTCTTTTGCAATCCTCTCTTTACCTTCCTAATCCGACTACGCAAATCAACCTCACTCTTAATCTCTGAAACGTTATCTACTTTTATAGGTGAAGTAGTAGATGGAGTAGTAGTGACTTTATTTGTCAATGTTAACTCGATAGTTGATTTCTTCTTCTCCGTTTCATGGGGTGAGGAAGGATGAAGAGATGATGATGATTGTTGTCCTTGCTTACCAACAAACTGACTCTCCACCTAAAGATGCCAAAATTTCTCAGCATCTCCTCTCTTAGAGAATCTACTTGCTGTCTCACCTCATCCTTAATAAATTCACGCAATCGGGTCTCCATTCCCAACAATACTTCCTCTGACAACACATTCTTGGACTTCTCATTCACCTCAGACTTGCTTTTCTCATTCAAATCAAGCTTGTTTTTCCCCTTCTAATCAATTTTTTCCAACATGTTCTCTTTTTTTTTTACCTCCAACCTCTTATTCTTTACCATTTCTCACTCAGACATGTCCTCATATAATTTAGTACTAAAATTCTGTACACTAACTCCAACAATCTCAAAGTCGGGCTCTTCTTCCTCTTCTTCGAGTAGTGTCTTCTCACAATCTTGAACATTGTCAAAGTCTGTTTTAACTCTGACATTTTGCAACTCTTTTGGCAAATTGCAACAGAATTTAGTGTTGCAACTTATTTTCGGAGACCATCGCAACATCCTTGGCTTATCACTATCATCAACAATTTTTTGCATCGTTGTATGCTCGTAAAACAAAACCTACAAATAGAGGAGTTTAATATATTGAAGAAAACATAACAAATTTATAGGATTCAAGTAACTCTTACTAGTAGAGCAGTGATGCAACCTTCTAAATATCCCAAATTTGAACCGAATTCTCGTAGAACACTCACTCGACTTAACGTAGTTAGGTTGTAATGCGAAAATTTATGGATGGCCTTGGGCCAATTGTGCTGTGCAAACGAAACAAGGTTGCCAAGCCCATTAAGATAAGATGGAATCTTTAAGCCCATGAGCATAAAAAAACACAACTAGCAGGTATTTGACTAGTGCATTGACTCTCTTGCTCTCCAAGTCAGGAGAGAACTGCTCTTCAGCAAGCATCTTTAGCTCATCAATTAGGTTCTTGTGTGTAAGATCGAGCAATGACAATCTAGCAAACTTCAACACACGACCTCTATTTGGAAGTTCCAATATCATTGCAACCTTGTTCACTGCCAACCGCAAATAAAAATTGCCTAGTAAGAACGCTTGCTTGTCCCCATTGTAACAGCGTATAAGAAGACACAATAACCGAATATTTTGTGGGAGGTCCGACATTCGAAAGAAAGGAAAAACTTTGACATCTTCAAGGACACTTCTGGATTCGGCTGCTATGACATCCAATAGAGGACATACATTTAATTTAAATGTAGAAACAACGCACCGTGAGTTCAGAAATGAACCAAAAATTTGAAAACGTATTTATGGCCCGACGATCCCATCTTCCGTCGCCCAGACCGAAGATTTTCCCTTGGGTCAATGCCTCTTCAACTTCTAGCGTGAAATTTTTGTCCACAGGAATTTGAAAAAGGCTCGTGACAGTGTAAACTGCACACAGATTAGATCACTTCACAGCACTAATCTGAATGACGAATCAATGCACCAGATCGTGTTGCCTTATGAATTACAAGTCTTTACAAAGCATATGATCTATTAACTAGCGCCTCACAGCCCAAGCTTCCCTTACAAGCTCCTCTTATAAGTTCCCGCCGTTTCCATAACCCCCGCTTCCCGTTCTCCATTTCCTTCTCTGTTAAACACTTGTAGGAATCCTCAACCGCCTATCGAAATTCCCCCAATGGCTCGTCGCCGGTGTCGAAACCCTAGAAACAATCCTACCCTCCGTGCCGGCGGCAAGGACTGCCGGATAAACGACATAGACACCTCCGATCACTTCAGTGAGGACGAGTACCCCCCCTCAGCCGACTCCGACGGCGATGTAGAGAAGCTGGTATTGCCCGTTCAGCCCGAATCTCCACCCCCTGCAAAGAAAAGAAAGTATACTGCATCGAGGAGGAAGAAAGAAGATCGCCCACTGCTAGAGTGGGAGAAATGGGAAGAGGAGAACAACAAATGGGTCGCTGCGTTGGAGGCGGAGGGAGAAAACGAGGCATCCCATGAGTTTCCGTTGCCGGCGGAGGCAATGGAGCCCTCGAAGGACGTCGAGCTCAATCTCCTCCGCTTTCAGAAGGAATGGCTTGCCTGGGCTTTGAAGCAAGAGGACTCCGGTTACCGAGGCGGGATCCTTGCCGATGAGATGGGCATGGGGAAAACCATACAGGCCATCTCCCTCGTTCTGACTGCCCGGTCACTCAGCACCCAGCGCCAGCTTGACGACCCTGTTTTTCTCCCAGATGAAAAGGATCCCCTGCCGACGCCGAAGTGCACGCTTGTGATTTGCCCAGTTGTTGCGGTGATTCAATGGCTGGGCGAGATTGACGCCCATACTACAAAGGGGGCGGTGAAAGTGTTGGTGTTTCACGGGCCTAAGAGATCTGCTGCCTGTTATAATTTTGATGATTATGACTTTGTCATTACCACTTACTCCACCATTGCTACTGAATTTCGGAAATACATGATGCCGCCAAAGGTGAAGTGTCAGTATTGTGGGAGCAAATTGTATCCGAACAAGATGAAGACCCATTTGCAGTATTTTTGTGGTCCATACGCTAAGCGAACGGAAGCCCAGGCCAAGCAAGTTAGGAAGAAGAGGAAGAACATGAAATACTACTATTGGAAGAAGGAAGATCCGCCTCACAAAGGAAAAAATGACCCTGCCAATGAAAAGATGGATAAGAAAAAAAGAAAATATAAGAAGTTGGAAGAGCCCACTAACATCATCACAGAAGAGCCTACACACAGGGGGAAATCAGTTCTTCATTCTGTCCAATGGGAGAGGATAATTTTGGATGAGGTATATTTTTAACTAATGTGTTTGTGTGATTTTTAATGGCTTTAATTTCCTTGTAAAGCATATATCTTTTATATAAAGAAACTGTATGAAAAATAAGTGATTGCATGCTTGTGCAGGCTCATTTTATAAAAGATAGACATTGCAACACTGCAAGGGCTGTTTTTGCTTTGCATTCTTTATATAAGTGGGCTTTAAGCGGTACTCCTCTACAGAATCGCGTTGGAGAACTCTACTCTTTGGTCTGTCTATTGCATATTTCTAACATTCTTATTTGAAAATTCAGTGGTTTTGTATGTTGAGGAGGTGTTTTTTTTTCCTTTGTAGGTTCGTTTTATCAGAATTGATCCATACTCATTCTACTTATGCAAAGATTGTAATTGCAAGGTTCTTGATTTTTGGTAAGTGCTAATTAACACAGCTCTTTGATTAAATAATTGTAAGTTATCGTTTGAAAGTTTTCAGATGAAATGCAATGTTGTTGTGGGAGTAGTGTTTTGTATTTCCATGGTGTTGGCTATGTAAACCGGCCTGAACAGGTTCTAATGTAAACGAATAAATAGGAAGTAATGACTGTACTTTGAATTCAGGTTTGTAGGCACCTGTAAAGTATAAGCCGCTTAAAAATGTAAGCTTATCACGAAGTGTAATGAATATAAAAAGGGAAAAAGGAAATTGAAAAGGGTAAGAGTTTTTGTCTTTCTTCCAAAAACTGATCCAAAATATTATTTGTATGTGGAGGTGCTTAGCTTGATTTTTAATCATTTTCCAACACATGGTGATGTCAAGTAAAAGTGTTTTTTTTCTTCTGTAACTGACAGTCAAGTATAACTAGCAATTGCATTTGTGAATACAAATTTTTGGGAATCAATCTTTGGTTCTCTAGAATTATATTTTCATATTTAAAAAATGAAAATCAGAATGTCAATTATTAAAGCATTTCCATCTTTTGTTTTCACAGTTTTACAAAAGATTGTTTAAAGTGTTCACATTCTTCAGTGAGGCACTTTTCGTGGTGGAACAGAGTGAGTCAAATTACAAATCTCCCTTCTATTCATTATCCTAGTAATTGATTTTAGATATTTCCTTTTTTCCCTTAGCTAATGATTTTTACATATGTTAGTACATATCAAATCCAGTTAGAGATACTGCATTTAATGCATTACAAAGCAAGTATGCAATGATTCTTCTTAAGAAAAAAGTGTTAAGCAGCATATTACTGAGGCGTACAAAACTCGGAAGAGCTTCGGATCTTGCCCTTCCACCAAGGATTGTAAGATTTTTCTATTTCTTTTAAATTAGAAAAAGGTGGAGGCAGAAATGAGTAAATTTTTTTCCATATCAGGTTACTTTAAGGCGTGATTCGCTTGATATAAATGAAGCTGAGTTCTATGAAGCTCTGTATACCCGAAGTCGATTACAATTTGGCACGTGAGTAAAGATGCCTTTCTTCCATTTGCTGATTTCTTTTCTATTAACTTCTATTTGTAAATAAATATCATTTTCGCAGTAGATTTTCTTTTTATTATAATCTGTAGAAAGTGGAACTCTGGAAATTTATTTAATCCAAAATTGTCTTACGCATGGAGAGAATATACATATATATAGGATGAGAGAGGAGAAGAATCCCAAACTAAAATGTTGGATAAAACCAAAAATAATGGGCCTAAATACATGAGCCTAAATACAAGGCTTTTCCAACACTCCCCCGCAAGTTGGAGCGTACAAGTCGTACGCACCAAGCTTGAATAGAAACTGATGATATAATGGTCGTGGTAGAGCCTTGGTAAGAATATCTGTAACTTGCCCAAAAGCAGGGACATGCTCTAATTCTAGCTTCTTCAACTGAACCTTCTCTCGAATGAAGTGACAATTAACATCAATGTGTTTTGTTCGCTCATGGAACACTGGATTCTTAGCAATATGAATGACAACCTGGATGTCACAGAACAGTGTCGCCGGTGAGGATAATTTAACTCCCAAATCCCCAAGAAGACTCAAGTCAGGTAAGTTACGATACAACAACCGCCATCGCACGGTGCTCAGTTTCAGCAGATGAGCGAGCAACAACAGACTGTTTCTTACTACGCCACATAATAAAGTTTCCTCCAAAGTAGGTACAGAAACCAGTAGTGGACCGTCGATCATTCAAGGAGCCCGCATAGTCCGCATCCGAGTAAGCGATGAGAGATAGAAAGGAGGATGACTTATACACAAGTCCTTGTCTAAGAGCAGTCTTCAAATACTCGAAGATGCGTACGACTGCCTGAAGATGAGAGATTCGAGGAGTATACATAAATCGACTGATCACTCCAACTGCAAATGAGATATCAAGTCTCGTAACTGTTAGATATATCAGTTTTTCTACCAGACGCCAATAGTACTCTGGATTTGGAAGCAGTGAATCAGAGGCAGATTCATGATCACACAACTTGTGGTTGACCTCCATTGGGGTTTCCGCAGGTTTGCACCCCGAGAGACCAGCATCTTGCAGAAGGTCAATGCGATACTTTATTTGGGATAAGACAAGACCATCAGGCTGCCTTGCTACCTCAAGACCAAGAAAATATCGGAGACTTCCCAGATCTTTGATTTGAAAGACAGAGTTTAAGTGCTGCTTGACTTGTTGTATCCCTGCGGAGTCATTGCCAGTAAGCAAAATGTCATCCACATAGAGCAGGAGAATGACAGTCCCGATTGATTTATGACCGGTGAAAAGGGAGAAGTCTGCTGAGCTTCTTTTGAAGCCAACCTCATGAACAGCCTTACTGAACTTTTCAAATCACACCCGAGAAGACTATTTGGACCATAGATAGATTTCCGGAGCAAATACACATGAGGCTCCCCCGTGGTCTCAAACTCGGGCGGTTGGTGCATGTAAACAGTCTCAAGAAGATCGTAATTCAGAAAAGCATTTTTAATATCGAGCTGATGTAGGGGTCACTGACGATGAACAACCAAGGAGAACAGAGTGTGAACAGAGTTTAACTTGGTAACGAGGGAGAACGTTTCATCATAATCAAGTTTGTATTGTTGAGTAAACCCCCGAGCCACAAGCCGAGCTTTTAGACGATTAACTATCCCATCCACTGCATGTTTGATTGTAAAGATCCACTTACAACCAATATAACTATATCCAGGAGGTAGAGAGACAAGATCCCAAGTCCGATTGGCCTATAGAGCAGTCATTTCCTCATCCATAACAGCACGCCACCCCGGATACTGGAGAGCCTCCTGTAACGAGTTAGGTATAGAATTGGAGGAGAGAAAGCGCAAATTTACGAAGAGGTGGAGAGAGACGATGTAAAAAGACATAATTTGTCACGGGATGAGCTGTAGATGGTGATGCCGAATCAACAGGCCGCGAGAACACACCGGCAGAAGGAAGCTGCTACAGGGCATCAAATGGAGGAGGACGACGAGTGTAAACCTGAATGATAGGTGGTTTTGACCTGACTGGTGGTGGAGGTGTGGGAAGAAGGGGTGGAAGTGGAGACGTGACGAGAACCATGGGCCGAGGTAGAGGGGGAAGAAGAGGATTAGTAGGGATGGTGTGATATAGTTGGTATTCATGAAAAGTGACATCAACAGAGACAACCAACTTCCCGTTGGTAGGATAATAACAGACACACCCCTTCTGGGTGCGAGAGTATCCAACAAACATAGCTTTTGTAGCGCGTGGGGCAAATTTGTCATTTGGTGGACTAATGTTATGAACATAACAAGTACACCCAAAGACGCGAGGTGTAAGAGAGAAGAAAGTCTTGAATGGGTAAAGGAGAGTGACCGGGGCCACAAAGTTGAGAATAGACGAGGGCATGCAGCTGATGAGATGACAGGCAATAGAGACCTCAAAGTTCCAATAGAGAGGGGGAACCTGCATTTGAAACATTAGAGATCCGGCAACATCAAGAAGATGACAATTTTTTCGCTCTGCTACGTCATTCTGTTGAGGGGTATACACACACGAAGTCTGATGGATAATACTAAACTCGTTGCATAGATTCGAGAATGTCCGTCTAGTATACTCACACACGTTATCAGTACGGATAATCTTTAAGGATGTAGAAAATCGAGTGCGAGTCTCTGTAAAAAATGTGCGGAAGGTCGACAGGAGTTCGACACGATCATGAAGTAAGTACAACAAAGTAACACACTAGTAATCATCAATAAAAGTTACAAAATAACAATAACCAAAAATACTGGGGATCTTATACGATCCCTAAATATCCGAATGAACTAATGAAAAAGGAGCATCGCTCTGGGTATAGGGGGAAGTAAAAGACATACAATGTTGTTTGCTAAAGATAATGGATTCATAAGAATAGCCTGAAGAAGAACATCGAGTAGAGCTTTCTTGAGAATCTGGAGAGGAGCATGCCCAAGATGATGATGCCAATCAGCGGAAGAGACAGTTGAAAGAGTAGTAGGTGGATTATCTAAAAGATACAGCCCATTGGGCAACCGCCCTCTGCCAAGTATATTATGCGTTAGTCGATCCTGCACAACAAAAGAAGAGTGTGAGAAGGTTACACAACAATCAAGGTCCTGGGTAAGACGGCTAATAAAGAGAAGGTTAAAGGAGGATCCCGAAACATGAAAAATCGAGGATAGCGAGATGGATGGAGTAAGAGGCATATCAGCAGTGACAACAACAGGGGTCATGTCACCATTAGCCACAGTAATGAACTTAGGATAAATAGAATTCAAGTATTGAGGTGGCTTTTGCAGAGAGAGATGATGGGTGACACCCGAGTCCACAATCCAGTGAGAGTTGTGAGAGTGGAAAGATATACCTTCGTTGGAGATCGAGGCCACGGATCCAGAAGATCGACTAACCACCCCTTGTAACTGTTGGAGTTGAGCACGCAGAGCTGCAGTGTCTTCACAGGTGGCAGAGGGAGAAGTGGTAGTAACAGAAGCAGTAAGGTGGGGAGACATTCCATGCTTGCGGTAGCAGGTGGCTTCCAGATGACCGTCCCTGCCGCAGTGAGAACATTTAAAGAGGGTACGACCACCACGACCCCGTCCCCGAGATTGGCGACCTCTACAAGCCAGTGGACCACGACCAGAAGCAGGAGTAGTCACAGACAGCTGGAGGAGAGCCGGAGAAAGATTCAGAGCCTCTAATGGAGTAACTTTCAGAAGCATCGAGCAAACGTCCGAGAGCGACAGAGTAACAACGGATGACAAGATCTGAGCTCGAACACTATGAAGATGTGGTGGAATACGAGCCATCATCATTGCAATCCCAACTGCTTCTTTCTGCACGCGTTGTGTAGCCAAATCCGTGGTGGGAGGCTGATGTTGTATCCATGATTCCACAAGAGTTTTAGCACGAGCAACAAAGGAAGTCAAGTCACCAGTAGCTACAAGGTCAAGAGATTGAAGATCACTGATCATGTCGAATTGATGCTGAAGACTGTCCTTTCCAGAATAGAGGGAGTGAAGATCCGCCCACATGACATGAGCCGTCTCGTGATACATGACCATTCGATACAGCTTAGTGTCTAGGGAATTGAGAATCCAAGATTGGACACGACCATCATCGCGTATCCATTCTTCAGCAAGGGCAGTGGGAGGAGTCCGTAGAAGGTGATGGAGAAAGCCTTTAGTCTGCAGAACATGGGGAACTGAGTGAACCCATTCAACAAAGTTCTGTTTTCTACGAAGAGAGATGGTCGTGATCCGAAGCTCATCACGAAGCTCAAGGGGAGCAGCAATATGTGCGGCAAGGAGAGCTGGCGTCCAGAGAAGTCGCTGCAGTCTGGAGACAAGAACGGCTCCGACGGCCTGGGAGAATCGAGCAACTAGGCGGCCAGAGAGAAGGTAGAACAAGCAGCAGAAAGGAAGATGACTTGCAACAGCTAGACAGATACCGCAAGACCTTCCAGCGAAGAAGAACGCAAAGGCGGGACTCAGCAAAGGGTTATAAATGGGAGAGAGGGGAAAGGAGGGGCTGAGGGGGAAATACAGAGGTAGAAGCGGTTAACACAAGAGACCGCAGACCACAGTCGGGAGACCAAGATCGGCGGTTAGCAAGAAAAGAGACCGCACCCTTGTGCGGATAATCAGGAGAAACACAAAGCCGGCGGTTAGAAAAGAGCAAACCGCAAGGCTCTGATACCATGTAGAAAATGGAACTCTGGAAATTTTATTAATTCAAAATTGTCTTTACACATGGAGAGAATACACATATATACTATGTTGCACCGACACCGACACGGGACATGCGATACGACACGACATTCTAAAGCATAATCAATGTAATGAAATATTAATGAAGAATCCCATATTGAAATTTGACCAATTAATTTGAGCCAGTCATTCTAAAGCATGTTCGTATATATTGCTAGTTTTGGTATTATGGCAAAATGAAAATTGTTTCTTATGCTCTTAGTCTTGTTTGGGTTGCACTTCCAGTCAAAGATCATAGTGTTTCTTCTCCAGCTTTCTCCTTCTCTGATTTTGTTCAAATAGTGTTTAGATAGTGTTATTATTGAAATATATCATGTAGGCTATAAATAGCTATAGTGTTTACCCTAATAAGATATGCTTTTGTTCTTAACTTGGTATCAGAGTCGGGGGAAGGAAAATCGCGGCTCTTCCCGTCATCTTCTGCGACTCCCGCCTCCGCCCGTGACTCCTGTCTCCAGTGCCGCCAACGACTCCCCCGCCGCCAGCGACTTCCACTCCCGCTGCTGTGAGAGTCGATCCCACTTCCGCCCGCGAGTCTCTCCTAATTTCGCCGCTGAATCGTCACTCGACGGGGGGGGGGGGATTGCCTCTAGGGCTGCGGGAGCGACACTCCCGCAGTCGCCGGAGGCTGCCGCCACCTCTTCCAGGGGCTGTGAGAAGTACGCTGCCTGCCATCTCCAGAGGTTGCCGCCATGTCTAGAGGCTGCCGCCTTCGCATCCTCACAGCCGCATTTAGCGGGCCTTCGACGCCCCTTTAGCAACCATACATCTGCATCCTAGCGTCTCTTAGGATGTGACGATCGAATCCAGGGCAAGCAAATGCATTTGTTGATACCGAACGGGACACAGTAATCCGTGAGGAAGTCGATCCATGGCGTCGAAGGAACGATGGAAGATGTCTTCAAGATGTTGGGCCCGGATGAGTTTGCCACATTGTTGAGGGTGTTGGTTTCATCGCAACGGTCAGCGAAATTGGAACTTCCACTGATTGATTTGAAGCTTGACGGACTGACGACCAACCCGAGTTGATCACGTCGTATAAAGAAAATTCTTGCAGTAAAACAGGTTGGGGGATTCTTGACAGGGGCGTTGAAGAAACCAACAAACTCGGCTGGAGATGAGTGAGAGTCAGCCCACATGACTGTTTATGTGGCTTCTCAGCTCGGTTGTCCCATCGATTTGCCGTCACGGTAGATGACCTCGAGATGGTCATGGAGGTTTGGGACAAGCTGAAGAACACATGACGACGTGAGGAACACTCTGCGCGTCATCTAGATGAAGGGAGAAATTGATAACACTGCTAAGAGAGAGAAAATAGCGCATGAGTATGCCTCCGAGTTGGAACGACTATGGGTGGATTACGATCACGCCTCTGGCGGGATGTGTTGCAGCGACTCACAGTGTCGGGTTTCCAAGATCATCGTGGAGGAGAGGACAATGAAGTTCCTGAAGGGGTTAGATGACAAGTTTGATCTGTGGAGAGCCCTACTTTTTTATGGTATGAAGATTTCCACACTCACCGAGGCCATCTCTGCTATGATTTAGGAAGAGACACGTCTCAAACTTCAGGCAGGGACAGGAGGTTCCTCGACTATGAAGTCAGCACTAGCGGTTGCCGCCCTGATGTTACAAGATAGAGGGAAGAAACCCGATGGTGTTACAATTGTGGCGAGGTGGGCCATCTGATACAAGCATGCCCCAAGCCGCCCAAGGAGAGAGATTTGGGTGGTGGATGAGGACGTGGTCGCGCTCGTGGTGGCAGCGGAAGCTATCAGGCCAATCTGGGCTTGACTGAGAGTGCAGAGGAACTTGGTGTTATCTATACAACGGAGGAGCAGACCCTATTGAGCATGATGGAAGACATCAAGAGGAAACAGACGGGCAAGGGGAGCATAAATAGAGCTGGGGGGGTCGCTATGTATGCTCACCAAACTGATGGATCTCTCACTCTTGCGTCCATATCTTCCTCCAGGGTATCGGATTGGATCATCGGCTCAAGCGCATCACGTCATGTGACAGGAAATGCAAGCGAGTTCTCCTCTTACACTCGTCTAGCTACTGCAGATAACATCCAGACGACAGACGGTATGTTCCAGCTAGTGGTTGGTAAGGGTACTGTTAATTGTTCAGGTACAGTAAAACTATCCAATGTTTTGCATGCTCCTTTCTTCCTAGTTAGTCTTTTATCCATTAGTTCCATAATCATTCAACTGAGATGTGTTGTTTCTTTTGATATTCTCAAGGTGACTTTTCAGGAGAAAGGGACGAGGAGGATACTTGAGACTGGTACTTGGCACGACGGACTGTGGTATCTGGATCCAGAAGGATTGGATGTGGCTCTTGTTTCTGTGGTAGAGAAGAAGGGAGTTAGAGGACAGAGGATGAGTGTAGAGGATATGCTGATATTCCAACACAGGCGGTTGGGGCACCCATTTTTTATGACTGCAGCTAGATTATTTCTTGCTTTGTTTGAAACAACAGATAAAACAAAATTGGTGTGTGATGCTTGTGATTTAGGCAAGCTTATTAGGAGTTCGTATGCAAGTACGAGCTGAAGAAGCTCTTGTGTTTTTAATGTTATTCATTCTGATGTCTGTGGATCTTGTATTGTAAGTTTTTTGAATGGTTATAAATACTTTGTTATCTTTATTGATTGTGCATCTCGTGTTCCTTGACTATATATGATGAAAACTAAGAGTGAGCTATTTACCTGCTTCCAAGATTTCCATAAGTTTGTTTAGACACAGTACACTTCGGTGATTAAGACACTAAGTTCATATAATGAAACAGAATACACTAACAAGACAATAGAGGAATACTTATCAGCTTATGGGATATTGCACCAGACCACCTGATCCTACACACCGACACAAAATGAAGTGATAAAAAGGAAGAATAGACACCTTCTAGAGGTGACAAGGAGTATGATGCTCAACATGAAGGTGCCTCAGAGCCTGTGGGGATATGCGGTGTTAGTAGCGGCACAACTGATCAACATGATGCCATCACAGATTCTGGGGTGGAAATCTCCGTGTCAGCAGTTGCAGGGTCATAATGGGGGGGGGGGATACTTCCCTTGAAGGTATTTTGGTGTGTGTGCTTCGTGAAGGACAACAGGTCGGGTATCAGTAAGCTTGATGCAAGTGCAGTCAAGTGCATGTTTGCGGGCTATTCTCGTACTCAGAAGGGGTACATGTGCTGGAGTCCAGTAGAAAAAAGATGTTTGTGAGATGGATGTTCACTTTAGAGAGCTAGAACAGTACTAACGGGAAGAGGTAGCCCTCTCCACGTTAGACTCGTCAGATATCGAAAGTATAAGGCTAGAGACAGAAAGGTTGGTGACATATCTGAGAGTATGACATGGAGAATCAATGGAGTAGGAGACTAGGAGAGTGATGATGAGCATGATAAAGAGATTGAGAGGCAAGAGGTGAGACCTACGACTCAGGGAGAACTGCTGACATACAACGGGAGGAGGAAACATCCAACAGTACCAAATACAGTGTTGGTGCCCAGTCTAGCTCCTAGTCCCTTGGCTACGTCGCCCCTACTCTTGGAACACCTACATCTCCACATGCCTCAGGTGACATCCTTTTCCGTCCATCTACTTCTTCTCTTATGTTATGATGGATGTTGCACCAACTAGATGTGAAGAATGCATTTCTTCATGGAGATCTTGCAGAGGAGGTGTACATGGAGATACCACCGGGGTTTGGTACGACCAAGACAGAAGGCAGAGTCTGTAGGTTGAAGAAATCCCTCTATGGGCTGAAGCAGTCACATCGCCGCGCAAAGCTCAACAGGTTTAGGAAAGCAATGATTGAGATGATGTATCACTAGATCAATGCAGATCACATCGTTTTTTCTAGGCAGAATGAAGGTTATGTGGACGACATGATCATTACAGGGGATGATGAGCAAGAGAATGACTGCCTCAAGGGGGTTCTGGGCAAGGAGTTCGAGGTGAAGGACCTGGTATTTCTTAGGCATTTCCTTGGGATTGAGACTGCGTATGAGGCAGATGGAGTAGTCCTTTTTCAGAGGAAATACGCATTGGATCTTCTCACTGAAATTGGGATGTTGGGGTGCAAACCTGCTGCGACGCCAATCGATCAGAGGTGTAAACTGGATGCAGAAGATGGAGAACCAGTAGATCGGGAAATGTACCAAAGGCTAGTTGGGAAGTTGATCTATTTGAGACACACTCGCCCGAACATCTCCTTCTCTGTGAGCGTGGTGAGCCGCTACATGCATGACCCGAGGAAGGGCCACATGGATGTGGTGTACCAGATTTTGCGATACTTGAATAATGCTTCTGGAAAGGGGCTGGCCTTCAGAAGGAATGAGCATGCGAGGATTGAAGGCTATTGCGACTCTGACTGGACAAGTTGTGCGGATGATAAGATGTTTACTTTAAGCCATTGCATATTTGTTGGATACAACCTGGTCTCCTGGAGGAGCAAGAAACAGTCGGTAGTTGCTAGATCGACAGCAGAGGTGGAGTACAGAGCCGTGACCGTAGGGGTTGCATAGCTCCTGTGGCTGAAAGGGATGCTCGTGGAGTTGAAGCTGGATCAAGGAGATAAGATAAAGCTATGGTGTGACAGTCAGTCAACCATCAGTATCACAAATAATCCAGTACAACACGATCACACCAAACATATAGAGATTGATAGATATTTTATAAAGGAAAAGTTTGATAGTGGACTACTGGAGTTGAGTCACATCCGGACCAAGGGTCAGGTTACTGACTGCTTAACCAAGGGTCTCAGTTTAGAGGATATGATCATAGGTTGTAACAAGACGGGCTTAGTGAATATCTTTCGTCAATTTTGAGGAGTGGTGTAATATTGAAATATATCATGTAGGCTATAAATAGCCATAGTGTTTGCCCTAATAAGATATGCTTTTGTTCTCAACTGATAGTATCAAAGCACAAGCGTATCTTTAGCATCAAGAATGTTTACCGAGGTCTAGTATTCTCGTCGATGACTTCCTCAATATCCTTGCAGGAAGAGAGATTTTTTCTTGAGCCCTAGACCTAGTAGATGAATTCTAGTGTATCCTCGGGGAAGACGAAGAGATTCCTCCCCAAGCCATATTGGTCATTGCCTCATTGGTACAAATCGTCTGGTGAAGAAGTTGTGGCTACTAATGGTTGTAAGGTGGTGCGATTGCAGCCATTACTGTTGGAGTAAGTACTCGTCATTATTTTAGTGGAAGTTACTCGTTATCTTTGTCCTATTTGTGTGAAGTGTGGTTCTTCCAAGCTAGCTTCGACAATAGGGTTTCATTTGCTTTTCTGAATGATTTTTGATGGGATATTGTGTCTAGTTTGGCAACAATGTTACTTTTTTTTTGTTTGATTGTTATAATGAGCGAGTCTCAAAACTCTGGAAGCTCAAGCAAGACAGTAGTTTTCAATGTAAAACACACTCAACTTATGAACAAAGATGTAAATATCAGATGTCGGCAATATTTTGAATCAAATTTTAAAATGTCGGTTATCAAAAACCTCGGACATGGTGAAGATATTTTGAAATATGAGATTTCTATATCTTATATATATAAATATGTTAATATATATTTATTGGTTGTATTTAAAGGCTTGAGTGTTGTCCTATTTAATAGGAAGAAACAAAAAAAATGAAAGCGCGATTTGATTTTCTCATTGACATGATATCAGAGCCAAGGGGCACACGCGGTTAGGGCGAAGAGGCGAGACGGTCGGCGACGCGTGTTGTCGGGCGACGCGACGGGCTATGGATGATGCAGGTTGCTAGTTCCGTGTCCGACGGCATCCTTCAGTTGGGAGGTTGTAAACTCGGCTGTCAACTGCTTTGTGTTGATGACTATACCAGACGTTGGTGAACCCCATAAGAAGGAATGGATGATGTCTTCAAGATGTTGGGTCCTGCGGAGGTGGCCACGTTGTTACGGGTGTTGGGTGCATCACACAAATCGGCAAAGTTTGAACTTCCACCTATTGATCTGAAGCTCGAAGGATCGACCACCTACCTAGGTTGGTCACGCTGCGTGAAGAAAATCCTTGTCGCGAAGAAAGTTTGGGATTTCTTGATAGAAGATTTGCAGAAGCTAGACGACACCGATGAGTGAGAGTCAACTCACACGACGGTGTTCATGTGGCTTTTCAGCTCGGTAGTCCCATCGATTGGCGCCACGGTGGATGACCTAGAAACGATCATGGAGGTTTGAGACAAGATAAGGAGTACATATGATGGCGTAGGGAACACTCTGAGGGTCTTTCAGGTCAAGAGAGATATCGATGACACCATTCAGGGAGAGAAGTTAGTGTAGGAGTATGCCTCAACATTAGAACGTCTTTGGGTAGATTATGACCACGCTTTCGGTGGGATGAGTTGCAACAACTTACAATGTAGGGCCTACAAGATCATTATGGGGAAGACAATGAAATTCCTAAAGGAGTTAGATGGCTAGTTTGATCGAAGAGGAACCCTCCTTCTGTTTGGGATGAAGATTCCAACATTTATCGAGGCCATCTTGGTGATGACCCAGGAGGAGACACATCTCCAACTTCAGTTCGGGATAGGATGGTCCACTGTAGTGAAGTCTGTACTAACAACTACTAGGTTTGATGTTAGTGGACCATGGGAAGATATCCGATAGTGCTACAACTGCGGGGAGATGGGTCATTAAAGGTATGCCTGCCCCAAACCATCCAAGGAGGGAGGTCTAGGTGGTGGACGAGGACGTAGCCGTGGATGTGGCCGGGTTCGTGGTGGATGAGGAGGCTATCAGACAAATCTAGGCCTGACTGGAGCCGAGGAGGATACTGGCGTTATCTACACCGAGGAGGAGAAGACCGTGCTAAACATGATGAGCCTTATGTAAGCCATCAAGAGGAAGCAGGCTGGTGACAGAAGTAGAAGTGGGCTTGATGGGGCATCCATCTCAGCTATGTATGTCCACCCAACCGAAGGATTTGATGGATCCTTTGCTCTCGTAGCCATAACTTCCTCTAGGCCATCTGATTGGATCATCGACTCAGGTGCATTGCAATGCGTGATTGGAGATGTAGGTGAGTTCTCCTCCTACACATGCCCAACAACTGCTGATATCATCCAAACGACGGATGGGACTTTCCAACCAGTAGTCGGTAAAGGTTCTGTCAATTGCACAAGTTCGGTAAAACTATCCAATGTCTTGTATCTCTTTCTTTTCCAGTTAGCCTATTATCCATTAACTTTATTATCATTCAACTAAGATGCATTATTTATTTTAATATTCCCAAGGTGACTTTTCAGGAGAAAAGGATGAGGAAATTATTTGGGAATGAGACTTGACATGATGGACTATGGTATCTGAATCGGGAAGGATTAGATGCAGCTCTTATATCGGTGGCAAAAAAGGTAGGAGTTGGGGGACAAAAGTTGAGTGCAGAGGATATGTTGCTACTACATCATCAATGATTAAGGCATTCTTCATTTGACACTATCGCTATAGCAAAGATGAGTACCATCAAAACTCTGATCAGCTTGACAACGAAGGGTGGATGGAAGATGCACCAACTAGATATGAAGAATGCATTTTTTTCATGGTGATTTGGCTGAGGAAGTATACATGGAAATTCCACCAGGGTTTGACACAACTAAGACAGAAGGCAGAGCCTGTTGGTTGAAGAAATCTCTCTATTGACTGAAGCAGTCTCTCCGTGCATGGTTTGATAAATTTAGGAAGGCCATGATTGGGATGTAATACCAACAAATCAATGCTGATCACACGGTGTTTTTCAGGAAACACGAAGACCACATCACCATGCTTGCGGTGTATATGGATAACATGGTCATCACAGGGGATGATGTGCAAAAGATTAACCACCTAAAGGTTGCACTGAGCAAAGAATTCGAGATTAAAGATCCGGGTCCTCTTAGGTATTTTCTTAGGATTGAGATCGCCTGTAAGGCGGAGGGACTTGTTCTCTCTCAAAAGAAGTATGCCTTAGATCTCCTCACAGAGACATGGATGTTGGGGTGCTAATCTGCTACGACACCAGTTGACCAGAAGTACAAACTGAGTGCTGAGACTAGTGAACCAGTTTATCGTGAGATGTATTAATGGTTGGTTAGGAAGTTGATTTACTTGGGACACACACGTCCGAACATCTCCTTTGCAATGAATGTGGTGAGCCGCTACATGCACGACCCTAGGAAGTGCCACATGGACGCAGTGTACCAGATCCTTCGATACCTGAAGAGTGCCCCCGGAAAGGGACTGATGTCCAAAAGGAATGGACACATGAAGATTGAGAGCTACTATGACTCTGATTGGGTAAGCTGCGCAGATGACAGGAGGTCCACCTCAGGATATTGCATATTTGTGGGAGGTAATTAGGTCTTCTGGTGGATCAAGAAGCAGTCAGTGGAAGCCAAATCGACAACAGAGATAACATATAGAGCCATACCATTGGGGGTTGCAGAGCTCCCGTGGTTGAATGATATGCCAGTAGAGCTGAAGCTGGATCGATGAGATAAGATGAAGTTATGGTGCAATCAAGATTGTAGATTGTGGCCGACATGTCAGTTTTGAGGGGGAAACGACACGTTATCGCCACATATGACAATTCTGACATTTTCCAGTATTGCGGCCGACATGTCGGCCCAATGTTGCGGCAAATGTCGGTTAATGTTGGCCCAATATTGCGGTTTTTTTGTTCAAAAAATTTTATAATTTTTTATAGAATGAATTCATCAGAAAGTTCTACAAGATACCTAGTGCTTCTTCCATAGCATGTAAAGATCTATGTTGGGCATTTGGTGAGAAGGTGACTTCAAATGACTCCAATCAAATACGATTAAACATTCGTTAGTAGTTTAATTTTCTCTAATGAATTTTAGTTTACATTTAATGAGATATATATCTTTATTATATAAAATAATAGTGATATTTGAAAGCACACCGTTAAACTCATCAGGACCGTCCGATCTCCAGAAAATCGCATCTGGTTATTGGATCTAAAAAACCCGGCCTGCCATTAGCCAAATCTCCAAAAAAATCACTGTTCCTTTTTTCAGATTTCCCGATACATGTTTTCGCCTCCCGTACCTTCACGGGCTCACCCCGCATCCGCTGGCGGAGCCACCAGCGGCCTGCTTGACGCCCACCGGGGAGTTCGCCGGCCTCCGGCGAACCCTCCGGGGGTTGTCCCGCGGCGAGCGGACAGGGACACCACCGGCGGCGTCCCTAACCGTGAGCCCTAGTTTTAGGGCTCACGGGCAGGGACACCGCCGACGGTGGCCCTGCCCGCTCGCCGCCGGACAACCCCCGGCAGGTTCTCCGGAGGCGAACCCACCGGTGGGCGCCGGGCAGGCCGCCGGCAGCAGGCAGAAAGGTGGCCCCTGCGCCGATTTGGTTTTTTCAGCCACCGGCGGCCTGCCCGGCACCCACCGGGGAGTTCGTCGGACTCCGGCGAACCCGCCGGGGGTTGTCCGGCAACGAGCGGGCAGGTCCACCGCCAGCGGTGGCCCTGCCCGTGAGCCCTAAAACTGGAGCTCACAGGCAGGGCCACCGCCGGCGGTGGCCTGCCCGCTCGCCGCCGGACAACCCCCGGCGGGTTCGCCGGAGTCCGACGAACTCCCCGGTGGGCGCCGGGCAGGCCGCCGCCGGCGGAGCCGCCTGCAGCTGGCGGAAGAGGCGACTCCTGCGGTCGATTTCGTTTTTTTTCTCTACTATTTTATAATTTAATATTTAATTAAATAATTTATATTGTTTATAAATAATAAAATTATTAAAAATTTAGAAAATTAAAATTTTGATACTTTTAAATTTTAAAATTTTAAATAACTGACGGGGGGCGGGCGAAGCCCACTTGAATGCCAAGCGGGCGAAACCCGCTTGGTTGCGGACGAAGCCCACAACGACGCATCGAGAACGGGCGGAGCCCGTTCGAAGATGCTAGTATATATATATAACAATACAATCCTACATTTTGAAATGTCCCTGATATATCCCCCGCAATCCGACATCCGACATAAAAAACTCAAACCGACATGAGTCCGACATCTGCAACCTTGGGTGCGATAGTTAGACAACCATCAATATTACAAATAATCTAGTCCAACATGATAGAACAAAACATATTGAAATCGACAAATTCATTATAAAGGAGAAGCTGGACAACGATTTGCTGGAGCTGAGAAACGTCTCGACCAAGAATCAGATACCAGATTGCTTGGCCAAGGGGCTTAACTCGATGCATGTGGTTAGAGGTTGTGACAAGATGAGTTTAGTGAATATCTTTCGCCAATCTTGAGGAGTGTTAATATATATTTATTGGTCCTATTTAATAGGAAAAAATGAAAAAAAAGGAAGCACAATTTGATTTTCTCGTCGACAATATATATAAACTATATTTGTATGTTCTGAAAGTAAAAAATAAGCGCAACGTAGATAAACAATGGAAGAGTTTCCAAAATAAATTTTTTATTACTAACAGGTACCTAAACCAAGTACAAATAGATCAACTGTGAAATATATTTAACATTTTTTATGTAAATAACACTAAGTTGTATAACAAGTAAAGACGATTTAAATTATAAATATCTTTGAATGATAATAAGTTTTTGGTGTGCAATAAAAATACTCTGAAAGCTTAAAAATCATTAACTAATTTAATACGCAAAATATTTTAATATTTTGTTTAATGTTTAATAAAACGAGAAAATGATAATGTAAAATGATTGTACTTGCTTGATTGTGAGGACAATACCTGTGAAAAAATCATAACAATACATCTAATCAATTTATGCATATACAAGTACACAACGCAATGCACACACAACGCAATGCACACGCAACGCAATGCATTTATATACACAACGCAATGCATTTATATACACAACGCAATGCATTTATATACACAACGCAATGCATTTATATACACAACGCAATGCATTTATATACACAACGCAATGCATTTATATACACAACGCAATGCATTTATATACACAACGCAATGCATTTATATACACAACGCAATGCATTTATATACACAACGCAATGCATATGCAATGCATATGCAACGCAATGCATATATGTAATTTAAACACATATACTTCCAACATAACACAACAAAATAGTTATTGATATTTTAAAAAGTAATGTTTGCCGATATTTCAGAAAAAACATATATATCGTTCTACATTTTACTAAGCAACATAATCCATTTTTTCAGAAAATATTGTTGGTTTGCCAACGTTGCTTATGAATATGAAGTTTTAAAGAAATGAGAGTTACCTGTTAAGATAAAATGCAATGAATATGAGTTTAATGTCAAGGAAAAAACTGATCTTCTTTCCAAGGATCCTTTTTCTTTGGATATTGAAGAGGGTAGATTGAAATTTCAGGTGCCAACTTTGTGAATCTTATGTGAGACAATATAAGGATGCATGATTCTAATATGGTCTCACATTGCCCAACTATGAAGCAAATATGAATAGCCGCGCTATGAGAACTTGTTCCATTTTCGAATTATTTGTGGATTTATCAAGTTCAAATGATGAGTCAAATACACTTCATGGCGCTAAAGATGCAGAGTTTATGATGGAGTGAAGAGAGCTTCCACCACCGATTTTTCTCGATTTTTGAGATTAAAATTTACTGTTAGAAATATTATGGTTATATTTCGTATTTTAATTTTCACATGTTTTGTTTATTTACTGTCTCCTTATGTACTACACTCTATTATAACTATAGTAGAGGGGACCCCTTTTTTCTTGTAATGAGAAATTATTTCTCCTCTCTTGCTTGCAACATGGTATCCGAGCGATTCCTTCTTTCATGTACAACACTATCTATGAATTTTTCCCCTTAATTGAATAGTCAACAGATTCATGTGTAATAGACACGAGACTTGTCTGGGATAGTCGAGCCAATCCAGTCGGGCTGCGCCACAGCCTCTTCATTCGTCGTCCGATTGTTTGAATTCATTCAACACAATTTTGTCTCTCCTTCCCCCATGGCATACTAAAACGATCTCTTAATCCACCCACTGAATTTTCCTAAATCTTCATTCCAGGGTTTCTTCCCCTCTAATGACTTCTACGAAAAAGGACATCTACCTCCTAAATGTGTAATCAAATGACTTCGAACTGTAAACTTTATTGTTCATCGGCCTTGTGCGGTCCAATTGGTGGCGCCCCTCCTTATTCCGACAACTATGATGACTTTCCGACGACATTTTATTACCTAATCGGGATATTTTTTTTTAACTTATTAATGCATTCTTTAATACTATTTCCTTATTTAACTATGTCTGATGTGGTTGATTCTCACGAAGGATCACAACCTACTGGATCTACTCGGGTTGGTCATAATCATACCATCCCTCAATTCACCATTAAACTCTTTGATAACACAAACTATTTATCTTGGTCTCGTTCTATTATTCTGGCTCTTAAGAGTTACAAGTTGTTTGACACTACAAAGGAACTGACAAAGAATGTTAGTAGGTTGGGGACGATGAGAATTTGAGAACTTTTTGATTATGACGTGACTTATAAACTATGTTATTAAAGGTGCAAGACGCGCCGAGACGCAAGTGGTTTTGGCGCTTAGGCGCAAAGAGCAGATGCTCGCTTGACGAATAGAGGCGCAAAAAATAAAAAAATCTAGTTTATTAAATTAAAAAAATATTTAAACATAAAACTACAACAATAATAGCACAGAAGCATCAACGCCAATAATGAATAATGTGATACAAAGAATAAAACATTATTAAAGGTAAAAAGTATTTAAAATACATATATTTTATTACTCACCAGTTCTATAGCATCTAATCAATCCCCAAAAAATTATGTCTTCATCATCATCTACGTTGTCATTATAAACTTCTTTTTCATTGTACTCGGTTTCCTCATCTTCTTCATCATCATCATCATCTATAAGGACTACTGGAGTAGAAACCCATTTCAGATGTGCTCCCCTTTTTAATTATTTTTGTAGTGATCACATTTATTTTCCTTTGATAAGTGCATGTGATAGATATCATCTTCAACTCCAGTGGCCCTAGCAACTTAACTCCAAGTCATGTACTCGTCATCAAAAACAATTCCCACTGCTCAACCTCATTATCTTCCTCCGTTTCGCCCATCAATCATTTGTTGTCATCTTCAATAGCTGTTAACAAAATTAGATCAATACGATCAAATGCATCAAATCGACATCACACCGCCCGATTGCACTTCACAATACTAAATCATTTAGTCGTTGTTGGGCTTGCTTATTTATCTTTTTGCCGTGAATCTGCAATATAAACATTGTTGAGCTTGCTTATTTCTTATTTTGCTATTGATTTGCAGTGTAACCAATCAATTACATAAATTAATTAACATGATTTTATTACCTTATTAATCTTCTGGAATAAAATATAGATAGTTACATGTTAAAAAACTCTAATTGTGCTCAAAACTAGGTGCACTACATGGTTAAGTACCTTTATAGCAAATCTTTTTTGTTTAGAAGTTGAAACTCCATAAGATTGTCACAATTCAACTGCCAAAGTAATGATTATTTAGAAATTAATTATACATTCGTAATACACTTTGAACTATGTTTTACCGTGTTCTTAATACATTGGTCAAAGTTTTTTCCTATCAGCTCGCCCACTTCATCCCCTTGATGTTATCTTGTTCGTTATGGCTTGGAATCAGTATTTCATCGATGAAGCTAGACTTCCCATATTTTGTCCACAATTTCCAGGTTTATATTGTATTTGTCATCTTTCTCATTAGTGGACTTAATGTTAGTCTCTTTAGAACTATCTATAACTTCATAGATATTACTCATGGTTGGTCTTTTCTCGCATCAACCACTCTCAGCACGAGTATTAAAGGTCCGAAGATATTTAAAATATACATAATATTGTTCCATAATGAGATCATTAAGATAATGTCATGTATTTGCTTACCACCAATTTCCTTCGTCAACTTGCTTGATTCCCACTCAGATGAAGTCAACATTTTTCTCAGATCGTTCCTCTACTTATGAATGCACTGAGCTGTAAATAAAGAAGTCACAAACTTCTTCACATGTTTGACAAGCTTCACTTGCCCTGTAAAGCTTCTCAACATGTTGATTACTCTTTAATGTTTAATATTAAGCATCTTCCTAATATCCTCTAACATTAAATCATTGAAATGAGCAACATATGACGTCCAATATATATGCGGTCGTTTTGCTTTCAATAATTTTTCTATTAAATATCATATATACAAAAAACATAAAGAAAAATCAATCTATTTTACTAAAATGAAATGAATAATGAATAAATTGTTTACCTACTAGTACATTGTTACTTGCAATGTCAGTAATAATCAGGACAACATTTGCCTCTCCAAACCTGTTCCACCACCTTATTAAACAACTTGAACACCCTTTCTCTGGTCTCCGAGTAATCGAATGCATCGACAAATTTGAGGAAAAATGTTCCTTTGCGCGAATTCACCAAAACATTATTACTGTTTTTGTTTCATATTTGTCCATCCGCCAACTATGATAAAACAACATAACCTCCACTCATCCTCATAAGTCTTCATCATGCCTTTGATTTTACTTAATTATTCAACAAAGGCACATGAATCTCATGGTAACTGGGTGGTTTCAATCCAACCACAAACTGTCCAATGGACTTCACTATCACCACAAAGCTAGATAAGTCACAACATTAAATGAGATGGTTGCTTCATACATCCATTGGACAATTTTTGCAAGCTCTCCTTCTAAGTTTCCTCTTATAAGCTTCATTAATAGATGTTTGTTTCACTGTTTATTGATGTGCTCTATTTTGCATCATCTTTTTAATGTTAGTTGCAAACAAAACTTCTATTGGTCCTTTTGTCTAAGTCTTTTTTGACACACCCCTTTGTAGATTTTCTTTTCCATGAATCTTCTCCCTATGTTATCCATCTCCTCGCTGATTTCAAAAATATCTGTATCTACGAAATTTGGGAATGCGTTCTTCTCTTTTTTGCTAACAATAACTTTCCTTTCCATAAATTTTTGAATTTCCATGCGTACATATTGGGGGTCATTTGAGACAAGGTTTAATATTCCTAAAGCCCCCAACAACGTGTTGTTTCACACGGTAAATTCCACCCTTTGTAACCTTTCTGCAAAAGTTTCAAATCAAATTATTTATTTTAGTAGGAGTAATTTCGCGCACATGCTTTCATCCGGGATCTTTGTTTGATTAAACACTTGATGAACTAGACCCACTCACATTCTTGCGGCCTATTGAACAATTTTTACAACATAAAAATAAGTTACATATGTTAAAACTACTACCCGGATGGAAATCCATACATTTTCACCTCCAGACTGCAATTTAGAGCCCCATACAACAATTTCACACAATATAATTGCTGTCCGGAAGTGCTCGAGCAATCTGGCATAAATTGTACATTGTTGTACACCAGTTTTAGGGTTTAGAACTGCTGTCCAGTGCCTAAGGTTGTTTCCCGGATGTAAAAATTGTTGTAATTACTTCAGAACAACAATTTTGGGTGCTAAAATTGTTGTTCAGATGTAATTTCAGGAGTTTTTTTAGCCCCGTACAACAGTTTTGGACCAAAATCAGAACAAACTTTAGCAAGGTATAGAATACAAATTAAGGAATATTTGTGAGAAGGTACCATAGTTTGGAGAAGAGGAAGCTCCGACGAAGAAATAGTCAAAGTAAAAATGATTTATAAAATCCAGATTTAGTTTTACTAATTCCATGTGCAGGCAAACAACCTCTAAAACAATAAATATCATATATAATGTGTTAAGAAAGCGGGAGAGGGAGAGAGGGATCTAGTGAAAAGAGAGATAAAAACTAGGATTTGGAGGAGGGAGGAGAAGAATACCTTGTACTTGCATGCCGAACCAAGGAGAACCGCCCCGGGAATATTTATACCCGAGGCCAAGAGGGGGCCGGCCGGCCCCCCCACACATGGGGCTGAACCGGGTGATTCAGCCCAAAACTGCCGGGTTTTGTGAGAGGGGGCTGAACCGGTTGGTTCAGCCCCGCTGTCGCCTGTGTTCTCTTTCCGCCTGCGCGCGTATTGACGCCCAAATAGCTGGGCGCCATCCGGGGGCGTAACATAATGTATTGATGAAGTTACTTGAAAGTTGAATAATCTTACTAGGGTTTGTCATAATATCAAAATGATGAAAAAATCACTACCTTGGTACAGGAACAAAAAATCTGGAGACTATAGAATTTTGGCAAAGAAATCGAGAGAAGAAATAAGGAGATGAATAGTTTCCTCCTGCCGTCGGCAACACCAATCATAGTATAATCCTCCATGTTCAGCCTGATCTTGACCCCGAGTTTGGAAGGGATGAGAGGGTCCGCTATCCCTAGTCGAGTCGTGATCACCAAAAGCATTGCCACATATCGAGAAATCAAAGCGGCTCCGATGACGTGTAACAAGATCAGAGTTCGGGAAGTCAGCCTAAGGACCTGATGAGGTAAGCCGATAAACTATGGACAAAGTGGTCATCAATGAGGTCGAGCTGTGCTGGGAGAGAAGTGAATGAGCAACATTAAAGGAGCTAGACAGGCGCGCGTAGAGTAGAATACCAACGAGTGCTTCTCGCTGGAGTCGAGAGACTGTTGGATCTATTGTCACGACCCGTCTCGACGGAAGTCAGAGTGCGCTTCGGGCGGGCCGTGATGCCACAGGCATGGGCGGAAAGGAACCATGCCTGCTAAGGCGGATGCGGTGATATAGAAAATAGTTTCTTAGAAATAGTAATTTTGTTTGAACAATTGATTGAGTATAAATGTGCGGAAGCACTTAAAGTTTTAAAACGTGGGTAATTCATGCACATGTATTTTCTTGAAAAATTTAATGCTACACACAGTGCTGAAACAGAAGTAAATGCAATAATAACAGTAGTAATAATGTTATAGATAAGATGATCTAATACATCAGAAATATCCTATGAGCTGTCCATGATACCAAAGAAAATGTCATACTATAACTATTACATGATAGACAGACAGTAAAGGGATCATAGAACCTGATGCAGACAACTATAAATGAAAAACCTCTGAGCAAGACTGGAGCTGAACGAGAAGTAGCTCAGAGAGCAGGCGGCGCAGTCACGAACCCTAAGGCAATTTCAAGACAGAAAGAAAATGCCTTAGAACTTAGGATTTATATATAAGCAAATTAATTAATTTAAAGTGAGAGCCAAAAACAAGTGAGAGCCAAAAACAAGAGACATAACCGAGTACTGAAATATCATGTATAAGGCTACCAAACATGCCAAAAACCAGGTCAAACAAACATATCTGAAATATTAGCCTACTCCGGAGTATAGCCTAAAATTAATAGTTGTAAGTCGCGATCGATGAAGTGTATACGTACTATAGCGGGCGCACATGGCTCACGATCAGATCTGAGTGCAAGTCTTATCGGAAAAGTAATCCTGCTTGCCGTGACCATGCCAGCAGACAGATGCCCAGTTAGACGCTACAATTCAAGAATTTTGCTTACAACTATGGATTCGTCTTATAGTGCGTCCTTATGGATTGTCTATCAACTTTCGTTATATCAATACTTTTTAGAGTTCAAAATTTTGTAAAAAGGAATTATTTGTAACGGACAGATAAACAGAGTAAATCTAAAGTTTTGCAAGTGAGAGGGGGTTCTCTACTTGCCTTAAAGTGACGTCGACAGTGCTCGCGTCAACTAAGTGGCGTAAGCGGTGTTAAAAGCTCTAGCTACACCTGTTCGAGATCAAAATACATTCCAAATTGAATTAACAGTTTTCTATGCTAGCACATTAGTCAGATAATCGCACCACATAACAGGAGAGGGGAAAAACATTTTTACCTCCCTCGAAAGTGGGGAGAAGAGCCTACCGCGAGGGATCGGGAGTTTTGGCGGCGTCTGGAGGCAAAAATCTCAAGCTTGGCGCGATTCCACCACCTAAGCCCAACGAGCGACACGGGAAATGCAAACAGAATTGAAATTAGATGACTTTCTGACAAATCCAAGAGGGATTGACGAAATCACGCCAATCGGAGGGCGGAAATCCTCCCAAAAAAAATTAGGGCATGCTAAAAATGAGGGATTGATGAAATTCCTTACCCAAGGAGACCCGATCTGGGCTCAGTAATCCACGAGGAGGGGTTTCGAGCGAAACCCTAGGAGTCCCTCACGAAATCCACTGGTTGGAACGAGTAGGAGTTAGCATTGCCGGAGAAGGAACGGTGTCCTTGCCCTCATTGGACGGAGAAGGAGGAGAGGAAGGGATTTCTTCTGGCCCTTCTTGGAAGCGGCCGGCCAAAAGGGTCGTGCGGGTGATTCCGGCCAAGAGGAGCACTGGAAACGTCGGGGAAGGAGCAGGAGGCGACGGGGTAGCCAGAGGAGGGGCGCCCGAGGCCTGCCGGAGGAGGAGGAGGTGTCGGAGGCCGGGATCGGGGGCTGCCGAGGGACGCACAGGCGGAATCGAGGCGGAAGCTGCTCCTGCGGATTCTGTGCGGAATGCGGGATGCGGGATTTGGGTTGGACCGGGGGGGGCTCGGGATTTTTATTAAGGAGGGGGGGTAGGTGTAGTCCGGGCTTGGTCTTTGTTTATTGTTTTTTTTTTTTTTATATTATTATTATTAATAATAGTTATTATTAATAATAGGGGGGTTGTTACATTCTCCCCTACTTAGGAAGTTTCGTCCCGAAACTTTTCTGAGAATTCTTTGAATGGAACTAAGACAACGAAGACTCAAACGACATACACTTCAGACAGAAGTTTGTAGATTAAGGCATAAAAGCTATCTATGAAAGATACTGAAATAACAAGAGAGTCAGACTTAGAGACGTACCAAGATCAAGAGAAGAGTTGCGGGTACTTGCTGCGCATGTCAGACTCGAGTTCCCAAGTGTACTCTTCAGACTTGCCATGCACCCAAAGTACTTTCACCATCGGAATGGTTCTTTTGCGAAGCTTGCGTTCTTGATATTCAACGATCTTCGAAGGCTCGATCGGATAAGACAGATTGGCTTCAGGAATAACTGGAACTTCTTCAAGAACACGATTAGGATCGTGGATGTACTTCCGAAGCTGGCTGACATGAAAGACGTCATGAACACTGGCCAAAGAAGCAGGTAGCTCCAGACGATAGGCAGATCCTCCAACACGCTCTGAGATGACATACGGTCCCACGAACCTCGGGCTGAGCTTATGGTGGCGACCGAACCGTTTCACCCCAGGAGTAGGAGAAACCTTCAGAAACACCTGATCACCAACAGCAAACTCTAACGGACTGCGGCGCTGATTTGCATACTTTCTCTGTCTCTCAATGGCACGACTGAGCTGAACACGAGTCTTCTTGGTAGCTTCTTCCATTTCCTGAAGTAACTCAGGACCCAAAATCACCTTTTCACCGACTTCTGACCAGTAGAGCGGGGTCCTACAGCGACGCCCGTACAGTGCTTCGAACGGGGCCATCTTGAGGCTCTCTTGGTAGCTGTTGTTGTAGGCGAATTCAACCAAGGGTAGATGTTCATCCCAAGCTCCCTTGTAGTCCAAAATATAGCACCGAAGCATGTCTTCAAGAATCTGATTGACCCTCTCGGTCTGGCCATCAGTCGTCGGGTGATAAGCGGTGCTCAGGTTAAGATCAGTGCCCAAAGCTTGCTGAAATCCCTTCCAGAAGTGCGATACAAATCTCGAGTCACGATCAGAAACAATCCGCAGAGGGATCCCATGGAGTCTCACAATCTCAGAAACATAAATCCGGGCCATTTTCTCGGTGGAATGACCCTCCTTGTACGGGATGAAGTGAGCCACTTTAGTAAGGCGATCTACTATGACCCAAATCGCATCATGCCCTCTCGGAGTGCGGGGCAAACCCGTGATGAAGTCCATAGAAATATCTTCCCACTTCCATTCAGGGATAGGCAGGGGTTGCAAAAGTCCACCAGGACGCTGACGCTGAGCTTTCACCTTCTGGCACGTCAGACATCGAGAGATGAAGCGTGCAATATAGTTCTTCATGCCAGGCCACCACACAATCTGCTTAAGGTCATGATACATCTTATTGTTGCCAGGATGACCAGATGTGCGGGACTCGTGAGCTTCTCGGCAAATACTATCCAGCAACTCAGGGACATCGGGAACACATAGGCGACTTCGGAAAAGAAGAACATTGTCAGAGATAGAGAAATCGGGAAGAGTACCAAGTTCGACCTGTCGGCGAATGCGCTGGAGTGCGGGGTCAGATGGTTGCAGGTCCTTCACCTGTTCTACCCATAACGGATCTGAGACTCCTCCTTGACCTCCAGGTGAGAAGGATATGTCCATCTGCTCGAGGTCATCAATCAGGGCCGCGAGAGAAGCTGACATGGGTGCACAGGCGGCAACTGAGGCATGACGACTCAAAGCATCCGCTACTGAATTGGCTTTCCCGGGCACATAAGTGAGCTGCAGGTCATAATCTGCTATGAATTCCAGCCATCGCCTCTGACGAAGATTAAGATCTTTCTGAACGAAAATGTACTTCAAACTCTGATGGTCAGTGAAGAAGTGACACTTCACGCCATAGAGGTAGTGACGCCAAAGCTTCAAAGCAAACACGACTGCAGCGAACTCCAGATCATGAGTGGGGTAGTTCCGTTCATGGATCTTCAACTGCCTCGACCCATCAGCAATAACACGATCCTCTTGCATCAGGACACAACCCAAGCCCACTCCGGAAGCATCGGTATAAACCGAAAAGTCCAACCCTTCTGAAGGAAGAGCTAAAACTGGCGCTGAACACAAACGTTGCTTCAATTCAGAAAAGGCCTGCTCACACTGTTCTGTCCACTCAAATCTGGCATGTTTTTGAGTTAGACGAGTTAGGGGAGCAGCAAGAGAGGAGAAATCCTTGACGAAACGCCGGTAATAGCCCGCCAAACCAAGGAAACTGCGAATCTCAGTAGGGGTAGAAGGCTGCTTCCAGTCCATAACAGCGGAGACCTTGGCAGGATCAACGGAAAGTCCATCGCCGGAAATGACATGCCCCAGAAAGGCAACACGGTCCAGCCAAAACTCACATTTCGCCAATTTGGCATAGAGCTGGTGCTGACGAAGAGTGGAGAGTGTGAGTCTAAGATGGGTTGCATGCTCCTCACGAGTCTTGGAGTAAACCAAGATATCATCAATGAAAACAATGATGAACTTATCTAGGTAGTCGCGGAAGATACGGTTCATCATATCCATGAAAGCAGAAGGGGCGTTAGTCAACCCAAAAGACATCACCAAAAATTCAAAGTGTCCATACCGAGTCCGGAAAGCTGTCCTGGGGATGTCGGATTCTTTGATCTTTAACTGATGGTAACCCGACCTGAGATCTATCTTGGAGAAGACGGTACTGCCTTTGAGCTGGTCAAAAAGGTCATCCACGCGCGGGAGGGGGTACTTATTCTTGATGGTTACCTTGTTCAGGTCCCGGTAGTCGATGCACAATCTCATGGATCCGTCTTTCTTTTTAACGAAAAGAACGGGGGCTCCCCAAGGAGAAGAGCTGGGACGAATGTACCCACGCTCAAGCAACTCATCCAATTGCGACCTAAGCTCCTCCAGTTCTCGCGGCGCCATACGGTATGGAGCTTTAGATAATGGGCGCGTTCCAGGCTCTACATCGATGGAGAATTCTACTTCACGATCAGGAGGTATTCCAGACAACTCGGCGGGAAACACGTCAGGGAATTCGGAAGCAATCGGGATATACTCAAGTTGGGGTTCGACAGCATCTGAATGTGAAGCATAAACAAAGCAAGCAAAGCATCCCTGGCTAAGAAGTCGAGAGGCGCGCATAGCAGGAATTACCTGCAGGTGACTGCGGGTAGTCTGAACATGAACGCTGTAGTCTTTACCATCGATACTGAGATTGACCCTTTTTGCCACACAGTCCAATTTTGCTTGATACGCGACCAGCCAATTCATACCCAAGATTACGTCGAATTCTGTCATTTCCAGGACTATGAGATCGGCGACGACTTGCAGTTCACCGAGCAGTATCGGACAATTGAGAATGCCTCTAGTAGACAAGAGCAAATGACCGGGCACAGAGATTTCGAAAGGAACATCGAGTGGCAAAGTAGGCCAATTATGAAGATCCACGATATGACGTGCTATAAAAGAGTGAGATGCTCCAGAATCGAATAGGATTTGCATCCATTTGTTTTTGACCCTAAAACTCCCTAGAAATGAACATAGCAATGGCATTCAAGATCTTTCTGACATTAAGGCAAGAAATGAAAAGACGCAGGAAATTTAAAAATTCACATAAAGCATACCAGAGATGACGGAGGTAGATGCGAGCGCCTCGCCCTGAGTGGTGACGTTCAGCACAGCCTTGCCCTTATCTTGGGCACCAGAAATAGCCTGCAGGGGCTGAGCGGGGATCGGGCTTTCCTTCACGGGGCAATCTTTAATCTGATGTCCAAACTGCCCACATCTGAAGCAGGTATTCTGCTTGCGGCGACAATCATTCACCAAGTGGCCCGATTTCTTGCAATAGGTACAGACGGAGGAGGCAGAGGCAAGCATAACCTGGGGCTGTTGGGCGGGCACAACCATCTTTTGCTTCTTCAGAAGATATCGACAGACTAAGACGGTATGGCCAACTTTGTGGCAGTAGGCACACACCTCTTGAGACTTGGGACCTTGCTCCTGAGGTGGAGCATTCTTGCGCTTGTGGTCACGTACAGCGGCATTGCTCGTACCATGCTGAACTTTCTTGGCAGTGCGATCCATCTCAATAGCTTCAACCTTCAAGGCAGCTCCAACAGTCTCGGCGTAGGTGGTGGCGCCGTGGGCTACCACATGCTGGCGGAAATCGTGTCGGAGGCCCTTCACGAAGCGGCTGATCTTCTTGGATTCATCGGGCACGAACTCTGCGGCAAGGAGAGATAGACGAGAGAACTCTATCTCATATTCAGTTACGGTTCTGCCAGGCTGCTGAAGGGACAGGAACCTCTCAGCTAGCTTGTCTCGCTCCACGGACGAAAGAAACTTTTCCATGAGCGCATTCTTGAACTGCTCCCAGGTCATAGCGGAAGAATTGGGGAGACTGCGGCGCTGAAGCCACCAAGTGTATGCATCCTCGGTCAGCTGGTAGGCCGCAAGATGAACCTTGTGTGCCTCAGGAACACCGGCATACTCGAAGTGCTTTTCCATCTGGGAGAGCCACTCTGAGATGACGAAGAAATCACGACTGCCATTGAAGGATGGCGGATTCAGCCTCTTGAACATCAGCGTATCCGCCATTGCTACAGGAGGAGCAACCAGACCTGGCACGGGCGGGACCGCAAGGGTGTCAGTAAGCAAGCCAGTCCCTAAACCAGGTGCAAGAGGGGGGGTTCCAAGAGCGGCGGTAACAGTGACTCCTGCTGTCCCTGCGCTGCCAGAATCAGGAGCTGTGTCAGGAGTTTGACGATCTCCCTCTAAGCGAGTGAGACGCTCGAGGATCTGCCTCAACAGCTGGGCAGTGGCGTCTACAGGAGCTGCCCCGACTGGAGGGGTAGCTTTCTTGCGCTGAGATCGTTTAGGGGCCATCTAAGCAGGGACACAAAAGAAACGAGTAAGAAAGACAATTACGTCAATCATAGGATATTAAGGAATAACAGGTTCTAGCATTTTGATTCTGTCGAATACATAAATCATATATTAGTTACAGCATTTTCATTGGACAACTCTAGGTGATGATTAATGACAAGAAATCACATGCAATGTCAAGCAATTTACAAAACCATGTGTGTACGATCATCATCTGCTGTTCTTGGCTTAACATTTGTGTAATGAGTTATGTTATGCATGTAATGCAATCATGTCTAAAATGCATTCCTACGAATGTTCATGAATGGATATACATGCCATGTTAAGCGCCCATATCACTTAACATGTTATGCATATTATGATTCTAATGCCAACGCACTTGAAAATATTAAACCGCCCATACAATTTAATATTCGCAAGCGGTGTATAGCCTAATGGAAATTCATATGCACAAAAATGTTAAGTTTGCCCATAACCCCTTAACATTCATGTGCATACTACTCATGATTATGAGTGAGTGTGTGCGATGTCTCAGCCGCGAACAACAAATAATGACAGGCTGAGTGAGATATGATGCATGTACATGTATTTACATAATAGAAGTTAAAATATTTGAAAATTTCAAAATACTGCATTTTTAAGAGCTAACCTGGCTCTGATACCAACTGTCACGACCCGTCTCGACGGAAGTCAGAGTGCGCTTCGGGCGGGCCGTGATGCCACAGGCATGGGCGGAAAGGAACCATGCCTGCTAAGGCGGATGCGGTGATATAGAAAATAGTTTCTTAGAAATAGTAATTTTGTTTGAACAATTGATTGAGTATAAATGTGCGGAAGCACTTAAAGTTTTAAAACGTGGGTAATTCATGCACATGTATTTTCTTGAAAAATTTAATGCTACACACAGTGCTGAAACAGAAGTAAATGCAATAATAACAGTAGTAATAATGTTATAGATAAGATGATCTAATACATCAGAAATATCCTATGAGCTGTCCATGATACCAAAGAAAATGTCATACTATAACTATTACATGATAGACAGACAGTAAAGGGATCATAGAACCTGATGCAGACAACTATAAATGAAAAACCTCTGAGCAAGACTGGAGCTGAACGAGAAGTAGCTCAGAGAGCAGGCGGCGCAGTCACGAACCCTAAGGCAATTTCAAGACAGAAAGAAAATGCCTTAGAACTTAGGATTTATATATAAGCAAATTAATTAATTTAAAGTGAGAGCCAAAAACAAGTGAGAGCCAAAAACAAGAGACATAACCGAGTACTGAAATATCATGTATAAGGCTACCAAACATGCCAAAAACCAGGTCAAACAAACATATCTGAAATATTAGCCTACTCCGGAGTATAGCCTAAAATTAATAGTTGTAAGTCGCGATCGATGAAGTGTATACGTACTATAGCGGGCGCACATGGCTCACGATCAGATCTGAGTGCAAGTCTTATCGGAAAAGTAATCCTGCTTGTCGTGACCATGCCAGCAGACAGATGCCCAGTTAGACGCTACAATTCAAGAATTTTGCTTACAACTATGGATTCGTCTTATAGTGCGTCCTTATGGATTGTCTATCAACTTTCGTTATATCAATACTTTTTAGAGTTCAAAATTTTGTAAAAAGGAATTATTTGTAACGGACAGATAAACAGAGTAAATCTAAAGTTTTGCAAGTGAGAGGGGGTTCTCTACTTGCCTTAAAGTGACGTCGACAGTGCTCGCGTCAACTAAGTGGCGTAAGCGGTGTTAAAAGCTCTAGCTACACCTGTTCGAGATCAAAATACATTCCAAATTGAATTAACAGTTTTCTATGCTAGCACATTAGTCAGATAATCGCACCACATAACAGGAGAGGGGAAAAACATTTTTACCTCCCTCGAAAGTGAGGGGAGAAGAGCCTACCGCGAGGGATCGGGAGTTTTGGCGGCGTCTGGAGGCAAAAATCTCAAGCTTGGCACGATTCCACCACCTAAGCCCAACGAGCGACACGGGAAATGCAAACAGAATTGAAATTAGATGACTTTATGACAAATCCAAGAGGGATTGACGAAATCACGCCAATCGGAGGGCGGAAATCCTCCCAAAAAAAATTAGGGCAAGCTAAAAATGAGGGATTGATGAAATTCCTTACCCAAGGAGACCCGATCTGGGCTCAGTAATCCACGAGGAGGGGTTTCGAGCGAAACCCTAGGAGTCCCTCACGAAATCCACTGGTTGGAACGAGTAGGAGTTAGCATTGCCGGAGAAGGAACGGTGTCCTTGCCCTCATTGGACGGAGAAGGAGGAGAGGAAGGGATTTCTTCTGGCCCTTCTTGGAAGCGGCCGGCCAAAAGGGTCGTGCGGGTGATTCCGGCCAAGAGGAGCACTGGAAACGTCGGGGAAGGAGCAGGAGGCGACGGGGTAGCCAGAGGAGGGGCGCCCGAGGCCTGCCGGAGGAGGAGGAGGTGTCGGAGGCCGGGATCGGGGGCTGCCGAGGGACGCACAGGCGGAATCGAGGCGGAAGCTGCTCCTGCGGATTCTGTGCGGAATGCGGGATGCGGGATTTGGGTTGGACCGGGGGGGGCTCGGGATTTTTATTAAGGAGGGGGGTAGGTGTAGTCCGGGCTTGGTCTTTGTTTATTGTTTTTTTTTTTTAATATTATTATTATTAATAATAGTTATTATTAATAATAGGGGGGGGGGTTGTTACATCTATGGAGATGGGTTGGAAGACATTTTTGATATAGGCTCACACGAGGGTTTCAAAAATAAATATTTTTTTTAGAAAACTTATTTTATTTGTCAAAAATAAAAAAGATTTCGAAAATTTATATAGAGTTTTAATTTTTGAAAAGAGGGGCCGAGCGGCCAAGATCAAAGCTCTCGCGCGTAACCAAAATCGTTGTTTTGAACTTTAGAAAGTTCGTTAATTTCGTTCGATTAGAATTCCCACTTATTTCCCGGAGCGAACCTTGCATGAGATTAGAACAACCACAAGCAAATGCACAATAATAATTTATGAGTAATGGCGATTAAAATAATTGGAACATTCAATGGCAAGCTTAAAGTTATTTGACAAACTGGGTAAAATTAAAGCTAATGAGTGAGAGCAAAAGACAGGGCAACGATGCCGCTGTGAGAGTCGGTTTGATCCAAATCTGTCGAGCCCATGAACACCTTCGCTGTACTTGAACACCTAAGGGCAAACCTGACCGGACAGGAGGTCGTCGGTTCCAACGTTGCTCTGGATCGATAGATTAGTGACATCCTTAGAATCGTGCTCGTGCTCAGGTTTTGAGTGAGACTTATTAATGTAGACTCCGTAATCGGGCTCTCGTCCATCAGTAGAGTCGAGAATATCGACGAAGTGTTGTCGCGGGCACTCAAATGATTTGTGTTCGGGTTTCATACACTTGAAGCATCGGAATACTCCAGTGTTGGGCTTAGCCCTAATAATCTCCTTTCCCTTGGAGGGAATGGTGGGTGGGGTTGGAGTCCCGACAGTGATGGGAGGTTGAGGGGACTCCAAGATCCTAGCAGTAGTGGCAGTGGTGACGCTCGTTGTAGATTTATCAGTAGACCTAGTTCCGGATGTCCGTTTCTATAGGGACTCCACTCTCCGTGCGCGACTCGAAATCTCTCCTAAATCCTTATAGTTAAGGAGTTCTAGCTGGTCTCGAATGGAGTAGAGTAACCCGTTCAGATAACGAGACACAATCATGTTATCATTCTCTCGGAGGTTCGAGGCGAGACTGCAGTATTAGGAATTCGTTTGTGTACTCATCTACCGATAATTTGTTTTGCCGTAGGTTGTGGAACCAACGGTAGAGAGTTTGTAAGTAGTCAGGAGGAACACACCGTTTTCGAAGTTATATTTTAAATTCGGCCCATGCGGTGATGGGGGCATGCCTAAGTTAAACCTAGAATGCTCTAGTTGTCCCCACCAAACTAGGGTGGACCCTTTCATTCTAAGCGTGACGTACTCAACTTGCCTAGCTTGGGGCAATTGCTTCCAAGCCGGGAAACAGTCCATCCATTCGCACCAGTCTAAGCAGCCCTCGAGTTTTAAATGCCCTTCAAAATCACCAACGTCTAACTTGATCCCTACATCCCAGCGTGGTTGGTTTCGTGGTTCGAGTTCAGGTTCGAGGTGTGCAAGTTTTAAATGTCTGGGGTTAGGATTCACTTCACCAACTAGGGTAGGTGTTCAGTTTATATGGATAGTGGCTTTGATGTTATTAACTGAACTATGCAGACCATTCATTACGTGCATGACACTACCCATATTGGTGGTGAGAGTTTCTACCGCTTTCATCATATCGCTCATACGTTGAGTCAAATCTCCTACACTATGTTCTAAATGGTCGACTCGTTTCTCCATTTAAAAAAAGTTGATTTTTTATTTTTTTTAAAAAATTTAATTGATTTTAAAAATAATAACTATAATTTTTTTTAAATAAGATAAAGATTTTTAGTTTTTTTAAATAAAATAGAGTTTTTAAATTAAAAAGACATAATAATTTTTTTTATTGAAAATAGATTATAATTGATTTTTTTAAAAAATAGAATTGTTTGAAACAATTTTTATTTTAAAAAGCCGGATTGCGTGATTCGGGATAGGAGCAGATCACAGTGTTCTGATACCAAACTGATGTAGGCTCGCACGAGGGTTTCAAAAATAAATAATAATTTTAAGAAAAATTATTTTATTTGTAAAAAAAGAGATTTTGAAAATTTATATTGATTTTTAATTTTTGAAAAGAGGGTCGAGCGGTCAAGATCGAAGCTCTCGCGCGTATCCAAAATTGTCATTTTGAACTTTAGGAAATTTGTTAATTTTTTTCGAAGAGAATTCCCACGTATTTCTCGGAGTGAATCTTGCATGAGATTAGAACAACCACAAGCAAATGCACAATAATAATTTATGGCTAACGGCTATTAAAATAGTAGGGACGTTCTACGACAAGCTTAAAGTTATTTGGTGAATTGCATAAAATTAAAGCGAATGAGTGAGAGCAAAAGACAGGGCAAAAGATACCGCTGTGAAAATCAGTTTGATCCAAATCTGTCGAGCACAGGAACACCTCGCTGTACTTGAACACCCATGGGGGAACTAGACCGGACAGGAGGTCGTCGGCTCCTAATGCTACTCGGGATCGACGAATTAATGTCTTTCGTAGTCGATGCCGACCTAGCAACAAAGGCGATGCGGCGGAGGAACCAACGTCGACAGGCATCTTGAGAGAGGCATTGCTCTGGATCGTCGGGCTAGGGTTTGCCGAGGTCGACGGTGGTCCAGCAACAACACTTCAGCGAGAAGGCATCATTAGCAGGCGAATCTTGTGGGAACTCAAACGGGACGAGCGGCCATTGAACGAGCGGAGGCAGAGCGACGTTGGTAGAGGTTGGGTTCGATAATACAGGAAGAATGAGCGGTGGTCTCATTCCCTGTTTCTACCCGGTTGCTTTCTTCTTCACAAGCAACAATTTTAATAGGAGGAATTTCTACTCATGCCTTATTTTCTGCCTTGATTTTCTCTTCCAAATGAGTACCAAAATATTGCACAAATTATTTCCAAATCTAATCCAATTGCATGGCTGTACGCTTCCAAATAAAACGTATATGTTGCCCTTTTTTTCTTCTTGCTCTTAATTTTAATTCTATGCAATTTTAAATTCTTTAAGCTTGCCCTTACTTGTTCAAACTATTAAAATTGCTGGACCTATTTATTCAGGGTCTCATCAGACGGTCAATCTGACGACCCAAAACTAAAAGTGACATCGATGCATGAGAAATAAGATGACATAAATAACATAACAAAAAATAATAATAATAGCTGTTGCGTGAAGATATCACACATTCTAGAAGGTGATGATGGTTACATCAATTCTCCCGGGGTTCACAGAACTCGACCCCGACGAGAATTTGCAATAGTTGGTAATAGAGAAAATAGGAGTCGTTGTTGATGTTAAGTCGGGTGGTATGTCCGAGGTCTCGAAAGGTGGTCCGATGCGTTTCTGAATTTGAACTGAACCTATTCTTCTACAATAAACAAACACTCAATCTCCCTTTGAAAAGTACAACTCACAGCGATAACGACCGACCGTGAATTTATACTGTTCAAAGGTTGCTTGCAATTCATTAGCAATAATTTTATGCAGTTCTTTTTAATAATTTCTATGAGCTCGCGCATCGAATGAAATACGTTCATGGGATGAGTGGGGGTAGCGGTCTGGTCTGTGGAGTATGACATGACTAATCTCGTAAGGAGATTCACTATGGAGTATGAGAGCGAATTTTATAATTATTAAATGCAAGTTTTGCTTGTGGAAGTATAAAATCCCAATGCGTTGGATTTTTCCTCGTTAAATACCTATGAATAGCCCCCAAACTCCTATTAACGACCTCGATCTGTCCATCAGTTAGAGAGTGTTAAGCGTTACTGAACTCGCATTTGACTTCCATTCCGACCGCAAAAATTATTTAGAAAGTAGGATTTAGTATAACGACACAATTCCGCAAATTCGTCTATCTTTAAATGATAGTGAGGTGAAATAAAAACGTATCTAAATATAAAATCGATAGCGTGAGGTGTGCAGAGTAAGTGGTCTTCGGATATAGTATCAAAAGACAGAGAAATATTAGGTAGTACGTCGGGAATCAATAATTGTGGGGTGAGACACATCTGGGATTTAGTATAATGGCACTAATTGTCATGAATATTCGTAGTTTGGGTGACAGAGGTCATTTGTTGAAAGATATCATATAATTTCTATAATTTGTCCTCAGATGAGTACAAGGATCGAAAATGTGACCATAGATACTTCGCAGTTGGGAGAGACATGATTGATGTGTAACATCTGGTATCTATTGAGTTTGAGAGACACCGATCCTTATTGTCGTTCAGAAATCATGTATTGTAAGTAGCATCCTCAGCCTCATGGAGCATATTTGTCAAGTGATGGTGAAGACCTTTATTGTTGAAGCATTAGACTAAGGGCAAGTAGTTGGAAACTCAGTGAGAGAGATATTGGTGAGACGTAAATTGATTTTAAGGCCCTCATGAGGAGTTGACTTAGGGTCTGTTTGGCTAAGCTGTTGCTGATGGTAAGCTGCTGACGGAAAGCTGCTGACAGAAAAAGTGCTGTTTTTTGAAAACAGAGTTTTGTTAAAAAACTGTTTGGGTAAAATGGAGTTTGCAGAGCTTACTCATAAACTTTTTTGAAGAAACTGTTTGGATAAAATGGAGTTTTGGCAGCTGATTTTTTTATAATCGAAATAATTTTTAGATTTTTGATCCATACATTAATTAAAGTATTTAAAATTAAAAATACACGAAATAATAAGTAGAAATTTCTTGTTTTTTAGACATCAAATATCCAAAATAATACTAGAACTCTCAACGCCCGGATCCATCGGTTGCGTGGAAGTAGAGTCTTTTATCACCTACATGTGGAAATTTTTTTATTAGAATAAGTTATTAAATTATTTTAAAATATAAAATGTGAGTAATGAGTATTACCTTCTTGACTCATAGAGTTGTTGTGCAATAGAGTCCCGCAATGCTATCATCTCCTCCACTCCGCCCGCCGTGTCAATGCATGTACCAGACTACCTCTGTGTGTCTACTCTGACTCCCGTACTGATTGTCTCACTTTCTCTAAAATCCGGATCTATACGTGATGGATACCTACGTATGAAATTATGTAAAGCTATTGTCGCTAGGACAATCCGTTTCTGCTTCGTAAAACTGTAACTTGGCATGTCACGAAGTATTGCCCATTTCTTCTTTCATACTCCAAATGTTCGTTCAGACATTGTTCGCTCGGCTATCGACTATCGGATCTATATGTGAGTGCATCTTTTTAATGAATGTCATAAACTTAACTCACGTAAAAGAAGCAAGAATACGTAACAGTAGCATGATGAATTCGAGTAGCAACATGAAAATACATAAGATATATAAAAGTAGTAACAAGAAGATACATAACAGACGCAATAATCAGATACAACAGATATATAAAAGTAGCAACATGGAAGATACATAAACGCAGCAACAATCATTTCCTAATCCCCCCGTCGCTCGTAGCGGGCGCGCATCCACTTGACCTTGAAGTCATCCCTAACGGCCATGAATAACTCCCTGTGGTACTTATCTATCAGGAACAATGTTGCAAAATCATAGAAGTCAAAATCTTCACAGAACTCAGGGAAAGATTCAATCTTCGCCACTGCTTCAACAATAGTAAAGGGACACGAGGACTTTGGATGCTCCCGGAGAGACACCCCAATGTCTTTGGTAGACTCCACCAAGTCACTTAAGAATGATGTGGACGCTTTGCTTTTCCCCTTCTTTCGGCATTTCCGAGCTTCAGCTGGAGAACTCTCTACATTTCCAGTTTTGTCAATGTGGATCATTTTCTTCCTCAGACATTGTTCGCTCGGCTATCGACTCTCGGCCTTGGGACGACACTGTGTTTGGTGTGCAAGCATGCACTCCCGTGGCAACAACAGAACTGAACATGGTGTTCATTTTATCTTCGAGCTCTGGCACTATCCCTCCGTACCTAAACTTCTTCGCGGCAGGTAGAATCTGCAAAAGACATACACTTAAATTAATCCATAAAAACAATCTAAATAAACACAAATCGGGCAAAATGATTTTTTGGTTTACCTTCAACCTCTCATCCCACCATTCGTCGCTCGCATCAATCGTTTTTCTGGAGGCATTCCATCCAAGACCAGTCTCCCCCCTTTTGAGGTCCATCCATAATTTCCACTCTTTTTTAAGGTGGTCCCATTTATTTTTCATCTGTATTCTATCGTATTTCTTCCCTGTTTTCTCCTCGAACCTTAAGACAAGGTTATTCCAGCCCTCCTTATTGAAATGTGTCGTTGGCCGATTTCCAAGACCAATTTCAGCGATGCATAGGTCACAAAATTGAAGGATGTCATTTTGATCCCAAATGGCTGAGACTCCTCCATCCTTTGGTTTTTCCATCTAAATTTTTTTGAAAATTTAAATAATACATACATATAAATGATAAATAATAATACCCAAAAACATACACAAATGCATACACATGAACACACACACACATACATACCCAAATACATACACATGAACACACACACACACACAAATGCACAAGACAGTAGCGGGTGCATGAATACATAATAGCATGAATAATACATTTTAATAGCAATAACAATAACAGTAACAGATACATAACAACGGCCATGAAGGTCTCCCTGTTATTCTTATCTATCAGGAACAAATGCACACACACACACATACAAACACACCCATATACACAGATGCACACACACACACATATACACACATATACACAAATGCAAATACACATATACACGCATACACTCTCTCACACACACACATCTACACACACACATCTACACAAAATAAAAACAAACAAACACATACACACAATAAAATCACACATACACACATGTACACTCACACATCTAAACACAAAAACAAACACATACATATACACATACATATACACACTCACAAACCTAAAAAAACATACAATTACACACATATATACACATACTAGGAAATTATAAAATCACACAAGCCCAAACCCAATTTCATCCAACCTCATCACATACACACACATATATATACACACAAACTCAAATATATACACTCAAAACACCAACACATACACACACATATATATACACATACACATGAACTCACACATGTATACACATACACAAAATTATGTTCACACAAAAAAAATACACTCACAAATACACATAACACAAACACACACAATTTTAAACCCATAAACACACACACATACACTAAAATCTACACAAAACCTAACATATACCGTTATATATATACACATTCCTACACACACATATATAGACTATCTAAAATCCAAAAAATACAACCATATACAAGAGGAAAAATGAGCATAACTGGAAGAACCTTACCAGAGGTAGGGAATCTTGATAGATCAAGAAGTAGGGTCTCCAGAAATGGAAGATCTGAAAGCAAACAGAAGAAAAAAATCTCAGGGAAAAATGGGGATTTCAGGGCATCTGTACAAGAGGAAAAATTTCAGAAATAAAACCCTTACCGGAGGTAGGAAAGCCGGATCTGGCAGCGATCGATAGCAAGGAAGAAGATCGTAGATGAGGACGAAGGTTCTGTGGAGGAGGAAGTAAATTCGTCGAGGAGGAAGAAGCTTCCGTCGAGGAGGAAGGATGTCGTCATCGGCTTTCGTTGAGGAGAAGAAGCTGTCGTCGGCTGTCGTCGAGGAGAAGCAGTGGTCGTCGAGGAGGGCGAGGAGATCGTCGACTGTCGTGGAGGAGGAGGAGATCGCGGGCTGTCGTCGAGGAGGAGGATCACTCGCGGGAGAAGCAGCGACTGCGGCGCGGTTCGGTTGGAAGAAAGAGCCGCGGTCCGCCTTTACCCTAAAATGAGCTTAACTTATCTGCCGCGGTTCCCAGCTTTGAGGCGCCAAACACAGCTTATTGCTGAAATAACTTAGCTTATCTGCCGCAACGGAGCAGATAAGCTGCGCCAAACGGCGCCTTAGAGTTGTCTGCCATGGAAGTCGAATTGCGAGTTGCAGGAGTGAGAGCTCCCAGGAAATTGAGGAGTTCGGTGAGATGTAAAAACTTGGATGAATTAGGAGCTCGCGGAAGCCGGAGCTCTTGGCGAGGCGCGAAGCTCGTACACAGGAGGCACTAAATATATAGAAGAAATTGGAGCTTTCGTAGGATGGGCGCACAACGATGGAGTGCGCAGAAGTCACCAAAAAATGCCATCAGATCTCGCGGTAGAGAGGTCGGAAGGAAGTGCTATTCTCGATCATGGGCAGAGCTCGTAGAGGAAGAACTCATGATCATTTGGAGAGTTTGAAAGAAGAATTCACGATCGCAGGCAGAGCGTGTAACGCTTGAAGGGAGGAGCAGGTCTCATGAGTGGAAATGGTCTAGCAAGTAGGAAAGCTCGCGGTTGTCGAAAGGAGTAGAGCTCGTGAATAGTAGCTTGCGAGAAGACGGTTCGAAGAAGAAAAAGCAAAAAAAGATGGGTCCCATGATAAATCTATAAAACTAGCTGATTACATTGTTAAGAAGCGTAGCTTCAGAAACTTGCAAAGCAGAAAACCAAAGGAGTTGTTAGCTCAAAACCTCTTTGTCAGGCAACAAGGGGATGCATTTGCGGTTTCGAAGGGTTCAACACATTACGTCTTCAACGTTTTCAAGAACTTAACTCTGATACCATGAAGAAATAATAGTTTCACACATATTGTTCAAGAGAGTACATGTATATATATAGATACAAGGAGCCAGGGAGGGGACAATAACAATTCTAGACAATGTGGGACTATGTACATACACACACATACAATGGTAAAATGAAAGTGGGCCTTCATTTGGGGCTTTATTTTGGGCTCTAATATTCTTCAACACTTGGCTTTCTTTTTTGCGAATTTTTTCATTAAAGGAAGATTTTTTTTAGTGCTACTAAGGCTCCTTTTGGTAACGCTTATGCTTTATGCTTCTGTTGTAGAATTTTAAGGGAGCAAGAGTTTTTGAGTCAAAGTTTCCATTTTTCTTTCAGAAATCATTTTTAAATAGATTATGACAAAAATAGAGAAAAGGGATCTCCAAAATTTTCATCCAAACTGTCCCAAGTTTCTTCTGCGGCATTCTAACCATAGAATCCGACAAAAAAAACAGAAACCATATGATATCTAAGGTTAGAAACAATGTGGAACAAGCCCTACATAATAATGTTTGAGCAATTTGGTTTGGTTGATCCTTTGGGCTGGTAGTGACTAGTGAATGATTAGGGAGTATATGAGGAATCAGTAAGGTAGCTTTTGTAATAATGAGTATTTATGGGGAAAATATGTGAGTTTTATGATACGATCCCGAGAGAAATCCGACAAGAGGGAGGGTTGGCGAAGGTGAGAGAGAAGAGAGGGATTAGGGTTGAGAGGAAATCTTAGGGAGCAACCCTAATTTTCATTCATTTAGGAATAATCAAAAGAAGTACAACACCATCCCTTATAGGCACGGAGTGCGGATATCAAAAGAAAATAATTAAAATTGTACACATACATAATATGGAATTACATAATGCTAATAGAAATAAAATAATCATGCTGGCTTCACGTCTTTGGTCTATGTGAGTTTTATGATACGATCCCGAGAGAAATCCGACAAGAGGGAGGGTTGGCGAAGGTGAGGGAGAAGAGAGGGATTAGGGTTGAGAGGAAATCTTAGGGAGCAACCCTAATTTTCATTCATTTAGGAATAATCAAAAGAAGTACAACACCATCCCTTATAGGCACGGAGTGCGGATATCAAAAGAAAATAATTAAAATTGTACGCATACATAATATGGAATTACATAATGCTAATAGAAATAAAATAATCATGCTGGCTTCACGTCTTTGGTCTTTCCTCCCGATGGACCCGTCATCGTCTCCCTCCGCGTGCGGACTCGCCACGGTGTCTCGTCGGCGCATGCGTGTCCCCTCGGCTTGCGCAACCGTAACAATGTCACCGTCTAGAAAATATGCCTTGTCCCCAAGGCAGTGGTCGGAGGGGTTGCGACAACAGTAATCTTAGGACAGCCACGTAGCTTCGGACTCCAGACGGTAAGGCCCATCAACAAGAATATTCTGCGAGCCAGAGTCCCCCGAATGGTGGTAGCGGCGATCAAGTTGCTTGGCTGGGTAGTTTGGCGCCAACTGTTGTTTTTTTTTGGACCAGAGTAGGCTGGGCTGATGGGAAACTTGCCGGAGGCCTGATGACGTCGACGAGCACAATAAAAAGCTTTTGGTGGTCCGTCGTGAAAGGAAAAGACACAAAGGACGGGACGAGGGGGCCCACAGCCCCGTGGAGAGGCCTACGTCTGTGGTTCGCTGGATTGTGCAGATGGAGATCGATGAGCGTAGGAGGGTGGAGTCACCATCGAGGCTACATGGGCCCTCGTGTAGGAACTGTATGAACATAGTCTCTCAATTGACGCATACATCACCGAGCATGCGGAGCAACCACTCCCAGAATGGCGTCGAGACTGCCTAAGTCGAATGTGTAGAAATGCGTGGTCATGGAACAAGGCCCCACAGAGAGAGAGACGGCAGTGCAACGGCCCTGATTTGGTCAGTGGTGCCCATCGCCTATACAGACCGCAACATCTGGGAAGAGAATCAAGGGAATACGGAGCTGCCGCACCAAGTGCACAGAGACGAGCTTGCGAACCATGATGATGATCGGGCAATCCCGCAGTGTGCCCAAGAGTTGCATGGTCTGCTGTCCAGAGATCCCGCCCGTCGAGGCGCAAGATAGCTCCAATCGATGGAACGTAGCTGTGGTGGAGTCGATAAGTGTATCCCTCGTTGAGAGCTCCAGGGACTCAAAGTAAGCTAGGGTAACCTTATGGGCGACGTCGCCGATGATGACATGGAACTCCTTCACGGAGCACTCATGGTTGTGGGATACGGTTGGCGGCACCAAAAATCTTGCTGCGAAGTTCATTATAATCACCGTCTGTGAGGCAATGAGGGGTCGGTGGGTGGCCCAGGCGGTTTCCCCAAGTCGGTGGCCGCGGTGGAGCCGGGGCTGGTGGTCTCCAAGGCGACCAGGGATGGTGGTGGTCGTCCGTAGGAGCAGGTGGCCGGGGGGAGAGGTAGGCTTCCACCAGATGCGCCAAGTCCATGGCGTCAGAGACTGATGAGGGTGATGCGTGCGAAGATGAGAGTGGATATGTGGCAATAGACCCGACATGAAGAAGCCTAGGTAATGATTGGGCGGTAGCCCGGGAATGTGGGAGACCAGGGCGACGAACTCAACCCGACATGAAGAAGCCCAGGTAATGATTGGGCGGTAGCCCGGGAATGTGGGAGACCAGGGCGACGAACTCATCAACATAATCGTCCAGGCCAGCTGTCTGGCGGATGCTGCAAAGACGCTCAATAGCGGAGGAGACGGAATAGCGGTTGTCATACCGCCAGATCATCTCTTGCTTGAGATCGGGCTAGGAAAGGCACAGATTGGTTTGGCTGAGCCACCGATTCTAGTGGAGTGCCGAGCCGTCTAGGCCAACCACCGCCGCAAACACCTTTTTGTGCTCCGGTGTATAGTTGAGGTCGAAATATTGCTCCGCCTTGTCAATCTAACCCATGAGATCATCGTCGACGAAGGAGGGAATGTCGAGGGAGAGGGCGGACTGGTCCGGAATGGGCGAAGGAGTGATCCCAGAGGGAATAGGCGGTGGCCTGGCGTCGAGGAGAGAGCCGCCGTCCATGGTTGAGCCAAAGCCAGACGTGGTGGAGACGGTGACGACATACTCTTGGAGGGAGTCAATCTTGGAGTGGAAGGCTAGGAGCGAAGCGTGCATTGAGGCGAGGAGTTGATCGTGAGCGTCCACGCGGCGGCTAAGGCTGTCGTCGGTGACATCCGGAGCGACCTCAGAATTTTGGCCAGTGTGCGAAGCCATAGAGGCCACAACGGGTGCGACGCGCAGCAGCAAGGTCGAATGGGGTTCCTGGGCACATGCGACAGCTGGAGGCAGAGGGAAAAACCTCCCTGTGGAAGGCGGGCAGGCGGCGGCGCTGGAGGGTCCGCGTATGATGGACGCAGGCGTAGCGTGACGCGGCTCGGGCGTGTGCGATGCAGGCGGAAGCACCCCCGGTTGGCGATCTCAGATGGGATCGGCGGGTGCGACAGCATCTTGTTCGGCGGGTGCGGCAACGTATCGTTCGACGGATTAGGGATCCGCGACTAGATCTACGACGGATGGGGGTTCACACAAGAACTAGATTGATCGGTGGTCTGGGAGCCGAACAACAAACGAAAACTGATTTGTGAGTGTGGAGCAACGCGCGTACGAGACGTGATAGAAAACCGACGGCTTTCTAGCGGGCGGTGAGGCAGGTCTGACCAAATTAATACAATCCCGAGAGGAATCCGGCAAGGGGGAGGGCCGACGGAGGTGAGGGAGAAGAGAGGGATTAAGGTTGAAAGGAAAACCTTAAAGAGCAGCCCTAATTTTCATCATCCTGAAATAATCAAAAGGAGTACAAGATCACCTCTTATAGGCATGGGGTGCGGATAGCGAAAGCAAATAATTAAAATCGTACGCATACGTAAGATAAAATATAACATAATGCAAATAGAAATAAAATAATCATGCTGCCATCGCGTCTTCGGTCTCTCCTCCCGACGGACCCGTTATCGTCTCTCTCCGCGTGCGGACTCGCCATGGTGTCTCGTCGGTGCGTGTGTGTCCGTCAGGCATGCGCAACTGTAATAATTTAGCTTATCAAAAGTTTGACTATAATATTTGTTGAATTTGGGCGACAAAGCTGGGACTATGATGAACACCGAACCACCATTCTTTTGTTAGATTATTTGTCAACTGTACCAAATAGAATGAGGCTAGCTCATAATTTGCTACTGTTTCTATGGTTCTAAATTCAAAAAATAGTGTCAACATCTCTTAGCTTTTTGGTTATTTGGATATTTTGCAGATTTTTGTGGCCTTATTCCTAGTTTTCTTACGTTTTGGCTTTTTATTCTGCCCCAGATATGCTGAAGCTGGAACATTGATGAACAATTATGCCCATATATTTGATCTATTGACACGTTTGCGACAGGCATGCTTGTTCACCTTTTGAATGCATGTCTTTTACGTATTGTATCTTTTAGTTCTTATAGGTCTGATTGAAATGCATGCTATATTCAGTGTCTCCTAGCTGATTGGAAAACTAGCTTATTTAATGCCTAATTGATTTACTTGATTCATTACTTTCATTGGCTCAGAATCCCATTTTTATTTGTGCTTTGCTGATTAGTATTGACTATTTTACTTAAGCATTTAAATATGTGTTCTGGCATTATTTTACCTCCTTTTTGTATAAGGTAGCTGTGGCATCCTAAGTTCATGAGAATTTTCACATAGAGTAGAGCTAAGGCGTGGTGTTACTCAAAAATATCTTTCTTGTGTTTTTATGTTCCAAGTAAAAGCTCAAAAGCCTGAGGTCATCTGTAAGCGTTCATATCCTCTTTTTTTTAGTGAAATTAGATCCAAGATTGTTCTAGATTTTTGTTACGCCCCCGAACTTGGCACGGTTCTCTGGGCGTCAGTACGCTCGTAGGCGGAAGGAGAAGATAAGAGGCAACGGGGCTGAACCAACCTGTTCAGCCCCCACTCATTAGGATCGGCCGGCTTGGGGGTTGAACCACCCGGTTCCGCCCCATATGGGGAGGGGCCGACCGGACCCTTTTGGGCCCGGGTATATTTATACTCAGGGCTCTATCTTGGAAGGCAAACAAGTATTATCACCGTTTAGATTGCTCAATCCGCGGCTCTTTGGCTTCTTCTGCAAAGCCGCGCAATCCGCCACCGGTTAGATTGCTTCCTGCTGCTTGTGGTCTCCTGCCCGCAGTAGCGTGTTCGCCTTGACTGTGTCTAGTCGCCGCTGCAACTGCCCTTCTAGCCACGCCTTGAACTAGCCCTTCTTCTCCATGGCACAATCTTATCTGTTCTAGCCGACAGTCACCTGTTCGCTGCGTCCTCAGATCGCTACTTCCAGTCTTCCCGTGCCTGCCGCTGCTACCTTTCTGGCCGCAGTTCTTCAGGCCGCCTCAATTTTTTCCCCAAGTCGTCGAGCTGCGACAGTTCTCAGGCCGCCACAACCCTCACTGTCTCCGTCTCTCTGACCGCTGCCTCAAGCCGTTGCTTACCGCGGTCTGCCTTGCCACCGCCCTTGCCTTGCCGCCGCTGCCTCAAGTCGCCGCTTGCCGCGTTCTGCTCTTAATTAGTCGTTGTCTGCTCTAGCCGCAGACTGCTCTTGGCCTGTTCTCTCTGGCCACTGATTCTCTAGCCGGGGACTGCCTTGCCGCGCTTGGTGCTCTATCTGCTGGCCTTCTATCCGCTCTCTGACTTTCTCCAGGATGCCTGTTTCTTTCCGCCTTCGTGGCCTCCTGTTCTCTTCATAGCCGCCGGCTCTGGCCGCCTAGCCGCCGTCCCTGGTTGTCTGCCTGTTTTGTGCTATGTGCGGCTCTGCCCCAATGACTACAACTTCTACTCCCCACTGCATTCATACAGACATCCAAACCTACATTGCAATCCAGCACCTTCACGGTCTGGTCGGCCGTCCTCTGAGCTCTGTTGTGTCTATTTTGGGTGGCGGTGTTTCCTGTCTCGTCCATAGTTCCTCTTGAATTCTGGATTTCGGGGCTTCCCACCACATTACCCCACGAAAACCTTCCACATACTTGAGCTTTGCGCATCCCAAGTTCATTACTGTGGCCAATGGGGAAACTATTCTAGTCCCTGGTTCTGCCAACGTCACCCTTACCTCCTCCTTTACTCTTCGCTCGGTTCTTCATGTTCCGGGCTCTTCTTTTAGGCTCTGTTTGGGAGGACTTATTTTCACCGGTCAAGCGGTTACGACCGCATGAATCTGACCTTAATTATGGTCCGGTTCACCCAAACGGACCTTTAATCTCCTCTCTATTCACCGTCTCATACAAGATCTGGATTGCTACGCCACATTCACTTCTATCTCTTGTGTTGTGCAAGATCGACATACGCAAAACATCATTGGTAAAGGGTAACTCTCGAATGAGCTCTACATCCTGGATCCCTTTCCCCCTACTTCTCTCATCTATTAGTTCTATCGAATGGCACCGACGTCTTGGACACGTTCCTCTAAACATACTCCAAAAAGCACTTCTCGATGTTTCTCTCCATAATTTCACTTTCGAGTCTTGTATCTATGGAAAACATCATCGATCTACATTCTTACCCCATCCTGCTCGGATTCCTACTTCCTTTGATTTAGTTCACTCTGATATTTGGGGATCAAGAGAAAATAAAAGGCGGGGGGCTGGCCGGTTAGGTTAGGTTATTATTATATATTTTTAAAATACCGGGTTATTACATCCTCCCCTTACTTAGGAAGTTTCGTCCCAAAACTTTCCTGAGAATTCTCTGAACTAGGTCAAAAATGACGAAGATTCGGATGACATTCATTCTAGCAAAATTTGCAGATCAAGGCATGAAAGTTAATTATGAACACAAAGAAACAGAGAGGAGAACAAACACGAAGGCTTATTAAAATCAAGAGAAATGTTGCGGATACTTGCAACGCAGGTCAGATACAAGTTCACAGGGGAACTCTTCAGACTTAACATGCATTCAGAATACAGCTACCATAGGAATGTGTTTTGGTTTCTTCGAAACTTAAGTACTTAATACAATACAGTCTTGGCAGGATCGACCAGATACGAAGGATTGGGTTCAGGAAACACAGGAATTGCTTCAATTAGCTTAAAATTAAAAGGTAAGACTCAAGGATTCGAGAACGAAAAAGATCTTGCACGAAGGGAAGACAGGACATCAAAGAGGAAAAGAAACTGAATGCCGATTGAATATCGATAGAAGCGAGTCAGTCTAAGGATGGAAGAGCACAAACAATGCTGAAGAAATACAGCAGAGCAATTCACAAGAATAATCTCATTTCTTGCTGACACTTAGAAGCTAACTAGAGTAAAAACAAGAGAACAAAATAAGATCGATAGTTAAACAGAACAGAAAGACATGAATACGAATATCGAGGACTTGAAACTAGAGATTCTAACATATTTTCTACTGTCATGTACATAAATTATATAATAATTACAACTTTTATAATAATTACAACTTTTTCATTAGACAACTCTAGGTAATAATCATGCAGGTGCATACCGAGATCATGTATAATGTCAAGCAAATAGAAAATCCATGTGTATACAATCATTATTGTTGTTCTTGACTTCACACTTGTGCAATGATTTATGATATGAATGCAAATGAATGGATACACATGTCATGTTAAGCGTCCATATCACTTAACATGTCATGTATATTAGGACTCTAATGCCAGCGCACTTGAAAATATTAAACCGCTCATACAGTTTAATATTCGCAAACGGTGTATATCCTAGTGAAAATTCATATGCAAAAAATGTTAAATTTGCCCATAACCCCTTAACATTCATGTGCATACTACTCATGTTTATGAGTGAGTGTGTGTGTGTTTCAGCCGCGAACAACAGATAATGACGAGTGAAGAAATGATGCATGCATATTTATTTTTAAAATAAAGTTCAAAATATTTGATAATTACAAAATACTTTATCTTTTGAACTAACCTCCCCGACCTCCCTCGGATACCAACTGTCATGACCCGTCTTGACATAAGTCAGAGTGCGCTTCGGGCGGGAGGCGGAATCGGGACCTGCGGTTTGCGGGAGTCGGTGCTGGAGCGGATCGGGAGAAAATAAAAGGCGGGGGGGGGGGGGCTGGCCGGTTAGGTTATTATTATTATTATTATATTTTTTTAAAATACCGGGTTGTTACAGGGACACTACAAGATCGCCAATGTTTTTTGCTATCGTTACTTTGTCACTTTTGTAAATGATTACTCTCGAGTGACATGACTGTATCTCCTTCGTGATTGCTCTGAACTACCTGGTGTCTTTTGTGCCTTTATCATTGAAAATCACAGCCAGTTCTCTACTACAATTAAAACTCTATGTACTGACAATGTACGAGAATACATTAGTCATGCGTTTACTAACCTGTGTGCTGAGTTTGGGATGATACATCAAATCTCGTGTGCCTATACCCCCTAACAAAATGGCGCGGTTGAACGCAATAATCATCACCTCCTTGAGGTCGCCCTCTCTCTTATGTTTCAAATGAATGTTCCCAAACAATATTGGAATTTCACGGTCTCTATAGCCCGCTCTCTTATTAACCGCATGCCTTCCTTTATTCTCAACTTTGTGGTTCCATTCAACCTTCTTTTTCCCTCCACACCTCCTTTTTCAGTCACTCGCGTGTTTGGTTGCGTGTGCTAGGTTCATAATATTGGCCCGTCAACAGACAAGCTTGCTCCACGTGCCACAAAATATATGTTTGTTGGCTACTCTCGTACTCAAAAGGACTATATCTGCTTCTCTCCAAAGGATCACAAGGTTGTTATTTCTGCTGATGTCGCCTTTTTCGAAGACCAGCCATATCATTCTCAACCAACTGATTATGTACTTCCACCACTCCTTCCGAGGCCTGAAGTCCCTGTTACTTCCAACCTTCCACCTCTCCTTCCCACGCCACTCCCACCCAAATCACCTCTCCTTCCCACACTACTCCCACCCAAATCACCTCTCATTCATGTGTATACTCGTCATCCTCCTCCGTATATTACCCTACGGGAGATGCCCTCTGATATTATTTTGCAGCTTGGAGATCCGGCAACTGCTTTTACTGCTCACCCGATGGCAAATTATCTCTCCCTCCACCTCCTCTCTCTGGAACTCCGACAATTTGCTCTTTCTTTATCCTCTATTACCATTCCTACTTCTGTGCAGGAGTCTCTCCAACATCCGGGATGACGGGCGGCTATGGACGAGAAAATGTCTGCTCTTTGGGCAAACCACACTTGGGATCTTGTCCCTCTTCCTCCCGGACAGACTTGTGTGAGTTGTACGTGGGTGTTTGCCATCAAACATGGTTCGGATGGGACGATTCAATGTTTGAAAGCTCGTCTTGTAGCTCGCGGTTTTACTCAACAATAAGATCTAGATTATGATGAGACTTTTTCTCCAGTCGCCAAACTCAATATTGTTCGTATGTTGATCTCTCTCGCTGTTCATCGACACTGACTCGTGCACCAATTGGATGTCAAAAATGCTTTTCTTAATGTCAATTTGCAGGAGATCGTCTATATGCAACAACCTCCCGGGTTTGAGACCACGGGGGAGTCTCTTGTCTGAAGAAGTCTCTTTATGGTCTCAAACAGTTGCCTCGGGCATGGTTTGACAAATTCAGTCAGACTGTTAGTGTTGTTAGGTTCACTTGGAGTTAAGCTGTCTTCTCTTTATTCACTAGTCATCGTCCAACAGACACATTGATTCTCTTGGTTTATGTTGATGATATTTTGATTACATGAGACGATCTTACAAGAATACATATGATCAAACAGCATCTGACGACTGTGTTTTAAACAAAGGACCTGAGAATTCTTCGTTATTTTCTTGGTCTCGAGGTGGCTCGACGACCTGATGGGCTTGTGTTATCTCAAAAAAGTATTGTCTTCACTTGCTTCATGATGCGGACTACTCTGGATGCAAGTCTGCAGACACTCCCATGGATATCAATCACAAGCTCCGCGCTCATGCCTCAGACTCTGATTTGCTCCTTCCGAACCCAGAGTACTATCGTTGTTTTGTGGGAAAGCTGATATATCTTACTGTTACAAGACCCGATATATCATTTGCTGTTGGAATTGTCAGTCGATTCATGCATGAACCACATATCTCTCATCTCCAAGCAGTTGAACGCATTCTTCGATACTTGAAGACTGCTCCTGGAAAGGGACTTGTATACAAGCCCTTTTGTCTCCCTTATCTCTGAGTGCATACTGTGACACTGATTATGCTGATTATACTGTGACTGGGACAGAATCTAGAAGTGAATTTTTAATCACCATTGTCATATGCATAACTCACATTATAGTATATTTCAATGTATACGTGTTTCTTTGAAATAACAGACCTTTTCCTAGAGTCCCTTTGATATATTTTAATATTTTTAAGAAAACTTCCAGGTGAAACTCTCTTAGATCTTGCACGAATTAATTGACCTTCCAACAACAAAGAAGAAACCAGATCTGGTTATGACAAGATAAACGAGTTTACCGACCAGTCGTCTATAACGAGTAATATCTTGAATGAGAAGAGATGTCTCATTCCAAAGTTTGTCAACACTCATAAACGTAAGAATTTGGCATGTTTTATGCCAAGGAGACCAGTTTTGTTGAGTAGATCTAGGGCATACTTGTGTTGGGTGAGAACAATTTAGTTATTACGTCTTGCAATTTCAATTTTTATGAAGTATCTGGGAGGACCCATATCTTTAGTGACAAAATGTTCACGAAGATGCCTCTTCGTTATCTCTATTCCAGAAGTGTCATCTCTACTAAGAAAAATTCATCAATATAGACAACAAGAACAACTAATCTTCCGTATAAAGAAGAGAGAGAGAGTGATCAATACTACTTTTGGAAAAACAAATGGTAGAGATGATTGTTGTGTGCTCGCCGGAGTCGTGGTCGGGGATGGAGGGGGATACTTTGGTGTTGAAATCGCGGTTGCCTTGGCGGGACGTGCTGGGAGGTGAGAGCTACTAATGTCTCACATAAGACACAAGAACAAGACTCACTTCTTTGATGCCTCGTACAAACCTCAAACTTGCCTTTAAATTGGTCACAAGACCCTCATAATGGAAACTTAAACTAGAACTGTTAATAATATTAAAAACACAAAAATAGATAACAATAACTAGTCCCTTGGCCCATAACATCTCATGTTGTGCAAAAAAGTGTTTGACCTCATGCTCAAGGGAGATCGACGACGGTGCCTAATTCGCTCACCCTCTTTTCCATCAGAGTCCTAAGAGTCCTCCACGTGCAGATAAAAAAGTCTTTTGCATCGATGGCCGTGAGTATACTGCATGTCGTAGTTAAAACATAGCTATTGTGCGTGCTAGTTAGACATTTCTGTATAAGACGGTTGACGGATCTGCGGGCTTTGAGTGCTCTCGGCACGTCCCTTTGGAGTCCCTATGCTGGTGGGGATCTAAGCCTCTTGCGCCAACTGAAATCGATGGTCGCACAATTTTGCTATGCTCATAGTAGTCACCAAGTCCCGAAGGGCATCAAATTTTACGTCCAAACGTAGTCGATCGTGAAGCCCAACTCTTAAGGTGACGATCTGTATCTCGTGGGGCATTGTGTCATGCGCCAGAAGAATCATAAACTGTTCTAAATTGCCATCAATCAGCCCTTTTTGACGTATCGTTGTGAGGGCCCCCATGGGGTTATTGCGAATCAATTGGGGGGAGCGCATGATGCATGCCTGCTTGAAGTCGCGCTAGATCAGTCCAAGATTGTCCGCCTGCAAACTAGCTAACCATAAATGTGTGATATCAAGTATACATAAGGAGGTCAAACTGATCCATTCCGTCACTGGTGTTTGCCGATGACTAAAAATTTGTTCACATCGAGTGCGCCAGCCTAGAGGATCGTTCCTGCCCTCATAAGTTGAAAAGGCCAACTTGGTGTAATGGGCCATGTTGCCCTCATGTGGTATCCTGACCGGGGGATCAGGTTGAAGAAGTAGCGGTGGATGTGCTTGGATGCTGCATGCGTAATCAATAGGTGGGTTAGCAATGATCGAAATTGCGTCGGTCAAATCATTAAGATTGTTGGTAAGGGTGGTCATGTCTTCCTGATGACGTGCCACGGCCTCTCGAAGCCATCCCTATATGGAGGTCATGAATGTTTGCATGAGGTCCCACATAGTATCCATGGGCGAGTCCCCATTAATGCGGAGTACAATCAGCGATAAATTGGAAGTAGTATGGGCTAGAGAGATGGTGATTGGACGGTTGGATTTCTCGGATACGACTGAGTTTGAGTTGGCGCGAGAGCCATGTCGCTTCCCTATGATAAGGCAAAAAAAATAACACCCTTGTTTTTGTTTGTGGGTTCGAGAGAAAGGCGATGTGATGTTTGGGGCTTGAGAAAAACACAGGCCTCGAGGAACAGGCCGTCTGCTGCTCGGAGGGACTCGAACGAGAGGCACTGTCGCTACTGGATTCCTGGCTACTGTAACGGGCTCAAAATAGGAAGGTGGAAATGCGCTTGCATACAGGAAAATGCGTATTCAAGCGAATCTAGTATCGATGTCCTGGATGTCGAATACATCGACTCGACGTCGCTGGGCTTTTTGTTTGTGGGTTTGAGGAAAAGGCGATGCGATGTTGGGGCTTGAGAAAAACACAGGCCTCGAGGAACAGGTTGTCTGCTGTTCGGGGGAACTCGAACGAGAAGCATTGTCGCTACCGAATTTCCTGTCTATTATGAGGGGCTCAAAATAGGAAGGAGGATATGCTCTTGCATACCAGAAAATGCGCATTCAAGCGAATCTGGTATCGATGTCCTGAATGTCGAAGGCGTCGACTCGATGTCACTGGGCTCGATAATGACGGGCGTTGCCGGGATCCATGAAGACGGTCGTCGATTTGGTTGGAAGAGACAGGTTTGTCTTGCATTTGGTGGTCGACTCGCCTAGAGATCGGGTTCGTTAGAATCGGTTCTGGCTTTGCGCACTGAAATCAGAAGCTGACTGCAGGTGGAGCGTGGTGAAGGTGAAGTAGGAAGGAATATATCTGATACCAAGTTGTGTGCTCGCTTGAGTGGTGGTAGGATCCAGAAGGGGATGAACCAGAACTGTGCCTGCCTATGCAGGGAATGTTCGAGAGAAGAGAGCTACCAATATCTCACACAAGATAAGAGCAAGAGAGTAAATTCTTTGATGCTTCGTACAAACTCCAAACTTGCCTTTAAATAGGCTACACGACCCTTTTAATGGAAACCTAAACTAGAACATTTAATAATAATGAAGACAAAAAATAGATAAAATAACTAGGCTTTTGGCCCGCGACCCATAACAACGACCTGACATGAATTTGTCAAACCATACTCAAGGGATTTTCTTTACAATATAAATGGCCTTCCGAAGCTTACACACCTTAGACTTCCCCTGAGAAACATAAACAAGAGGTTGCTTCATATAAACTTCTTCGTGCAAGTCACCATAGAGAAAGATATTTTTGTTGGAGCATGCGTTCCGCACTCTTTGGTTTGAAAATAACAAATCCCAAATGTATTTGATCATAGTGTGTTTGTGGTGTGTAGATATAACATGAATAACATTCTGATAATTTTGGATGAGCGATGTACATCAATTTTTACAAAGTTGAGCTATCGCTAGCGATAGTCACTACCGCCCCGCGTTAGCGTGATGATGCCAGCCATGACGTAGGCCGCAATTAAGAACGATTGCCATGATACGCATTATCAGAGATACCGCCTGACAATATCGTGCTATCGCGGCGCGATAGTCCCACGACCGTGCACGACCTCGGCATCTTGGCGCGGTTATTGCAGAGTGGGACACATGTCAACCATTGGAGTTATCGCAGGCGATATCGTGCTACCGCCGCGCTATAGTGGAAAAACTATAAATGGGCTGAACTTCAGGAATTTGATGTTACACACCTCCAGGAGCCTTGATTTCGTGCATCTCCAGCCAGATAACTCTGTGGAACCAGAAAACTTTCTAAGTGTTCGTGAAATCTCAAGAGCGAAGAAGGGACCGCCCGTGCTTCTCATCTCCGGCTATCTTCGCAAGGATTTTCCGGCCTCTTCTGCGCTCAAGACCTGAGGGAGTTTTATTCTCAGATTATTTTTCCTTTTTCATTCTCTTTGTAATAGGTAGATAATTCGCACCCTTGTGAGTGGTGACTAGGCCCGTGTGTGGTTTAGGGGGAAATCGCCGCCGTATGTGCAGCGACTAGGTCGTGGTGAGACCTAGGGGGAGTCTAGTTGCTGTATCTAGGGAGAGATAGGCTTTAGCCGGCCGGTCTTTGGGAGAAGGACCGGTAAATTCAAAAAGGAGATTTTAATTTTTTTTCATCACAACCTCGATTTCAAGTTTTATTGAAATCTTTTGTTTGCAATTTTTATCACTTTAGAAATAAACTTGCATTTCGTTTTATCATAAATTTCAAAGTGATTTGTTATAAATATTTGGTTGTGATTAAACTTTCTTGATTTTAGAAAAATTTGGATAAGTATTTTGTTAGTTCGTAAAATTATAGTTTGCCCTTATTCATCCCCTTCTAAGGGCGCCTCAAGATCCAACAATTTTGTACATCAAGCTAACTCATTTACCAATCAAATTGTTTGCCAATTCTAGGGCATACTTGCGCTGGGAGAGAACAATGGTGTTATTGCGTCCTGCAATTTTAATTCCCAACAAGTATTTGGGAGAACCCATATTTTTAGTGACCAAATGTTCTCGAAGATGTTTCTTTGTCATCCCTATTACAGAAGAGTCATTTCCAGTTAGGAAAATGTCATCAACATGGATAATTAGAAAAATTAGTATGTGGTTGGTCTTCCGTATAAAGAGAGAGTGATCAATAACACTTTTGTAAAAACAAATGGTATAGTTAACTTGGCTGAATTTGTCAAACCATGCTCAAGAGCTTTTCTTTAGGTTGTAATTGACCTTTTGAATCTTACACACCTGAGGCTTCTCTTGAGCAACATAGCCAGGAAGTTGCTCCGTATAGACTTCTTTGTGCAAGTCATCATAGAGGATGGCTTTTTTAACATCAAGTTGACTCATCTGCCATTTCTTGTTAACATCAATGGAGAATAGTACCCAAATAGTATTGATATAGGCAACTGGAGAGAATGTGTCATACAAATCAATACCGTACCTTTGTGTGAACCTCTTTGCAACCAAACAAGTTTTGTAGATATCCACAGTGCCGACATGAAGAAATTTGACAACAAATACCCATTGAGAATCAATAATATCAGCACCAGGAGGGGTGGAATCAAGAGTCCAAGTATCCCATGATGCCAAGAGTGGGATTTCTTCTTCCATAGACGTCGTCCAACAAGATATACGAAGGGCTTCATGGTAAGTAGTCGGGATGGTGGTAGAGAGTGTCAGATCTGCTACAAGGACTAAGATTTGCATTAGACACAACATTAGTAATCGGATGTTGACTACTCCCCCTTACTCCCTTGTACAAAGCAATTAGAACATCCATATTTGAGTTTACTGAGGTGAAGGAACTTTTGAAGAGAGGAAAGTTGACCTGAGAATTGACATCAGGGACTCTGGAGTGGAAGGAGCGAGGGTTTGACGGGAGTCTTGATGATGATGATAATGATAAGGAGCAGGTGAAATAAGTAGTATATCTTCAGTAGGTGGTGACAGTTGTGGGATATATGGTGGAGGTGCATGAATGATAGAGAAAGATGAAACAAAGGTAGGTGGGGATGAGGAGGTAGGAGGCTGGACCTTGAGAGTGAGTGCCCCACGTTTCGTGGAAAAATAGGGAGTAGACTCAAAGAACGTAACATCAACAAAAATATATTGACGTTTGAAGACACGGTCAAAACACCGATATCCGTTCAAAGTTGGAGAGCACCTTACGAAGATACATTTGGTGGCGTTTGCGAAGAGTTTATCTCTACCCGGTGTATGAGTATGGACGAAGGCAGTACAACCAAACACACTAGGAGTGAGGGAGAAATTTGTGCCATCTGGGTAAAGTATAGAAGACGGTGTCTCACCTTGAAGAGTGGAAGAGGGTAGACTGGTAATGAGAAAACAAGAAATGAGGATCACATGACCCCAATAAGAACGGAGAACATTCAATTGACATAGCAGTGTCCGAACAACATCGAGGAGATGATTTTTCCTTTCCGTCACGCCATTTTGTTGGGACGTATGCACATAATTGGTCTGATGAATAATATGTTTAGAGGTACAAAAAGATGAAAATTGGATGCTCATATGTCCTTTCGCATTATCGGTTTGAAGAATTTTTAGATCAAACCAATCTTTGTGCGAATTTCAGTATAAAATTTAGAGGTATTGAGATGAGCCTAAGGACAAAGGTGAGAGTGCTTCCCAAAGCAGCGCTTGACCAGATGTCAAGCTTCCCACAATATGAGCAAAAGGGGTGATTTTCCCTCGCACCCCCCCCCCCACCCCACCCCAGTGTGGCCTCCACGGTTACGGTGAGCTCCATGACCTGCCGCATGTGCATAATTGTCTGAGGATGGAGGGGATACAATTAGAGGTTGCCACAGGAGGTTGGTAACAACAAAGATGTGAGTGGAAGTTTTATCCAAGGTGGGAGTGTCAGATTCTCCCAAGATTTGTTGACGAATCATCTCTTTGATATCTGGAAAACGGAGAAGATATCAAACCACATGGAGTTTCTGAAAATGTTTTTGCTGAGTTGTAAGGTTAGCAGACAAGGGCCGATGAAGAAGTTCTGCATCGAGAGATTGAACTTCTTGATATGCAACATCAGTAAAGAGTGTTGGCCAGGCGAATTGATAGGAGTAAAGAGTGTAAATGCGAGAGGTTTTAACACTCTTGGAGTAAAGGGCAGCAATATGATCTCATGCTGCAGTGCCATCATAACATATGATAGTCAAACGTTCATCAGACAGACTGTTTGCATGTCAGGTGCGAACATGAGTATCATTGACGTCTCTGTCAACATAGTTTGGAGATGTGGGGTCAGGCGAAGCGTCAATGAGATGATGTAATTTGCGTTGAGAGCGCAAAAGAAAGCTGAAAGAGACACTCCAATTTGGATAATTTGGGCCCGTTAAGTTTGAAGTCATCCACAGATTTTCGAATGTATTTGAAATAATTGTAGGTGTCATAGCAGAAGTGTTTGGAGGTGTCTTCATAAATCAACGATAAGATCTCGACAAGCTAGACAAAAGAGATATGCGAGCAAGGGGTTTATGCGAGCTCTGTGAGTAATTTATGCAAGGGGGATGACACATGCAAAGTTAGAAGATAGGTTACGAGTTTCTAATTAGAGCGTGATGAGTTTGTGTGATGGAGGATCCACGAGAACTCAAATGCCGAAAGCTCGCAAGATAGATCAGGAGCTTGAGTGGACTTGCAGGAAGCTTGAGAAGATGTCGTAGATGGTCTCAGGAAGTCGTAGACACTAGACACTGAGGTCGACGAGAGCTCGGATGTTGTTGGAGAGCACTTAGAAGTAGCAGGAAGCGTCAGAGAGAACTTGCCGGAGAAGTCGCTGAACTGTTGAGAAGTTGCATACGATCTTGTGAGTTTGTGGGAGGTCTCCTAAACGGCTTGCAGGAGGTCGTATGTACACGTGGGGTAATAGTCTATAAATATCCTGTGGGGAGGGGTTGGTTTGGACGTCTATCTCAATCGACGGGAGAGCAGAGCGGATGAGATCCGTTAGCTAAGTTGCCAATACGAGTATAAACAAAAGAGATCCCAATCGATGGAAGAGATCTGTTAGCTAAGTTCACAGGTCGGTGTGGGAATTGATCACATGAGTTTTTCGTGTGAGTTCTGGAATGTTCACGAGAGATCAGATAGATTGTGTGAGTTCGGGAGTGTTCACGCCAAGAGGCGATCAACACGTGATTTCGTCTTTCTTTGATACTATATGAAAATTTTAAATATTTAATAATTTTTATACCAAAAATCTTTTCTTTTACATGTGAGCACCTCTCTTTCTATAGAATAGAGGAGAAGGAAGATTACACAATTGGAGATGTGGGACTATGGGTCCCATATTGATTTTGCTGTCTCAATTGATGATCACAAGTCTACTAGTAGGTATTGTGCACATTTTGTGGGTAATCTGGTCACTTGGAGGAGAAACAAATAATCGGTTGTCGCATGGTCATCTACCAAGATTGAGTATCACTCGATGTCGTCCTATGAAGTTTCTGAGCTTGATAGAAAAATTTTCCTACTAATCTTGGTATGCCTCTCAATTCTCCTACAATATTTTACTGCGATAGTAAAACTGTTATTCATGACCAACAATATTACCTTTCATGAGCTCACAAAGCACGTTGAAGTAAATTGCCACTTCATCAGATAAGATGTCAAGCTCTGCAAAATTAATCTCCAACATGTATTTGCTGCTGCTCAAATTTTGATATCTTCGCAAGGCATTGCAACGACTACTGTATCTTCAGTTTGTTTCTAAACTTGGAGACTATGACATTGTTAAAGCCCAAAGATGAGAATCCCCCCAAATGGCCCATTGTATATTTTTCCTCTCTTATTTCCAAACTCGGAGACTATGATATTGTTAAATACCAAAGATGAGAAGCCCCCAAAGGAACACAATTAACATCAGAGTAGACAATTAGCGAGAGAAAAAATGAAGGATTCTACACAAGCTCTTGACCATGGGTGTTCTTTAGATACCGAAGAATCTGCTCAACTTCTTGAAGATAGGACTTCAGAAGAGCATGCATATATCGACTAATCATAACAAAAAAGGAGATACTTGGCGGTGTCACGGTCAGATATATATATGCTTGCCGACAGTGGCAGACAGAGAATATTTTCTCTGTGGGGGGAGTGCTAACTTATTTAAAAAACTTTAATCAACAAACATAAAATATATGCCTATGTTATATTAATGTTACGTATTTTTTAATGAATTTTTTTTTGTACAATGTCTAAATATAGGAAAAATGTCTATCTTTTTAATGATTTTTTGTGCAATATCTCTACTATTATACGAAAACTAATCTTTGGTGAAACATTGCAAATATCTCTATATTGCCCTTATAGTTGTATTCATAATTACACAATTATACAGAACTTTATATTAGTATATTATAAAGACAATATCCTTTTAGGTAATTACACAACTTTACAATATTAAAATAAAAAAATAAAAACACTAGATACCCTAAACTTATTGTCTCTAGCTAGGAATGATAAGAGAAGGATTAATGTTTTAATGTTAAAATATAATTTGTTTTACAAAATAAAAATTGTATTCTTGATTTATATTTTTTTACGGTCATTTTGAGTACTCATATGTACATGTTGCGGGTCGGACGGAGCCAGCTGCGGACGAGCGAAGCCCGCCGGGAGCGGGCAAAGCCCGCCGTCGCCGGTCGGACACTGTCGCGCCAGCGACCCATCGTGGGCTGGCGAAGCCAGCCAGGTGCGGGCGAAGCCTCGCCGTCACGGGTCGGGTACTATGACGCGTAGCCATAGGGGTGGAGCCCTTGTCGGGCACTCGTGTTTACATATAGAAAAATATCTGCATTTTAAAATAATTTTTTGTATAAAAAATTTTTGGCAAAAATTACGATCCCATGAAGAATCTAACCCATGGCTTTTCACTCAAAAACATGAGAGCATGACCACTATGTTAATCCAATTTCGTTGGAAATTTGATGAATAGTTTGAATATATAATATATATATAACAATTTTAATTTAGTTTCTATTAGTGAAAAATATTTGTTTTCAAATTATGTGTAGTTAACCGCCCACACTAGGCCCTATATGGGTCTGCCCGTGCTTGCCGACCAATTGACAATAATACTCATGATTAGGTAGAAGTGGATCAAATACAGACTCGTGAGCAGAGAGTTTGAGATTTGTATCCGTGGACATGATTGCTGAATTACACCATACATGATTGCTGAATTACACCATACATATCCAGCACCTTATAAAAGATCAGTGAAATATTTTTTTGGGATTATTTTAGTCCATGTCACTGAGCTACCTCAATACCTAAAAAACATCAAAGACACCCCGAATCCTTGATATGAAAATGAGAGGTCAGGTACTTTTTGATCATAGAGATGTCAGTCAGAGCATCGTTGACGATTTTGATATCACTTTCATGAACTTAAAAAATCTTGATATCGTTTTTGCAACGATGGGTGAACAAAGGAGTCCACTAAGCTCCTAGTAAAACTAAAGACCTGAACTACTTGATTGAAATTTTCATACCATGCTTGAGGATTTTGCTTCAAGTCAGATAAATTTTCTTAGGAGTCATTCAAGAGACTCCCCCATAGTCTCATATCTGGGAGGTTACTACTTATATATGATTTCTGTCAATTGCCATTAAGAAATGCATTTTTAATATCAAGTTGATGCAACTGTCAGTGACGATAAACTGCCAATGAAAACAATACAAAAACGATATTAAGCTTGTCACTGGTGAAATATCTCATCATAATTAATGGCATATTGACGAGTGAATCCACGGACCACATGATGCACTTTAGAAGCTCCACGGAATCATTTGGGTGGTGTTTAACTATGAATATTCATTTAAAACCAACACCAGATTGTCTTGGAGAAAGTGTAGCTAACTCTCATGTCTTGTTGGCCCATATGACATGCATCACTTCATCCATAGCTGCCTTCCATCCCAAATTCTAGAGAGTATTTTACATAAGAAGGGGTGGAAAAGAGACGGCAAAAAACATGCAAATCTATGTAGTAGAAGGGATAAACAGTGAAAAGAAACATAATAAGAAAGTGAGTGAGTAGTATTGGTGTGTGTACACTCATAGAGAGTTGTAGACAGATCATCCTGAATAAGAGCAACATTAGTTGGGGTGATTGGCTTAAGACATTTTGGCAAGTATAATGACGAGTGTAAACCTGCAATCGGAGAGGCAGAGTCGTTGTCAGCATAAAAGGTGCAGGTCTATAATCAATAGGGACATTGGGACAGAGACAAATTAGATAATGCTTCTTGTGGGATAGGAGATGAATAGAAGGGTTGATCTCCCCGTGAAATTTGACATTCGCAGATGTCTCAACTTTCTGATCAGTCGAAGAGTAACACATCCTTTCTGAGTTGAAGGGTTGTGTGGATGGGAAAATGATGGACAAAGGGGGACACACAGTCATGGATAGTCAATGACATACGATTAGTTAAATGACATAATTAGTGATCATAAAGTTCCAATTGATCTTCAGAACCTTCATTTGAAACATGAGAGATCTTACTTTCTCAAGCAGGTGGCGGTTTTTTGCTCTGCCACATCATTTTGTTGTCATGTAAGAAGGGGACGTTTGATGAATAACTTCTAAAACACTGCAAGTCTCCTAAAACTTTCTGATTTGCGTATTTGCGAGCATTATCAGTTCAAATGATTTTGATACTAGTTGAAAATTAGGTGCGATTTTTAGCGATAAATGAACTAAAGATTTACATTATCTTAGAATGATGACGAAGTAAATACACCCAAGTAATGCAAAAATGAATAAAAGTTAGCAAAATAAAGATATTCGGATAATCAAGCAGTTTTATAAGGACCTCATATGTTTGAATGAACTAAATAGAAGTGAGCATCACTACTAATACAGTGGGTGGAGAAATTTGAATTGCGTTGTTTTTTATAGATACATGATTCACACAAAAAATTAGAAAATTGAACTTCAAAAAGAGTCTTCGTAAGATCTGGAGAGGTGCATGACCTAAGCCTCGCTGTCAGTCGGGATAAGTGATCAAAGATAATGTTGAGGAATAGCGGATCTGTTGAATTTCAAGTATTCGATATCCAAAATGTAAAGTTCATTTGACAGTCATCCCCAATGATACTTTGCGTCCAAAGATCCTATATCACGAAGGAGGAAGAAGAAAAAGTTATAGAGAAGTCATGATGATGAGTAAGATGACTAATAGGAGAGAAGTTTAAAATGTGATTCAGGAACATGAAGTACAAATCGCATAAAGGACAGTTGTGGTGAGGTCACATCTCCAGATCCGCTAACTAAAGTGGTTTTTTGTTAGGCAATAATAATGAACATGGGACAGAACATTACCCATGTATCTTGAGGGTTTCTACGGAGTAAGATGGGTTGCAGAGTTGAAGTATAGTATCCAAGATGAGGTATGAGAGACACATGATACACCTTCATCAGAAGCTGACATGATAGGCCCTGCGGATTGAGTAACTGGCCCTCTTAGGCTCTAGATCACGTCTCTCAATATATAAATTTCCAATCAGGGCATACTGGGAGTGTACACAATAAGAGAAACTTGATGAGAAGATGTTTGTTGCTACTGGGGAAATTCATGTTTCCGGTAACATCTTTTTTGGTGTAATTTGACCACTACAGTATAGGTACACTGACAAGTGTTCTTGTCTTTTTGGACGAGTATGATCATCTCTCTCTCCTCGAGAGCCCGCGTGATTTCCCTTGTGCCAATTATTTGGAGAGCGTGCAAGGAAAATGTTGGAGAGGGGCATGAGATGGCGTTTTAGAAACATCATCGGGAGAAGTGACATTTAAAATCAAAGTTGCGGTGTGGTATGTAGTTGTAATAGTACGTGCCTCATTCTGAAACAAAGAAAAAGGTGTGTGCCACCCTCATGAGGGATTGCTATTGTCAAGTCCTCATGGACCTTATGGGCAGGTCCACACACATACTACAATGATAGTGATAATGGGAACCAAGGCTATAAGGTAGAGTGAATCCAGCAAGATTGCCTCGGTTCGGATTGTTCTTTGCAACTCAAGAGCAAACATCTGTTAAAGAGGGAACCGTTGGAGAAGATACAATATTTGCTCGGACATTGCTTAGGTATGGTGGAAATCGAGCTATCAGATCATGAGTAAGAGGCTGGTGTTACATTTAGTACTCGGTAAGGATCTTGTATTGCACCAAGGACGAAGTCAGATCACCATCTGAGCCTGGCTCATCTCTGGAGGTCCTGAAATAAGTCAAACAGATGTTGGTTGTTATTCTTGTCAGAGTAGAGTGATTCTAGCTCATCTCACATACCTTTAGTTGTCTCGTGGTGCATGGCCATGTGATAGGGCTCCCTCCCCATAAAGTTTAGTACCCAAGACTGAACTCACTCATCATCACGTAGCCATTATTTAGTAGGTTTGGCCGGAGTCTTAGGTCACATGATGGAAGAGGCCCTTGATCTGGAGTACTCTGCTCAGCGAGTGTACCCATTCCGCAAAGATCTTCCCAACTAGAGAGATAGTTGTAATTCATAGCTCATGACCTGACTCATAGTGAGTGTAGATGAAAGCTTGCGGAGTTATCGATGAAGGAGAAAAAACATTTGGCGCCATCTCTCCAAGTCAAAGACTGAGATGTTCAGTAAGAACTTAATTACCGAGTGCTGGAACAAATATCTCACTAGTGGGTGTGGGAACAGATAACACCAGCGAGTGCAAGAACAAGCACCGTTCGAAATCGGGATAACTGTGCCAGAGCGGATCGCACGAGAATGAGGACCGCAATATTGGGAGCTATGCAAAAACAAGCTTAGCGAGAGGGTGGTCGTTGAGGGTCAGGCGAGATCAAATGAGATTTGCGAGCTCAAGTGAGTCCGATGAGCTCTTACAGTTAAGGAGAAGGAGACCAGCTTAGCTGCAAGTGAAGAAGATCGGTTGGCTGTAATTCACTGCAAGAACAACAACCTCTAGAAGAACATCAACTGTAACCAAATGCAAGAATAGAAGAACGAGACATGGTATTTCTCTATCAGCAAGTGGAAGCAGAGAAGCAAAGTGAGGAGTCATGTGAGAAAGTGCAGCTGAGCTGAGCATCAGGTGATGGTGGGAGCGAGGGCGTCAGCGGATCAGGAGCTTGTGATCGGCGAGGCATGGCTCAGCGAGAGCAAGCCCTGTAGAGGGAACGCTGATTCGAGAACTCAGCAATGCAGTGAGTTCTGTGCTGCGAGTTCAATAACTGTTTGAGGAATAATAAAATTACGAGAGTACTGCTCGGGCAAGTGGCCAGAAGCGAGCGAGGACAAAATCAAGAACTGTTTGGCTTTGATACCACGTGAGAAAATGCAATAAATTTTTTCTTCATATATCTCAAATACAAGTACATATACACTTGTTTATTGCAATGAGTGTGAGACAACTCTGCCCTGAAAGACTCCTAATGTGTCATTTAATGGACCTTTACTTTGGGCTTCTGTAGATTTATCTCCTTCCTTTACATTATATACTTCACAAGTTCGCTGCTCCTTACTATGGCCTCACAATCTACCGTTTCTTTCAATTTTCTTTTAATCAGCTGCCAAAATATTCACCAACACAAGATTTTCTGCTACTGCTCCTTAGTTAAGCTAGCTTCACATCTGTATACAGGTGGAAACGTACCTGCACAAAAAAGAAGGCAACCGTTCAAACTTTTGAAATTTCCTTAAATTTGAGGGGCAATCTAATATGTCGCACCTCATTTAGATTTCATGCTAATAGTTATATTCCTAAGATTAAAGAATGCTCTCTTCCATGAAAACATAAACCGAATATAATTTGTTGTAGTTTGCCCTTACATCAGGGTTCTACATCATGACTTCACGAGGGCTTCTTCACTTTTTTAGTGTTACTGCTACAAACTTGAAAGCATTTTGAAACTGATGGTTGTTAATTGCTGACAGGCTGTTGACCATCCCTATCTTGTGGTCTATTCTAATTCTGCAAACGTTTCTGATGAAGGCACTGGAGTTGTTAACAATTCTGACTGTGGTATTTGTCATGATCAAGTAGTGGATCTGGTGGTATGTTTACTGTTTCTATAACTCAGTACTCCAAATTGCCTCTTGTAAAAATTCCTAGACTCCCAACAAAAACATCGGCTCACACTACCCAACAAAAGCGTGTGCATGCAAACACCAGGGACATACACTAGAGTCATTGGTTATTAAACCAGAATCCTGTCTTATGTACTCTTGTTTAGTATGTCATAGTTCTTATGTTATTTCTCTTTTTGTATTGCTTGGCTGTGCTTTCTTGTTTGTAATGATTTTGCCATTATTTCATAGGTTACATCTTGTGATCATATCTTCTGTAAAGGTTGTTTATTAGAGTACTCTGCGGCTTCTGAAAATGTTCTATGCCCAACATGTGCCAGACCACTTACTGTTGATTTGACAGCAAACTGCAGCTATGGAGGAAAAAAATTTGCATCATCTATGAAGGGTTGCAAACGTTCACGACTAATTGAAAGAATTGATAAAGAAGGATTTAAGACCAGTACCAAAATTGATGCATTGGTAGGATTCTATCACTGTTTTTGCTATTTTTAAAACCTTTTTTAGTAAATTTGTGCTGATCCATGAAGCAAGCCTCATTAGAGGAAAAATACTTATATCTGTTGGCAAAGATTATCTCTAATGTTAATTTACGTTCAGCCTCATAGTTTGATCTTATCCTTGTACGCTTCAGATTGCATTTACGTCAGATTCTTGGGGTTAACTTTGGTTCAAATATACTTGAATTTTAATCCCCGCTTATGTAAAATTGTTAATATTCCAACGATATAAATTCTTCCATTTTAGCATTCTACAATATTGTTAAGGTTGAGATTCCTCATTAATCTAACAACGTGAAGGATAAGCACCTAATCTTGATCCAACACTCAGACACAATAATTCCGCAACAGAGCTCATTTTTGCATAGACAATAGACCATGATAGTTACCAAACAAATCTTTTTGCCAAAAGAAGCCGCAAAGAAAAAAATCTTTAGCTGATAGTTTGGAGCCTTTGAACAACTGTAGAAAAACACAAATGTTAAGTGAGAAAATCAATATTTTATTAATCTATCATATAAAGCTTATATAATTTCAAGTATTCGTACATATATATAGGAAGTGGAGACTAAACGTCATTCCAAATTGAGGGTCTTATCCCTAAGGTTGAAATGGGCTCTAAATGGGCCATCATACAAGTTATCTTAACACTCATCCGCAAGCTGGATCATACAAATCGTAGAAAACAAGCTTGGACAAGAACTTGTGATATAGTGAGTGTGGTTGGTAAGAATATCAACAATTTGCCCAGTTGCAGAAACATGTCTTAAGTTCAATTTCTTTAGTTGAACATTTTTTCGAATAAAGTGACAATCGACATCGATGTGTTTGGTACGTTCATTGAACATGAGATTCTTGGGAATATGGATAATAGTTTGGCTATCACAAACCAAAGTGGCCGGAGACGAGAGTTTGCCACGCATGTCTCCTAGAAGGCTTTCCAAGCACGTAAGTTCAGAACAACAGAGGCCATTGAACGATACTCAGCTTTTGCAGATGAGCGTGCAGCTACTGATTGTTTTTGTTTCGCCAGGTGCCAAAGTGTTCACCAAATTATGTACAATATCAACTTGTGGATCGACAATCATCCATGGAGCTAGCATAGTCAGGATCAGAATAGACAATGAGAGATAAAGAGGAGGGCTTATACACAAGCCCTTGTCCAGGAGAAATATTTAAATAACAAAGGATGCGCTCAATGATGCGTGTAAATACGGCAAGCGCACCGGTCGCACAAGTAATAAAGTTTGGGAATGGATCCCCGAGTGTCGGTCTCTTGAGGAATGCAGTTGGCGTGGAACGACGAACAATCCGAAATTATTGCTAATAGAGTTAGTAAAATGAAAGAAGAAACAAAAGGGGCTTTGAGGTTTGTGTTCTTACAAACAAAGAAATTAAAGCTAACAATGCGGGTCGCATTCACCGCTTCGCAAGGCGAGATGGGTGTATCGGCCGCTATGCCGTACTTCGGTAGGGCGAGTGGACGGTGAGCCAGTGGGTGAGGTGTTTAGTGCGGTGTGCAATCAAGTGGAACGGTGGGAGTGAGATGGGGCGAGGCGCATCACAACACAAATCCACAAACAAGTTTAAACAACAAAAATCCAATTACAAATAACTAGAAATTCGAAGTTCATAACAAGCTTGAGTCATTCATACACTACAAGGAAGGTAGAGGAAGAGTAAACCAAGAGGGTGAAGATCCACCGCGGTTGTTGGCCGGAGGTGCGGGTTATCAATCCGCTTCCACGCGCAGTCCGAGGAGGCTTCCGGTACCGACGAGCTGTCACCTCGAGGGCCTTTGAGTCCGTTCTCTAGGTCGTCTCCGTCATCTTCTTCTTCGGTAGAAAGCTCGGAGAAGAGGTCGTTAATGGCCGGGAGGGTCACCGGAGGATGTGGAATGCTTTAGAATCGCCGGAAATCACCTCCCGATGGTAGGGATGAAGGTGGAGATGGATGGAGCGTCTGAAATGCGGAAGGGCGAAGTGGCGGCCAAGTTCGATCAAGGTCCGTTGACCTAATTCGCGGAGCAGGCCAATTTATAGAAGCAGGATTAATTAGCGCGCACGACCACAGGCGCACGACCAGTGGTTGTGCGCGAACAATGTCAGCGCCCGTGCGGCAACAACCTGTAGAACCTGCACCAGGAAATTTAAGCATGCACACGATCAGCAGCGCACGATCAGTGATCGTGCGTGGCAAGGGTGGTGATCGTGCGATATGGGACAGAAAAGTGGAAAAAGATGGCATGACTGCGCACGACCGGCAGCGCACGAGCAGTGATCGTGCGCGGTATGGCTGGTGATCGTGCGATATGGCGGGACAGGACAATGAAATGAGAGCTCAGGCTGCGCACGACCGATGGTCGTGCGCCAAAGAGGTCGATGGTCGTGCGTGGGTAAAAACGCACGACCATTGACTCCTTTGCCAAAAATGGTGAAAGTCCTATGCCGAACGCCCACACGATCCCCGAACCTGCAGGAAAACTGCACGCGCTGTCGATCATGGCAGTCACAGAAATATACAAAATGCATCACACGAGGGAAATACACACACGCACAAGAATAGGCTAAAAGAGTGCACAAGACGTGTAATGACATAGCGAACCAAAAGGAGTGCTAATGGCGCTAAATGATAGTGCAAAGACAAGAAAACGAGCCCAGATGAGTCCGGAAATGGATATGAAATGGGGACTCATCACTCAACTGCCTGGAGGTGTCAGATCCGTGGAGCATGCAATAAAACTACCGATAACCTCAACGACAAATGATATATTTGGTCTTGTAACTGTAAGATAGATCATCTTGCCCACAAGACAATGATAATGTTAGAGTGCTATTGCATATATATATATACATACATACATATATATATATACATACATTCATATATATATATATACATACATATATACATACATACATATACGAGTGACAGGCACGGGCCTTCGGCCCGGGGGCATTTGTCATGGGTGCGACATATGTCGTGGGTGCGACATATGTCGTGGGTGCGACATATGTCGTGGGGCCGACATTTGTCGTGGGGCCGACATTTGTCGTGGGGCCGACATTTGTCGTGGGGCCGACATTTGTCGTGGGGCCGACATTTGTCGTGGGGCCGACATTTGTCGTGGGGCCGACATTTGTCGTGGGGCCGACATTTGTCGTGGGGCCGACATTTGTCGTGGGGCCGACATATGTTGTGGGCGCGACATAAGTCGTGGGCGCGACATAAGTCGTGGGCGCGGCATAAGTGCGGCATAAGTCGTGGGCGCGACATATGTCGTGGGCGCGGCATATGTCGTGGGCGCGACATATGTCGTGGGCGCGGCATATGTCGTGGGCGCGGCATATGTCGTGGGCGCGGCATATGTCGTGGGCGCGGCATATGTCGTGGGCGCGGCATATGTCGTGGGCGCGGCATATGTCGTGGGCGCGGCATATGTCGTGGGCGCGGCATATGTCGTGGGCGCGGCATATGTCGTGGGCGCGGCATATGTCGTGGGCGCGACATATGTCGTGGGCGCGGCATATGTCGTGGGCGCGGCATATGTCGTGGGCGCGGCATATGTCGTGGGCGCGGCATATGTCGTGGGCGCGGCATATGTCGTGGGCGCGGCATATGTCGTGGGCGCGGCATATGTCGTGGGCGCGACATATGTCGTGGGCGCGACATATGTCGTGGGCGCGACATATGTCGTGGATGCGCGGACATATGTCGTGGGCGCGGACATATGTCGTGGGCGCGGCATATGTCGTGGGCGCGACATATGTCGTGGGCGCGACATATGTCGTGGGGGCGACATTTGTCGTTGATGCTGACATTTGTTGTGGGAGCGACATTTATCGTGGGGGAAACATTTATCGTGGGGGCAACATTTATCGTGGGGGGTGTTATTTGTCGTCGTGTGTGACATGTCATGTGCGACATTTGTCGTGAGTGCGATATTTGTGGTGAATGCGACATTTGTGGTGGGTGCGACATTGATCGTGGGTGCAACATTTGTGGTGGAGGTAACATTGGTCGTGGGAGCGACAATTGTAGTGGGAGTTGCATTTTTCGTGGCCGGTGAACAAATTTTGTGGGCGGCGACATTTTTGGTGGGAGACGATATTTTTGGTGGGAGGCGACATTTGTCGTGGGCAATAATATACCATCTAAGAATGACTTTCAACTATAAATTAGTATCAACAAATGCTTGGTTATATAGAAAATGACATTGACGATGGAGTTTCTGAATTGATTAAAGATATGATGTTATAATAATATAAATTCTTTACAAATCACATTAACAAAAACAAACTTGAATCTTACCTGAACTTATACCACAATTGATATCCTCATATCCATCACTTTTAACCCAAATGAAGTGTAGTGTTTTAATCATCTAACAAAACGTATGATCTGCAAAATAGAGATTTATAAAAAATAAATACATTAATTTTATATTTCAGTCTTTCTACAAAAAAGAAATCTACAATGATACATAATATCAGAACTTTACAGTACCTTGTGCATTGTCCAATCAGGGGCAGCATGAGATCGAGTGCAGCGAGAACTTGGAAATATAGCTAAAAACAATCAATATCGTGATTCTGCAGTGAGCAATGAAAATGAATCTTTATTTTATTTTTCAACCAATTAAAGTAATTCTTATTTATAAAATAAAATTTAGTTGTATTTTATGTCATACCGTGCTTCTCATCGTTGTAGAGTCAACTCGATCAAATATTTCTCTAAATAACACGTTTTTAGTGAACACACCTTCATGACCCTCGATAACATAGTTTTTTACTAATACTCTTGTGGTATGTACTGAAACCCCTCGAGATAAAGCAACGTACAATTGGCCATGACTGAATACATGATTTGGAAGATAGATCGCAACATTCCCTATTGTCTGTCCCTGAGACTTGTTAATTGTTAAAGCGAAGCTCAATCTGACGGGAAATTGTTTTCTCGTTAGTTCAAACGACATCTTATAATCCTCTGCACTCTTAAGTGGTATGCGTGGAATAAAAACTCTTAGACCCTTGAAATGTCCTACCAATATATTTGCCTCAATGATATTTTTTCCAAATCTACGACATATTAGTCTAGTGCCGTTGCACAATCCAATTTTCGGATCTATATTTCGGAGCAACATAATGGGGCAACCACGCTTTAATATTAGTTTGTGTGGGGGTAGATTTCCTGGGATTAATTGAGTTTAAGAATTCTGAGAGATATAAGTTATGGTTATCATCAGAGACAGAGTCAAAAGAATAGTAAGTTGTGTTATTCCCCTGGGAACATAAACATGCATTTTTCATTTAGGTTGTTAACATCTTCATTCAATGGAGTTATCAGGGCCCTTGTCTCCATGTACTCGACATCATTACTGTTGATATTGTACATTTGCATATTACAGAAAACAAAATTTATTAAATCATCAACTGAGTGCTCTCCTTCCCAAGGCATAACAATTGTGTCAAGAACCCGAATCATATCATTCTCTATTGTTGGCTCCTCGCCATTTCCAACCCTGAGCAAGTATTCTGCAAATCGGACGTCATCGCGTGCCCTCATATTTTTTGTTAGTTTAAGCAACTTCACTTCTGGCCATAAGAAAGACTCAACGATGCTTGACCTAATTATTTCCAATCTTATATCATTCACAACGACGGGTGTAACCTGTCTGAAATCACCCCCCATTATAAGAACCTTTCCCCCAAAAGGTTTGTCGTTTCCTAGCACATCTCGCAATGTACGGTCTAGTATTTCAAAAGTTTTCTTGTTTGCCATAGATGCCTCATGGCCCTCATCCCAGATAATTGCAGATGCAAGTTCGACCAGTTTGCACATATCTAATTATTTACTGAATGCACAATTCAATACGTTTTCGAGTTTAATTGGTATTTTGAATCGAGAGTGTGCAGTGCAGCCACCCAAAATTAAATTTGATGCTATACCAAAAGTTGCACTAGCTATAATAATACGTCCTTCTTTACGGAAAGTTGGTAATATAGACCGGTAAAGGAACGTTTTACCGGTCCCACCGGGACCGTCAACGAATATTGTTACATATAGTGTTGTACGCAATTTGTTGCCGTCGAATCATTTCCGTTGTTTGCTATATTGGCAAGTTAGTGCATTATATTGTTCGAAAATATTGTTTGTCACGCAATTTAAAGTGTTGTCCATATGATTCAAGATTGTGTCGTCAGAATTCTGAAATCTAGACATCGGCAATCAGCATTGTTGAATTGACAGTGAGGTTATCGTTGGTGCTTGATGTGATACGGCGTAAATGCGACCAATGACTATTCGGTTCCTGCGTCTTTTTATCCATTTCCTTGTTGAGGTAAGCCATCGACAGTGTCTTGCGAAGTCCACATATAAATATTGTGTGGATTCTAACTCATCATTGTATACTTTGAAGAACTTTGTTAACATTGTTCGTGAATTACGTTCATCAGCGAGCACATTGGAGACAGTCTGATTAGCTTGAAACCTAACTTGATGTTGATTCGGTAAATGAATTTGTAGTCTTACAGCTGAAGGATATATTTGATACATATGATATTTGAACAACTTCCATGAAGTTTCGGGAGGGCAAATCCAACGTCCGTCGACATATTTACTTACTTCGTCATAGTTCTGACCCGAGCGTACTTCGAATGCAACCCAGTCGGGACCCTTGTATACGTACTTGTATAGGTATTTGATGTTCTTAATGCTACTGCATATTTCCACATTTATATGACAATCAAATTTGAGTAGAAGCCAGGGGTTGTACGGAACGACCCAGCCATTATTGATTACCAAGTTGTCATCACGACCCAGTGTTATTCTCCTGTCATCGTCCCGGCGACGGTATAGGGGGTATGAATCAATTCCGTGTGTTGTGCTTTAAATGAAAGGTTTTGGGAATCCCTTTTTGCAAATAATATTTTTCATGCATTGCGCGTTCGGTCTCAATCGTCCACACGGTTCGTGTATCATATGTTTAAGTATTGCATTGTATAGCTCGGGTTCTTCTGTTTCTATCAGTATTTCTGCTCTTACGACCCTATCATAGTCGTCTGGACTATTGAGCCTATCGTGCTCGTTGAAAATAAATAGCATATGCGCATGTGGTTGTCCACGCTTTTGAAACTCGACAACATGGATGTGAGCAACCACTATACCAAGAATGCCTTTGTGGAAAACGTCGTCCTTTAAACATTCTAGCTTTGCATAGAAAATTCTGGAGATTTAATCTGGGCGATCTTGAGGCGTTTGTCCAGGAGAAAGCTCGTTGATTATCTCCGGCCACGAAGGATTGCATGTCATTGTTAGGAAAATATCTTGCTTGCCAAAATTGCGCACAACTGCCATAGCATCCTGATACCTCTGGTACATATCTCTGGGACTTCCAATAAAAGATGACGGTAAGATCGTTCTATGTCCCACACTACCTATAAAATGATTAAATAGAATTACTTTATAAGTACGGTAGAACCCTAAGCTTTTAAATGTGACTTTCCATCAAGTTTGATTGATTTTTTATGTACCTGCATCGTTTTCACCACTATATAGACAATCTTGTAAACCTTGATAATGCTCAGCCCTAATATCACTTTGGTGGGACTGAATCCAGCGTAGTTTTTGTGTTTCAACTTTTATGTACATATCAACCATGTATTGTTGTAGTAAACGCCCAGCAAGTAGTAGTATGGAATGTGTCTTTCTGCGTTGCTGCATATAAAATCTCTAATTTAGCAGGTAGATATAAAAAATAGGATTTATATTATATGTGTTATTATATTTGTTTTACCTGAAGCAAGTATGAGTAGTAGTCGCAGCAGCTAGTTCGTTCTGTACGATCAAGTAGTTCGTCTTCACGCCAACCGTATGTCCCGTGTGGTAGTAGTAGTGGATACTGTAGAGGGTCGTAATAGCCAGAGTACTCCTTGATAGATATTAGATTGCCTGAAGTTGCTTCGATGAGTATGTCTCTATCGTTGGTTTCCATAAAGTCATCAGCTCCTACTAATATCGCCGCAACCTGTGATGCCGTTGGGAGTGAGTACTGAAGGCCTCTCCTTAATTAATAATCTGCACTATTGAAGGTTTGGTTGTTTTGCAAGCTGCCTGAAAGTCTGTACAAAGGGATTTATCACATCTAGTATGTTGGAGATCTTTTCAAGTGTTGGGATATGAAGTACTGGACTCTCGAGCAACCTATTCTCAACTTCATGTTCAGTGTCATAAATGAACATTTGCAAGTAACGTGGGCGAGTACCATTTTCTGGGAGGAGAGAGCCAATCTTGTGATATATTGCACCGTGCGCTCTAAAAGTGTAGATACCCTGATTAAATGCTGGCACATTTTCATCAAATGTGACTCCCATAAATGTGAAGGAGTATACGTGGTTGTAAGCACGTATATCTGTCTAAAGTTGCGTGCTTCGGTAGTTTGTGCAGTGTACAGTTCAAGTAGCTCAGGCGGTGCCGAGATATTAGGTAGATCCACTAAACCTCTTTGCAGCATAGAGTTGATGTCTCAGTGTGAAAAAGCTTTGCATGACAATGTGAACAAATAGTAGGGAAAGATATTGTGACTGTGGGTACATTAAGTGCGGGGTAACAGTTTCTTGCTGTGAAATGAGTTGTCGTTCTTCGATTTGGATTGTTGCCTGCATGTTAACATGGAGAATTTATTACGCAACAATTGTGATTAATAGGTCCAAATGTTGAAATTGCACATGCATAAGGGAAACTACCAAGAAGGGTAGACGGCCCCGTAGACATCTCTACATCGGCTTCATTTGTAGTTCTTTGTTCTTGTAGACGTGCACTTCTTCGTTGAATTTGTGTTTGCACGTTTGTTTGACGTCTTCTAGTACTTGGTTCTCCGCGCTCTAGTCGTTGTGTATTGGTTAGCGCCCTTTGAGGGATTACAACACCTACAAAATGGTGAGAATTTTATGTTCGTTTAAATATAATTCTTGTTGTTAGAGTTACATGTGTAATGAAATTGAATAGATGGGGTTGGTTTGGAACCGAGTTAGACCTGTTAGTATATGTGGAGTAGGTGGATGTTGAACATAAGGTGTTGTGGGATTACTTGTCAGCATGTTATTAGTTTGTTGTTGTTCGGTGAGATTCTCTGTTGTAGCGGTTGTTTCCATGAGTCGTTGAAGTTGTCGTGCTTCTCTTCTTCGAGCATTTGTTGTGTCACGTCAGTCTTGAGATGATGCATACATTCGTGGCCTTTCTCTTGGGCGATATGTTCCCGGTGGCAAGCCGGTGGTGTTTGCTGCATGTAGATGGCGAAGCTCGCATCTTCTTTCAGCACGTGCTTGAAGCTGGGCAGTCGTTGGCATCTAGATTTGACACATATGCAGTTATGATTACAATCAACACAGATTAAACACAAACCATATAACACTCAAACACATCAACTGTTTTTTTTTGTGGTGAACCACATAAGGGTAGAGATTTTAAAAATCTAACATATAACAATTGTTATAAACACAGATTATAAACAATCAAACACATATCATTTGACAGATTGTAATCAACCACATGTCAATCAAACTTTTTCTGCAAAAATAATTTTACTTGAAATTCACAAAAAAACTGCATAAAATTTTAAAAGTACAACCTCTTTTTTATGTTGAGTGGATAACTCTCTCTTCCTTTCTAGCTTCTTTTTCTATCCCCCTTTTCATTTGCCAAATAAATTATAATTGAAGCCATATTAAAGTATAATAATTATGAGCAAGTTCAATTAAAAAACCGTTTGCTCAAATGAACATAGTTGTGAAGCTGATTCAAGGTTCCCTAGAGCATAACTCAAATTTCCTCAATATAGGCACCGTGAATTAATGTATCAGGTAATCAGAAATAGTGAGAGGGAAGTTTAGTTCAAGGGATTAACAAAGTTCTAATTTTAGTTATAAACGATATTAATCACATCGATTAAGAAAAACTCTCATCCTATGCTTTCTATTTCCATTGCTGAGTTCAAAAAACAGACTTCTGAAATAGCTGGTAATTCCTTGAATGACATGTAATATTTGACATCAACATCCGATCACTTAATTGTTTTCCTGAATCAAGCATAACCGGGACCTTAACCCCATCCGTGCTCTCAGATGCTATCGGTATTTTAAACATTGTGGATCTACCAATAAACAATATTGATAGGAATCGTAACGTTAATTTTCAGACGAAATCTGAAAATAAAACAGAAATTGTAAATGTAACTCCTAAAATGAAAATCATAACTATAAAACAAAGAACAAAAATCAAATCTTAAATGTGAATCACGGAAAATTTGCTGCTTTTATGTTTGGTTAAATCAGTTGGGTGCAAAAATTCATAGAGAAATTTGATAGGAACTACTAGAGAGAGAGGAAGAAAACTAGAGAGAAGAAGGAGGCTAGGGTTTAGAGGAAGAAGGAGAAATACCTTAGGGTTAATTGCTTGCCTTCAAAAGATGACATCCCCAGGTATAAATACCCGGGCCAAGGAGGGAGCCGGCCGGCCCCTCCACATAGGGCTGAATCGGTTGGTTCAGCCCTTGGCCGGCCGGTTCTACTGAGTGGGGGCTGAACCGGATGGTTCAGCCCCTTTCGTTGCTCGTCGTCTCCTTGCGCCTGCGAGCATAATAACGCCCCGAGAAGCGGGCCGCGGTCGGGGGAGTAACATTCCCCTCCCCATCAAGACCCATCTTGTCCTCAAGATGGAAATCTGGGTACAGCTCCTTAAAGTCCAACAGATCAACCCAGGAGTTATGTGCTTCTGATAAGTGCTTCCACTTGACCAAGAGTTCGGCCCGAAACTCGGCGCCCTGCTGTTTCCACCTGAGTAATGGAACATTCTCCGACATCGGCCGAAGTTCGCCTGCAATGGTAGCTTCCGGCAAGAAAGGGCTCGGTTGGGCACTGTCACCAATCTTCTTCTTGAGCAAAGAGACATGAAATGTCGGATGGATGCGGGAGCCCGCGGGAAGCTCTAACGTGTAAACGACCGGCCCCACCCTTTTGAGAACACGAAAGGGGCCATAATATCGAGGAGCCAGCTTCTGATTTGTACGGCGAGCCACTGAGAGCTGTCGGTAGGGTTGGAGCTTAAGGAATACTTCATCGCCCACGACAAACTCCCTCTCCTTGCGGTGCTTGTCTGCCTGGACCTTCATGCGATTCTGGGCAAGGCGAAGATTCGCCCGCAATGTCACTAAGGTGCGGTCGCGGTCGTGGAGGGCCCGATCAACCGTCGGTAACGCCGTGCTGCCCGGCTCATAACTACTTAAAGAAGGTGGTGGGAGGTCGTAGACCACCTCAAATGGTGTCATCTTGTCGGCGGAGTGATAAACAGTTTTGTAACAATACTCGGCCCAGTGTAGCCAACTGGTCCAAGTCCAAGGCTCGTCCATGACGAAACACCGGAGGTATGTCTCCACGCTGCAATTAAGAACCTCCGTTTGACCGTCGGTCTGGGGGTGATTTGCAGTGCTGAAACTCAAGCAAGTTCCTTAGAGCCTGAAAAGCTCTCGCCAGAACTGGCTCACAAAAGTGGGATCACGATCAGAAATGATGGCGCGTGGGAGGCCGTGCAAGCGAACGACTTCCCGAGTAAAGAGTTCGGCGACCGACTCCGCCGTATAAGGGTGATTGAGAGCGAGGAAGTGACCATACTTGGAGAGCTTGTCGACCACCACCAGAATGACCGACTTGCCCTGAGACTTGGGCAATCCATCAATAAAATCCATCGACACAGTATCCTAGATGTGCTGCGGAATCTCAAGTGGGTGGAGCAACCCGGCAGGTGTGGTGGTCTCGTACTTCTATCGCTGACATGTCTCACATTGTCGTACAAACTGCTGCACATCCCGACATATCTCCGGCCAAAATACATTTGCTCTCGCCCTTTGGAGGGTACGGAGCATTCCTGCATCTCCCCCCACTGGAGAGGAATGAAACTCGTGGAGCATAACTGTCTTCCATGCTGAGCCTGGAGGTATGAGTACTCTGCCATGGTAATGTAGTCACCCACTCTGTAGATGATAATCTGGCGTCACAGTCTCCCCACGCTGGAGGGCCTCCACGAGGGCGTGTAGAGAGGGATCCCGCAAGACCTCCTCATGTATGTCATCGAACGAGTCGAGGACCGGCCCCGAAATCTGGGTGAGTGCACCATCAGGTAGGCGGGACAAGGCATCCGCCACCACATTCTCCTTGCCCTTGCGGTAAACGATCTCATAATCGTAGCCCAAAAGTTTTGTGACCCACTTTTGCTGAAGAGGAGAGGAGACTCGCTGGTCCAACAAATGCTTCAAACTTTGGTGATCCGTACGAATCTTGAAGTGCCTCTCCAAAAGATATGGCCGCCAAAGGGCCACTGCCTGAACCACTGCCAACTCTTTTTCATACGTGGACAGTCCCAACGTTTTAGGCGCCAACACCTTACTATAAAAAGCCAGTGGGCGGCCCTCCTGCATCAATACTGCACCCAGCCCCACCCCTAAGGCGTCCGTCTCCACAACAAACTCCTTAGTGAAATCCGGGAGGCCTAATATTGGGGTGGTCGTCACTGCCTGTTTGAGCGCCTGAAAAGCCGCCTCAGCATCATCCTGCCACGAGAAGGCATCCTTTTGCAGTAGCTGAGTCAGTGGTCGAGCAATCTTTCCATAATCCCGCACGAACCGTCGGTAGTAGCCGGTGAGGCCCAAGAATCCCCGCAGAGCCCGAACAGTCTGGGGTCGCGGCCAAGAAACCATGCTCTCAATCTTCCGATGGTCAGCTTTGACCCCTTCAGCCGAGACCAAGTGGCCCAAGAACTCGACCTCCTCCTGCCCAAAAGAACACTTGTAGCGCTTAGCATAGAGTTGATGCTTGCGTAGAATAGAAAAGACCTGTTCAACATGGCACAAGTGATCTTCCCAATTAGCACTGTATATCAAGATGTCATCAAAGAAAATCAGCATAAAAAGGCGAAGTAGTGGGCGAAAGATCTCGTTCATATTGGCTTGGAAGGTGGATGGCCCGCCAGTCAACCCGTTGACCATCACCAGAAACTCGTAGTGGCCGCCGTGGGTCCTGAAAGCCGTCTTATGGACGTCCTCTTCCCGCATAAGGATCTGGTAGTAACCCGACCGTAGGTCAAGCTTTGTGAATCGAGTCGCCCCGTGTAGCTCATCCAAGAGCTCTTCAACCAATGGAATTGGAAACTTGTCTTTCAAAGTGATGTCATTCAAAGCCCGGTAGTCGAGACAGAATCGCCACGAGCCATTCTTTTTCTTGACGAGAATAATCGGGGCCGAAAAGGAGCTCGTGCTGGGTCGGATGATCTCGGCGTCAAGCATCTCCCGGACGCTGCGCTCGATCTCTGCCTTCTGCATGTGTGGATATCGGTAAGGCCGGATATTGGTAGGCTCCGCTCTGGCCTTGAGTACAATCTGGTGATCCCGAAATCGCGATGGCGGTAGTGTACGTGGCTCCTGAAAGACGTCAGAATACTGCTCGACTAAGGACTGCAACTGTATGGGTACCTCAGACGACCCGGCCTCATCAGACCGCACCCCCAAAAGGACTGTCATCAAGCTCCCTTCCTCTCCGAGCTACTGCATGCTCCGAAGAGAGACTTCCTTTACTAGAGAAACTGTGAGACCCTTCAAACAGAACTGTCGGCCACGCTGCAGGAACTCCATCGTCATGAGCTCCCAATCAAAAGTGACCCGCTTCAGCTGCTGCAGCCACTGAACTCTGAGTACCGTGTCTGATCCTCGGATGGGTAGAAGGTATACATCCGTGCTCCCAATGTATCCCTTAATCCGCAACTCCACTCCCTTCATGACCCCTTCGCACTGCAGCTTGCTGCCGTCAGCCACCATAACCTGGAATGCAGCTCCCATATCAATGTCATGCCCAACCCGCTGAGCAGCGGCCGGATGAATGAAATTGTGGGTGCTCCCACTGTCCACTAATATCGACACTTTCTCCTGTCTAACCCGTCCGGCAACCCGCATCGTGAGGGGCGGATTGCACCCTTCCATGGCCTTGATGGAGACCCCAAACTCCGTCACATCCACATCCTCCTCCAATAGTGCCTCCTCGACTGCTACCTCGGGCGAAGACTCATCGGCCACCTCTTCATGCAGCATGAAAACCTGTAGCTTCTGACATTTATGCTTGGGCACAAACTTCTCGTCACAGTTAAAGCAGAGGCCCTTCTCCTTGTGGGCCTGGAGCTCGCCCCACGACAAACGAGTCACCGTAGGCTTGGCAAGCGCCTGTGGCTCTCTCCTGGCTATGGCGGGTGTGGCAAGAGGCTTCCCCGTGGTTCGTGACTGCTGCCGGTTGAATCGCTCCTCCTGAATGCGAGCTAGGGTGATAGCGTGATTCAAGCTCCGTAGCATATAAGCATGAACCTCATCCCGCAAATGCTCCTTCAAGCCCGACACAAAACAACTCAGCAGTGTCTTCTCTTCCCAGTGTACCCGGTTGGCCAACTTCTCGAACTCCGTCCGGTACTCAGTCACTGTCCCCTTCTGTCGTAACTTCTGCAACAACGCCTTAAAGTCCTCATACTCCAGTGTCCCGAACCGGGCCGTGAAACCCTCCACAAAATCAGTCCAGGGTACATAATCTCTACCTCTCAGGAATCACTGAGTCCACTGATACGCGTCGTCTTCCAGATGGAACGACGCTAGTTGCACCCATTGCCCCTCCGGGACCTCCTAATAGCTGAAGAACAACTCCATCTTATGAACCTACTCCAACGCATCCCCCCTTTGAATTTAGGGAAGTTCATACGTGTCAACTTCGGTGGCATGTACGCACGCGGCCCGGCCTGCCCTTGCCATCCCTGTCCTTGCCCATTCTGTCGTCCCACATGCCCATCGTGTCCACCCGGGTAGCCTTGAGGTGGCTGACCCTGATGAGGAACGTGTTGCCCGGCCCACGGAACGTGGCCTCCAAACCCGCCGGGAAGAATGCCGCCTCGCGGGTGAGGAAGAAGCCACGCTGCACCTCCTGGAGCCCGCACAGCAGCCCCCTGCCCTCCGTCACCTGTAGCCACGACTGCCGCCCGCAATCCACTGGTCCAGCAATACCGGAGCCGCCGCCTGGATGTCTGGCCGGCCCGCACTTAGCCGGCCTAGCAAAACTGGGGCCTCCGCCTTCTTGCTGCTGCCGCCGGCTACGCCGCCGCTCCCCCGCCTTCGCCGGTGGTCCCCCAGGGTCGGGAGAACCCGACACCTGTGTTCCCGCCCAGTCCGGGTGCTCCAATGCTCGCCGACCCAACAAAACTGGGGCCGATGCCCCCCGCTGCAGCCGCCGACCACGCCGCTGCTCCATGGCCTTCGCTGGTGGTCCCCCAGGGTCGGGAGAGGCCGATGCCGCCGTTTCCGCCAAAGCCCGATGCTCCCGTGCCCAAACGCCCCAGATCGGGCGTTCCGGATGCTTCAGCGGACCAATCGGGTCTTTCGCCGATCGGTTCTTCGTCACTCGCGCTTTTTCCCTTCAACAGTGCTTTAAGCTCCTCTATACGCATGTCTATGCACTCCTCCAACCGCTGTGTAGATGTGCGCATCTCTTGCTCGATTGCGGCTACCGAATCCATCAATCCACCGTAGTTATCCTCCAAGGTCTCCAAACGGGTGACCTCCTCTTGCGTGCGAGTGGTGACCATCGTCGGAGAATGACCGCCTTTGATACCAAATGATAGGAACTACTAGAGAGAGAGGAAGAAAACTAGAGAGAAGAAGGAAGGAGGCTAGGATTTAGAGGAAGAAGGAGAAATACCTTAGGGTTAATTGCTTGCCTCCAAAAGATGACATCCTCGGGTATAAATACCCGGGCCAAGGAGGGAGCCTGCCGGCCCCTCCACATAGGGCTGAACCGGTTGGTTCAGCCCTTGGCCGACCGGTTCTACTGAGTGGGGGTTGAACCGGATGGTTCAACCCCTTCGTTGCTCGTCGTCTCCTTGCGCCTGCGAGCATAATAACGCCCCGAGAAGCGGGCCGCGGTCGGGGGCGTAACAAAATTGCTGCTATTTTTTGGAATCGCAATCCCTCACTGTTTTCTCAGAACCCTCATATATTTCTTTCATTTATCAGTATATTTTTCTGAAACTCGTCCCGGATTAGCCCCATTATTGAAATATTGCTAACCCAAAATCATTAAGCATATCAATGAGCGAACTGATGGGAAGACAGGAGTAAAACCAATATTTATGAGCGAATCGATGGGAGAAATACCTTTTTTCAGAATCAATGAGTGAAGTTTTTGGTCGGATCTGGGTAAAAACATTTGAAATCTTCACCTCTGTTTTGCGAGGAACAGTGTGCGACCAGTGCGCGACGGAGGAGGGTTGTGCGAGGGCGGCGAGCGTCGTTTGGCGGAAAGAATAAGGCAGAGCGGGCCGACGGGGCGGGCTGGCGGCGGCTGGTTCCAGTGCGCGACGGAGGAGGGTGAGAAGATGAGTGATCGTGCAGCGGTGCGGGAGCGAGGGAGCGATAGATTAGGGCACGACAGTGGGCGGCGGGTTTTAACCATTTTTTGGCGATAGAATTAAGGGAGTACGGTTGATGGGTTATGATGAGCTGCTGTGATTGTTTAGATGTCCTAATTAGCTAGTCAAATAGCCTATGTTGATAAATCTTTTTAATATAGTATAGATATATACATACATACATGTATATATATGTATATATTGTTAAGTAATAGAATACACAGATTCTTTTTCCTATTATAGTATATAGGGGAAAACCCTATCCTTGCCGCATCCCTCAAGTAAGCCGCTCCCGCCGACCAAGCCGCTCCCGCCCCATCTATCTTCCTCCGATCCAACACGTCTCTTGCGCTGCTGATCCCGTCGACCTCTGCTCCATCCTACACTCGATCTCATCGACGCATGCCCCTTTTCCCACATCGATCTTCCTCTGATCCAGCGCGTCTCCTGCGCTGCTAATCCCATCGACCTCTGCTCCAACCTTCCCATCGAGATGGTCTGCTCCTGCTTCCACCGCCCGTCTCCTCCCTTGATCCTTTTCCAGGACGCTCTCCTCGATCGACGAAGCTCTCCCCGAGTGACACTCTCACTGCTCCCTATCTTGTCTCAGGTTTATGTCCGACCTCTCTCGACGTCTAATCAACGCTGCTATTGTGGATTCCTGTCGCTCTCGTCACTTCCACCCATCTTTTTGATCCTCTTCCGGCTGATCTTGCAACCCCGTTGGCCTCGTTTTATTCCTATGCCTTTCTCCAGAAGGCGGATGTCATCCTCGATGGACAAAACTACAAGGCGTGATCCTCCGTGGCCTAGATTTATGGGTCCACATTGACGGCTCTGAGCCTGCTTCGCGTCCACTAGTTGCTAGTCCTATGGACGACTCTTCCACTGTCAGCACCGTCGCTTCAATCCAACGCTTTGACAGGGATAAGTGGTGCTCGGACGACTCTCGCGCGATTGCCATCATCTATTACTCATGCGAGCTCCCCATTTGTATGACTGTCTACGGGCTACCTACGACCAAGGAGATGTGGGATCAATTGTGTCGTCTTTACCTGCCAGCTAGTCAGACCTTGCGTTACTCTCTATTCCAGAATCTTGTCGTCTACTACCAGTGTGATCGATCTATACAGGTCTTCTTTGCTAAGCTCCCGGATCTCTGGCGTCAGTGCAATGAGATGGCTCCTTCCCCTACACTACTTGCCCTCAGTGTGTTGCTACATCTTGGGATTGCGACTTTCAATGCATGTATGAGTTTCTTATGCGCTTATGTCCCGAGTTCGAGCCTGTTCGTGCCCAGCTTCTGTACTGGTACCCTCCGCCTTCTCTCAGTGATACCCTGACTTTGGTGATCCCTGAAGAGACTCGTCTCCACTTCTTGGACATTGCTACTCCTTCTAATGTGCTGACTCATGCTGTTTTTGCTACTCCTGAGCTTTCACCATAGTCCTCTCTTGTGAGTACTCCTCTGTTGTCTTCGCCTAGTTATAGTATGCAAGTGCGTCTTGTTCCTCGTCCTCCGGCTCCCTCTATTGCTCAGTCTGGTGCTCCTCATCGCCATTCTGTTCGCTGTCACTACTGTCAGTGTCTTGGACACGTCAAATCTGAGTGTCGCAAGCTTCAGAGGGCTCAACAGTCGGGTCGACAATGTGCTTTTGGTTCTCCTTCTGTTCATTTCTCTGTTATGACGCAATCTCTCTCTATTTTTGAGCTCCACCAGATGCTTCTGATGCCTCCGCCTCTCAGTCGATTGCCTCCACCCCTACAGGTATCTCTCCCTCTGATTGGTTGTTTGACTCTGGAATCTCTTTTCACATGACCTATGATGTCACCCACCTCTTATCTTATCAGCCCATCTCGTTTGACCTTAATGCTATGGTAGCATATGACACTATTCTCCACATCACCAGTCGTGGCCTCTTTCATTTCTCACCCATTTCCATATTTCTGATGTGGCCTACATACCCAAGTTATCCATGAACCTTATATCTTCAGCCAACTCACGTCTCACAGTTGTCTTGTTATTTTTTATGAATTTGCGTGTCGTGTGCAGGATCGTCTGACTGGGACACTCCTTGGTGTTAGCTGTCATCGTAGAGGGGCATACGTCCTTGATCGTTTTCATTTTCATCCACTCCGTCACCATTGACCTCATCCTTTTGTCTTCATTCAGTGAGTTTCTCTCAGTGACATCACCGCCTTGGTCATCCTAGTGGTTCGCGGTACTGTTCTTCTTGGTCATGTTTCTGTTGATCGATCTTATACGGGTTGTAAGCTTGGTAAACAGTTACAACTCCCCTATCAGTCTAGTGAGTCTTGGTCTCAACGTTCTTTTGATTTAGTCCATTCAGTTGTATGGGTTCCCGCACCTTTTGTATCAAAGGGCGGACATCGGTACTTTGTTATCTTTATTGATTATTACTCTCTTTATTGTTGGATCTATTTTATGCACTCTCGTTCTGAATTCTTCCAGATTTATATTATGTTTTCCGCTATGGTGTGCACTCAATTTTTTGTTTCCATACACATCTTTCGTTCCAACTCGGGGGGGGGGGGGGGTATCTTTCTCATGCTTTCCACGATTTGCTAACTACCCCACTTTTCACGATTTGCTAGCTACCCCGACACTCTCCCTCAACTTGCCTGTTCCCGTACCCACACTTAGAATGACACCGCTGAAAGTAAGCTTCGTCACATTATTGAGACAACCCACACTCTTCTCATCTCCTCCCACATTCCTCCTCACTTTTGGGTTGAGGTTGTCTCCACTGCTGTCTACCTTATTAACCTCCTACAGTCCTGCACTTTTCTTCAGGGTCAGTATTATGGTGAGTGTCTGTACTCTCGACCCCCACGTTATACTCATCTTTGTGTTTTTGGTTGTCGGTGTTATGTTCTACTTCCTCTACGTGAGCGTTCAAGTTCTCTACTTAATCTATACCTTGTGTCTTTCTTGGATACAGTATTGAGCATAAGGGTTATCGACGTTATGATTCCGTTACACGTCGACTTCGCATTTCACGTGATGTCACCTTTGACGAGTCTTCTCCTTTATTTGTGTTTTTCGTCCCCTCGACCTCGCACTCATCTGCGACTCTCTCTGATGTGTAGTTTCTCACTCTTCCCATTCCACCGCCTCATGTCTCTTCTCCACCGGTATGTTCACCCCCTCTCTCCTTGCTGTCGCCTACACCATCTCTTACCTCTTTAGTCTCACCTTCCCTTCTCGCTCCTCCCCTTCGCCTCTCATTTCTCTTTCGGATGCACTCGTCCTCCCCCTTCCATATCACTACTCTCGTCATCCTCCTCCCGTTCCCTCGTCTCTAGTGCCTCCAGACTCAGTGTCTGCCTCCTCGAGCGAGTGTCCTATGGATGATCCTCCTGTGCGTCACAACCCACCAAGTGAGAGATGTCCTCCCGACCACCTTAGCCTTGCTACCCTATCGCTGGAACTTCCTGCCCTTCCTGCTACTGCATGTAGTACTCCAAAGTCAATTTCCTACCGTGAGGCTGCCCAGGTACCCGAGTGACAGGTTTCTGTGTCTGCCGAGTTAGAGGCACTTGAGCACACTCATACATGGGACTTTGTTCCTCTTCCACCTGGTGTTGTTCCTATTACTTTGAAGCAAGGTTGCAGATGTCAGGTTCATGTCGGTTTGAGTTTGAAATGTCATATGTTAGATTGCGGGGGATATATTGAGGATATTTTACGATGCCGAATTTTAATATTTAAATAAATTTATTCATATATATAAATAAATTTTGTAAATATGTGCAGTTTCGCACAATGTATTTTTTTGAATCACATAATAAACATATATATACATAATGTATATTTATAGATTATACAATAAACATATATACACATAATATATGTTTATAAATTACACAAAAAAGGCGTTGATGACAGTAAACGACATAAAGAACATCAAATTAGAGAGACGAAAATGAAGACAAATCTTTGCTCAGAGTGCTGCACAAAATAAAATATTACCGCATTGACGCTTACAAGAAATGAAAAATATATATTTTTAGTACTCGCTATATATCGTCCGCGAGATATCACCCAATATATCGGATATGACCGATATATCGGGGCCTGATCGGATATGTTGGGCGACATCTACAACACTGTTTGGAAGTGAGTCTTCAATGCCAAACTCGCTCTAATGGTTCTGTGGAGAGGTATTAGGCTCGTCTAGTTGCTCGTTATTTTCAGCAGGAGCAGGGGAGAGACTATGACGAGACCTTTGCTTTAGTCGCACACATGATCACAGTTCGTACTCTTATTGTCATTGCAGCTGTTTGTTGTTGGTCTCTGTTCTATCTCGACATGAAGAATACCTTTCTTCACGGCGATCTTCAGCAGGAGGTGTACATGCTCCTTCCTCCCGGTCTCTCATCTTCTCCAGGCCTTGTCTGCCTCTTGAGGCGAGCTCTTTACAGGCTCAAGCAGGCTCCCTACGCGTGGTTTGCGCGGTTCTCATCCTTACATCCGCCGATTTTAGCCAAGCCCACATGATCTAGCCATGTTTGTGCACTCCTCTCGTGGTCGATCTCTTCTGTTACCTTATATGGATGATATGATTATTACTGGTGATGATCCTTCTCATGTGACCTTCATCAAGCATCACCTTCAACAACAGTTTCAGATAACTGATCTTGGGCAGTTGAGCTACTTCTTAGGTCTTGAGGTCACCTCTACAGACTGTGGATTTCAGCTCTCCCGACAGCGTTACACATCAGATCTTTTAGCTCGGGATGCTCTCTCTGATTCTCGCACCGTGGACACCCCTATGGAGCTTCACCTTCAACTACGTTCGGATGATGGGGTTTCACTCTCTGATCTGACTTGCTATCGTCACCTTATTGAGAGTTTCCTCTACCTTACTATTACTCGACTTGACGTTGTTCATGTTGTTCATGTGTTGAGCTTGTTTGTTAGTGCGCCTACTTCTGTGTATTATGGTCACCTACTACGGCTCCTGCGCTATCTCTGAACGACAACCTCACGTAGTCTCTTCTTCTCCAGTTGTAGTTCTCTGCAGCTTCGTGCTTACTCGGATGCTACTTGGGCCAGTGATCCTGTTGATCGTCGACCTGTCACTAGTTTCTGTTTGTTCTTGGTAGGCGTGCACAAAAAAACCAGTCCTAGCCGGTCCGGTTGGGACCGGTCCCGGTTAGGATCATTCCGGTCCTAGGGGGCCCAAGGGGTCCCCCTTTTTTCATCAAAGACCGGTCCGGGACCGGTCCGAAGCTTGCACACAACATTGTTGAGGTTGTAGGTGACCTTTAATGCCGTGGATTGCTTCTTCTCATCATCATTGAACCGATCCTCCTCAAGAGGAGGAAATTTGAAAGTTAAAGACCAGTCTTTTACACTTGGACATAATGTGGATGTTGATGAAAAAAGACCAGTCAGGGACCGGTCCTCCTCAAGTGGAGGAATACCGGTCCCGGACCGGGACCGGTAGGCCAAAAGACCGGTCCCGAACCGGCCTGGCAGTCCTAATGTGCACGACTAGTTCTTGGGTTCCTCACGCATTGCATGGAAGTCCAAGAAACAGACAGGTGTTTCTCGTTCCAGCACTGAGGCCGAGCTTCGAGCCATGACTACCACAGCTGAGGACATTATTTGGCTCCACTGGCTCCTTGAGGATCTTGGTGTCTTTTCTCCGGATCCCACTCTGCTCCACTGTGATAACGCCGGTGCCATTCAGATTACTCTGAACCAGGTAAAGCACTCTCTTTCCAATTATATCGGGGTGGATGCTTTCTTGTTTCGTGAGCAGTATGGTCGTGGTACTCTTGCCCATTCCTTTGTTCCTTCTGAGCAGCAACTTGCAGACTTGATGACTAAGCCACAGACGCGGACCCAACATGCCTATCTACTGTCCAAACTCTTGGTGTATGATCCCCTATGATTTTGAAGGGAGAGGGGGGGGTGTAGGGTGCTATTGTATATATATTGTTAAATAATAGAATACACAGATTCTTTTCCCTATCAGATAATACTTTGGGTTAAAAAGAAGTAGATCAGAGTCAGAGGTATGCGCAGAAAGCTTGTGGTTGACATCCATTGGTGTGTAAGTGGGCTTGCATCCAAAGTAACTTGCATCATGAAGAAAATCAAGACAGTACATTCGTTGAGATAGGACAAAGGCCATCAGAATGGCGGGTTACCTCAAGACCGAGAAAGTATCAAAGATTTTCTATATCTTTGGTTTAAAATGTTGATGCCAAGTACTTCTTGATCTTGTGTATGTCTTTGAGTTCATCAACCGTAATCAAAATATCATTGACATATACCAAAAGTATTATTATTTATGTTAGACAATGGCACGCGAATAAATAGAAGTCGATCAAACTTCAAAAACCCAACATCACAAACTATATGACTGAGCTTGTCAAACTAAGCCCAAGGAGACTGTTTGTGACCATGAAGAGATTTTTTAAGGTGACATACAAGAGGCTCCTCTGCGGCCTCAAATCCGAAGGTTGCTTGTAAATAGTTTTAACGAGATCGCCATTCAGAAAAGCAATTTTGATGTCCAATTGATGCAATTGTCAATGGTGATGAACAACCAGGGAGATCAAGACACAAACATTATTCAACTTTGCGACAGGTGAGGTTTCCTTGAGTCGAGGCCACGTTTTTGAGTAAAAATCACGGGCCACAAGACAAGCTTTTAGGTCTTCAACTGTCTCATCTGGACCATGCTTAATGGCAAAGACCCACTTACAACTCACATGTCTTGTCATGAGGAAAATGGACAAGGTCCTAAGTTTGATTTTATCATAGAGCAGTCATTTCCTCATCTATAGCGTTCTGTTACCTTGGATGTTGAAGAGCCTCATGCAAAGAAGCATGTGTTGTAATTAATGACAGAAGTCGCAAATTTGTGAAGCACCCGTGACAATCGATGCAATGAAATATAATTAAACAATGGGTGAGCGGTAGAGGTTGGTGTCGGATCAATAGATTGCAGAGCATCATCTGTATAGGGTAATTATCGTAGAGCATCTGAACGAGGAGTATGATGGGTGTACACACGAAGAGGAGGCGGGTTAGAGGGTATGATTGTTGGTGTGGGAAGATGAGGAGAGGTAGAGGTGACATGAACGACAAGAAATGGTAGTGTAAGAGTTGTTGGAGTAGTTTAGATGAGGAGTGAAATGGTTGGTCTTTGAGAAAGGTTACATCCGCAAACATAACTAACGATTAATTGGAGAATAACATACATAGATTTTCTGAGTTCAGGAATAGCCAATGAACATGTATTTGGTAGCTCGGGGAGCAAGCTTGTTTGTAGAGGGGCCAAGACAGTGAACATAGCAGACACAACCAAAGATGTGAGGCGTCACGGAAAATGGTGGTGTGGATGGAAAGAGAATATTGAAGGGTGTCGTAAAGTTGAGAATAAACGAGGGCATGCGATTGATGAGACAGTAGAGACTACGAATTGCCAATAAAGCTTGGGAATCTGCATTTGAAACATAAGTGACCGAGCAACCTCAAAGAGGTGATGATTCTTGTGCTCATTTTGTTGGGGTGTGTAAGCGCAAGAAATTTGATGAATGATACCGAAGTCAGTAAAGATATTTTGAAATGCATGACTAGTATACTCACACGCATTATCGGTCTGAAAGGGCTTTAATAGAGCTGGAGAACTATGCACACGTCTCAGCGATAAAGGTACAAAACATACGGGAGATTTCAGACCGATCGCGAAGTAAACACTGTCATGTCATGCAAGAGTAATCATCAATAAATGTATGAAAATAATGATAACCAGTGACACTAGCTGTTTTATAAGGTCCTCAAACATCAAAATGAACTAAATCAAAAGGAGCAATGCTCAGAATACATTGAGGTGGAAAAGGAGAACGATGTTGCTTGTCGTAGATGCAAGGCTCACAGATGAAGTCAGAGAGGAACTGATTGGGAAAAGCCTTCTTGAAAATCGGGAGAGGAGCATGCCCAAGACGACGTTTTCATTCAATAGAAGTAACAAAAGAAAGAGCGATGGAGGAAACGGAGTGTAGAGCCCGTTAGACTGTCGCCAACTACCTATGATATTTTGTGTCTATCGATCCCACACAACAATGGAAGAGTTCCAGAACATTCAAGGTTTTGAGTTAATTGACTGACAAAAAGAAGGTTAAAATAAGATCCCGGAATATGAAGAACCGTGTGAAGAAAGAGAGATTAAGTCAGGAGCATATTGTCAGATCCGCAGACTAGGGTAGTGCTGTCACTGACCACTATGATGAACTTAGGATAAGGAAAGTTCAAGTACTAAGGAGGCTTCTGCGGAGTAATATGATTTGTGGCCCTGGAGTCCACAATTCAAGTTGGACTATGTGAAAAACAGGAGATACCTTCAATGGAGATAGACGCAACAGAGCCAAAAGAGCGACTGATGAACGCCTGAAGATGTTGGAGTTGTGTGCGCATTGTATCAATGTTTGTGGTGGTGGTGGAAGCAACATCAACCATAATAGAGGCATGTTGTTGTGGAGGCAGACCATGCTTACGATAGCATGTGACCTCAAGATTACCTTTCCAGCCACAATAAGTACAAACACGAGTGTCGGTCCCCTTGGAGTGTTTCCGACCGTCGCGACCCTTGCTCCGAGAACTGGTGTGACCATCACGAACCGGTCGACGGGTGGGGCGAGCTTTAGAAGATTGGTGGATAAAGGTCGGGGAGATAGTCCAGGGAGCATCGAATGGCGACGACATCTTCAAAAGCATGAAGCACACTTACAAAAGGGAGGGAATGATGGAAGAAGAAAGTATAGTAGCTCGTATGTTGTGCAGGTGTGAGGGAACTCAGACCATCATCATGACAATGCCAACAACTTCTTCCTGAGCACGTTGGGCAGTGAGATCGAACGTGGGAGGCTGATGTTGAATCCAGGCCTCGATGAGAGTTTTGGACCTTGCAACAAATGAGTTCAACTCTCCATCCACCCCCGCTTCAAGAGACTGAAGGTTTGTGAAAATGTTGAACATGTGTTGCAGACTATCCTTGTCAGAATAAAGAGAGTGAAGTTAACCCCACATGACTTTGGTTGTCTCATGAGACATGGCCACACAATATGGTTCACTGTCCTTAGAATTCAGAATCCACGATTGGATGCTCTCATTATCACGGAGGCATTTCTTGGTGGGCTTAGCAGGTGATGCCGGATAGAGATGATAAAGGAACCCTTTGGTCTGGAGAACACAGCATACCGAGTGCACCCTCTTGACCAAATTCTTCTTGTCATTTAGGGAGATAGTGGTTATCCAGAGCTCATTCAACATTACAAGTATAGTAGTCAGCGCAAGGGCCGAATGTGTTGAGTTTGCGGGTGCATCTTTCGTGCCCATTGGTAGGGGGATGGGGGGTGGAAGCTGCCGCAACAGAAGAAAAGTACGAGATCACCACAGAAGAAACCACAACATCCCACGAGGTCTGCGTTCACGAGATACTGGACGCAGTCTCGGTGAGCACTCCCGACGCAGTCACTAGAGGGCACATAGCAGAGTGCAGCGAACGCAACGAGCTGCAAGTCACTATAGGTGCAACAGACACAGGGAGAAAATGCCATAAAACCGGCGGTGACAAGCAACAAACATAGGGAGCAAATGCCATAAAACCGGCGGTGACAAGAGTCGTAAGAGACTGCAACAAATTCGCACGAGCCGACGATTACAAACAGGAACCGCAGGATACTCTACAAGATCGTATGAGATGGGTCTGGCGGTCTCAGCGTTGAGTCCGCCCGAGCTAGAGGCTGCGAGCAGAAGGGCGGGTCACGCGGTGCGAGCAGAAGAATGCGGCAACGGATTGCACGAGAAGAATGCACGAGCAGAAGAGGTGCGGCAGAAGGTCGCGCTGGCAGAATAGTGCGCGAACAGATGTGGCATTTCGCTCGAGAAGGAGCTATACAAGTCCCACAATAGATGTTTTTAAGAACAACATGGGGGCTCAACACAGTATTTTAACACAGAGAAAAGCAGAGGAGCAGGCTCATAGCTGAGGCCGCGTGAGCATAGGGTGCGAAGGGAAACACGGGCCCTTCGTTTTGATCTAAAACTATGTAGAAACACACAAACGTAGAGAGTGAAAATCAATATTTTATTAATCCTTCGTAAAAACTTCTGTAATTATAAGTATTCTTACATATATATATAGGATATAGGAGTGGAGACTAAACTCTATTATGAGATATGAGACTAATCCCCAAGGTTGAAATGAGCTCTAAATGGGCTATTGTATGGGTCTTTGTACAAGTTATCTTAACAACAACAATCAATGAACTATCATCGCACTTTACATGGGGGTTCAACTTCTTGATTTGATCATGGTTTTTCGCTCACTAGGAAGGAGTCTTCTACTTGATTTGCCTGAGGCCATCGGAATTTAATTCTTGTATAGACCTTGAAAAAACTTCATCTCTCATAAACATCATAACTACAATTAAATTGCCACCATCTTTTTTACTATTACAATTTCACGCTGGCGTTGCTAAAATGCCACAACTACCCTAAACAGATCCTAAATCTTAACTTCTTTCTTCATTTCTACTCAAGATCTTTAAATCTATTTGGGTTAGCGATTCTCCTCCCCCATTCTCCTTTCCCACTCTTACTATCCACCAGAGAACAATATCCTAAAGTGAACTGTCGATCTTTAGTATACTCAACCCAATCTACATCTGTATAAACTTAAATCTTCAGGCACGTATTGGGAGCGAATACAATCCCGCTTCAGTGTGAGGACTTGAGATACCTCATAATTTTATGGTCAACATCCATATGGCAGGTCTTTGAAGAGTATTAACTCCCATATCATAAGAGATGTTTGGGCTTGTATGTGATACACAGATCAACCTTTTTGTCAACCTTTGAAAATCATTAATGTCTTCAATTTCGTCCCTGTCATTTCTCTCTAATTTGTGGTTTGCTTTGATTGGGGTGTCGACATGTCTACATCCACTCATCCATGTTTTCTCAAAGTCCATAGTGTATTTTCTCTTGGAAATAAAGATTTCATACTTAGACCTTGCAACTTTAATGATCTTTTCCACATCATTGCTTGTTATAACGATGTCATCAAAATAGATAACGAGATTAGTAAATTTACCTGTCTTGTGCTTGATGAGCAATGTATGATCAACATAGCTCTGATTATATTTGAAGCACACCATAGCCTTGTGGAATCTCCCAAACTAAGTTTTAGTAAACTATTTCAGCCCATATACGACCTTATTTATCCTGCAAACTTTTCCCTCAGACTCTTTAGGGGCAATGCCAGGTGAAAGTGACGTGTAAACTTCCTCTTCTATGTTCCCATGGAGAAGCGTATTCTTCACATCAAGCCTGCTAAGACCTCATCCCTTGCAGGCAACACATGATAATAAAACTCTTATCGAGTTATCCTTGCCAAGGCAAATATTTTATGATATTTAATCCTAAGGGTTTGAGTATAACCTCTTGTCACTGCTTGCTCTTTACAATTTTCAACAATTCTTTGAGAGTTTTGCTTAATAGAGAACACCCATTTGCACCTTTTTTTTGTGAGGAAGATGTTCTAGATTTCAAGTGCAATGCTTCTCAAGAGTTGTTATCTCCTTTAGCATCACCTCTTGCCACTTAGGTGATGCAACCCGCGTCGCGTCGTTATTATTATTATTATCGCACCTATTTTCTTACTTTTGTAGCGCACACTTTTGTGCATTTTTGGATTTTTGTGTCGCGTCGAGTTGTATCACACGTTTTTTTTTGCGCTTGGGTGTATTTTGTATCGCGCACATTGTTCACGCAAAATTTGTTTGCCTCGTTGGTGTGACCGGCCAACGTGACCCTAAATGCATAGGTCCGGTATTTTAGGAGGTAGGTTAATTAGGGCAAGCAAATTTAATTAGTTATTTTATTTTTGTAGTGTCCCCTATACCGATAGCCCCCCCCCCCCCCCCCCCCACTTTGAAATTTTCATTTACTTAGCCAAAGCCAACCCTCAATTCCTATGTTATTACTTATTATTGTGGCCGCCAATAGCTTAGAAATCCAAACCCTAATCCCTCTATAAAACCCCTCTCATTCCTCCTAAAGAACCGGGCTGGGAAAAAATCGAATGAAACCGTATCGTGGGAGAGCCGAGCGCCGGTCGTTTTCAAACTTCTAAGTTTAGAATTTTTCGTTTAAAAAATGATAAATGATTTAGATGCGCGCATTAAAGCTTTGAAGAAAGATGTTGAGCGCGTCACTGCTGACGTCCGACAAAATCTGCGTGGGTTGTGCACCTCACAACCTGGAGGTGACAATGCGCACGTATTATGCTGCTCCTGCATACCTTCCCACTTCATATCACATAGTGAACCCGAGGTTAGGTGCTTTAATAGTCCTCCACATCTCGTTAGTTTCACGACGAGCACTTTAGCTCCACCCACCCCCACTGTGACACTCACTTTAGTCGAGGAGATTCTTCCAGAGCCCCTGTTCCAGGAAGAAAAGCTTCTTCCTATCTTTATCACCCCGACTGAAGTTGTGTCTCCAACTGTCTCTGTTTTAGCACCCCCTTCGATTGAGGGTGTTCTTCCCGAGCCCCTGCTCCAGGAAGATGAGTTTTTCCCTCCTCATTCCTTCCTCCCGATTGACATGGTGTGTCCACTTGCCCCCACTGAATCACATCCTTCAGTCATCGAGTTGTTTCCTATGGCCCCGCTCCAGGGAGGAGTTATTAGGGATGTGTCACTCACCTCGGATGACACATCATCGCTTTCTCTTCTCCCAGAGGAGTTCGTTAGTGATGAGGCCCTTATCTTGGGTGACATAGACTCGTTCGTCTTATGTTCTGACCTTCTTAGCACATTACCACCACAAACCCTTGAGCCCACAGACATTGTGTTTGGTGGTCCCTCACTTGTGGCCCTCGAGTCACCACCCTCTATTGATTTTATTTTTGGCGAGCACGCCCTTTGTTCACGACATTTCCCTTTCGTTTTAAGCGCACACGTTAAGTTACCACATCACTACCGTTTGAGTCCTAACACTTCTAGGTTTAGTAGTCTTGAGGGAGTCGAGACGATACTTAGATATTTTACTCCCCATCGGGACACCCGTTTCAAGGGATTTTTATGGAAAATTTTACACGCTAAATTTGGAATATGTTTAAAATTTTGTGACTCGAGTGGAATTTCATCGGGCGAAATTAGCACGATATTCGATCCGAGTCTAGCAGACGTTCGTAGGTGTCTTTCGGACGAGAGTATGTTGCGTCATGAGTTACTGATTCCACGAGCCGATTCCACTTGCTTCCTGTTCTCCCTACTGCCACATGTTCTCCCCACACACCGCCCCTGTCATACTCTGAAAGCTATAATAATTAATGTTTATTTAAACATTTGGCATGAAATTTTGACTAATGGATTGCAAGTTTTTGAGATGAGAGGTTACTTGCAGGTTTTGGGTCGCAGCCATGACATCAACAAGACATTATGCAACATCTCTTTGATCGACGCTTGAACTTTCTACTTGCAGGTTACATTGAGTCTCGTCGGGGTCGAGCTTTTTCAACCTCGGGAGAATTGATGCAACCCGCGTCGCGTCGTTATTATTATTATTATCGCACATGTTTTCTTACTTTTGTAGAGCACGCTTTTGTGCATTTTGGATTTTTATGTCGCGTCGAGTTGTATCGCGTATGTTTTTTTTGCGCTTGAGTGTATTTTGTATCGCACACATTGTTCGCGCCAATTTTGTTTGGCTCATTGGTGTGTCCGACCAACGTGACCCTAAATGCATAGGTCCGCTATTTTAGGAGGTAGGTTAATTAGGGAAAACAAATTTAATTAGTTATTTTATTTTTGTAGTGTCCCCTATGCCTCCAGCCCTCCCCACTTTGAACTTTTCATTTACTTAGTCAAAGGCAACCCTCAATTCCTATGTTATTACTTATTATTGTGGCCGCCAATAGCTTAGAAATCCAAACCCTAATCCCTCCTATAAAACCCCTCTCATTCCTCCTAAAGAACCGGGTTGGGAATGAATTGAATGAACCGTTCAGTTTCATTCGATTTTTTCCCCAGCGCCGCCAGCTTCGATCACCGTTCCTGCTCGACGGAAGCCCGACACCGCCAGTTTCTCGCTCGCCTGCCTGCGCCGCCCACTCCAGATCCTCCCCAAGCCCCCGTCGACCTCTCCTACAGCCTTCGACGATCTCTTCTGCAGTTTCCCCGGCGGTTCTGACGGAATCCAACCCTCTCTCTCCATCCAGCACCGCCGCCGACTGGGGTGAGCTCCTCTGCCTCCGACGCCATCGCAGAACCTTTCTAGGGTTCCGGCGACCCACCAGCATCTTCCTCCGGCAGATTCAGCAATCGTGCGGGCTTGCCTCTTCTCCCGGCTGCCAGGCCCTTTCTGTTTCCCAGTGATCACCAGTGAAGCTCCACCAGCCACCGTTTCTGCTGCCTGAGCTCTCCTAGGGCACAACCGCACCTCCTCCAGTCAGCCACGACCTTTCGGGGTACCCGTCAGCAGCTGCCACTCCTATCGAAGGTATACCTCTTGACCTCCTCGCTCTCAACCACTAGTTATTGTGTGCTTATGTTATTTAAATGAATAGTAATTATGATGAGCTTGCCCTAACTAATCATATCTCCAGATTACCATTATTTTTGTTACGCGTGCATGCCACCTATTAATTTTTGTGCTTGTGGAATTAGGATTTGTGACGGTAATGCGTTTGTGCGGTAGCCTTGCCTTCGCGAGCGACGCATTGGCCGTTTAGTTCGTTAAAATAGCCCGTGAATACCTTCGCGCCAAATTTATTTTAAAAGGTCGCATTTTTATTATCTTTCAAAACTACACCCGCACCTCAGTTTGCATCATTAGGGAATCCAAGAGCATCCTACCAAGATGCGGGTATGTTGGAAGCAATGGAAGACGCAAAGGTCTTATGGGAAGCAATGAAAGAGTCGTAAGAAACATATTGCGATAGAGGATGTTGGGTATATGATCTAATACTTTTCCTAAGAGCAATGGAAGATTAGGAGGACCTGAATTAGAATCTAATGGTTGTTCAGGTAGCATGGAAAGAACTTGTGTGTTGGTCCCCTTAGTGCGCCAGGTATAAACCTGCAGGCTAGGAGTAGTAGAAAGAATCAGAATAGGACGAAAAATACCTTGAACATGAACCGTGAGAGGATAAGGCAGAAGAACAGATCGAGGTATAGTAGGAGAGCTCAGTAAGGTATAAACTCCCCTTGAAGTGAGGGATCATAGTACATCTCAGATTCTCGAAAAGTGACATTCAAAGTAACAAAAAGCTTTTTGATAAAAGGATGGAGACAATTGTACCCTTTCAGAGTGGGAGAGTAACCTATGAAGACATACTTGAGCCCGCGTTGGTCAAGTTTAGTAGGACGGGCTCGCGTTGGTCAAGTTTAGTAGGACGGGGGTGATGAATATGAAAAAAGCATACATAGCCAAACACCGAATAAGAAAGTTCTGTAGGAGACACATAAAGATTGCCAAGTGGGGTATTGTTCCCAAGGACACAAGAAGACATATAATTGATAAGATAGACAGCTGTGAGAACCACATAACCCCAATAATATTTAGGAAGGTTCATAGCCAACAAGAAACACCTAGCAACCTACAAAAGATGACAATTTTTTACGTTCAATAATATCATTCTGAGTGGGAGAGTAAGCATAAGTAATTTGGTGAATGAGGTCATGCTCTACTAATTCATCTTACATTATTTCCACCAAACCCCTTCATTCGTTTAAGCTTTGAATAGAAAACAACTGTGTGGTGAGATGGATGCACTGAAGAAGAATGATACATGGGATTTTATTTCATTACCATCGCGAAATAATGTTGTTGGTTTGAGATGAGTTTATTCCATCAAAACTAATATTGACTGAGCGATTGATTTCTATAAAACTTAGCTAGTGGTAAGGCTAATAGCCAAACCAATGAGGTTGACAAGAAAAAATTCAACATGACATTTAGGCTCCATTCGTTTCGTAGGAATTGAGATGCAGGAATTGGAATTGGTTTCAATTCCAATTCTTGCAGGAATTGGAATTGAAGTCAATTTCAATTCTATTGTTTGGCTTAATTCAGGAATTCTATCATAGGAATTGGAATTAGTAGTTTTAATGTTCGGCTGCGTATTAGATTTTTTTGCCCGAGCGCGTAATTTTTGTTTAGGCGCGTATTTTTTTGCCCGAGCATGCATTTTTCTGCCCGAGAGTGCATTTTTTGCCCGGACGCACATTTTTTTGCTCGGGCGTGCATTTTTCTGCCCGGGAGCGCATTTTTCTTCCGGGCTCGCATTTTTCGTCCGGGCGCGCATTTTTCGGTCGGGTGCGCATTTTTCGGTCAGGCGTGCATTTTTCGGTCGTGCGCGCATTTTTCGGCCGGGCACGCATTTTTCTGCCCAGGAGCGCATTTTTCTTCCGGGCTCGCATTTTTCGTCCTGGCGCGCATTTTTCGGCCGGGCGCTCGTTTTTTTGCCGGGCGCCCATTTTTCCGCCGGGCACGCATTTTTTCGTCGGGCACACATTTTTCCGCCAGGGCGCGTATTTTTCTGCCCTCGGGCGCATTTTTTGGCCGGGCGTGCATTTTTCTGCCCGGGCGCGCATTTTTTGACCCATGCGCTCATTTTTCCTCCCAGACACGCATTTTTCCGCCCGAGCGCGCATTTTTGGCCCGGGTGCGTAATTTTCGACAGAGCGCGCATTTTTCGCCCAGGCGTGCATTTTTCTGCCTAGGCGCGCATTGTAATTCTGATGTTTGGTTCTATCTCAAAATTCAATGGACGAAATTGAAAATTTAAATTTAATACATTAAGTTCAACTGAATTGAAATATCAGAATAAAAATATAAGTGCAAATTATTAAAACGTAAGTTCACAGATTTAAAACACGATTCCACAACATAAAAAAAAGTCCGCAACAGACAACATAAATCTACGACATAATCAATCGAATAAATGTAAGCGGAGTCAGGTCCTCCTATTTGGCATCGGTAAAGCAATGAACCCGTAGCTCTTCCTGTCGTCAGCACTCAACATATCGATAGCCTGTATGACCTCAGTCTCAGTTTGATCTGTAATAGTTGCAATGACCGCATATATCATGTCTGCTTTTGAGATTGGCGGCGGCGACTGAGAAGTCACGCTGCTCTCATGATCCATGGTCCTCAATATTACAGTAACAACATCCGTAATAATATCTACCAGAATGAAAATATTAGTGCAAATTACACTGATTTAAACCACATGTCCACAACGTAAAAAAAAGTTCGCAACAAACAACATAAATCTACGACATAATCAATCAATAAATGTAAGCGGAGCCAGGTGCTCCTAATTGGCATCGGTAAAACAATGAACACGTCGCTCTTCCTGTCGTCAACACTCAGTATATTGATAGTCTGTATGACCTCAGTCTCAGTCAGATCTGTAATAGTTGCAATGGCCGCTTATATCATGTCTGCTTTTGAGATTGGCGGCGGCGGCTGAGAAGTCACGCTGCTCTCATGCTCAATGGTCCTCGCTATTATAGTAACAACATCCGCAGATGCTTTCTTCTTCTTCTTTCTCTATGACTCGACCTCCTCATTCACGTTCTCGTCTACTGAATCATCAATGTGAATCTCATTCACTAACTCAGATGTTGTAGCTACTTGAGCTCCAGTAGCTCTATCAATCCCACATATCATAGCTAATTTGCCTTAATTCTTGATCTCTTTGCTCTGATAATGTTTTACTGTTGAGCGAGTCTACAAGTATAATTTAAATTAAAATCATAAATTTTTAAAATGTTTAGATATTTAATTAATTGTTAAATTAAAATATTACCTGAACATAGTTAACCCAAATATTTTCAATGTCTACCTTCAATACATTGTGCTCCTAATCTCAACCAAATCAACCAGTATCTAGCATCGCCCATATCTCCTGGTAGTACTTATTCTACGTTTTTATTCGCCCCATTATCTTCTCCTTACTAATCTCGACATAGCACTCATCCTTTAATGCCTGAATTGCCGCTGTGTAGCAACATTTTTCCATCCACTCGTCGCCTTGTTCCCCAGATTCTGCTGCTCGAGGAGAGCAGTAGATATAGCACGGTCCATCTATGGTGTCTACAAAAAATATGACCGTTCACTTACTTTGACCCCCTTTCCTTTGCTTTTATCCATTTAGTTCTGCATATTAGTCAATCATACAATATAGTAACAAGAACTAATAACAAGTATCAATAGAATATATCAAAAGACACCCACGTAGCACAATATGATTCCAGTTACCAGCAATATTTAAAAACATGTTAAGTTCTACGACAAGCATATTCTAGCTTGACATGATTTAAGAAGTAACAAAACATTTTAAGTGCCCCAACGAGCACGATAATCATTGAACATGTTTATAGCCATAATATCCCTAAATGTGCTCCGCTCGGGTGTTACTTGAACAACACCTACTGGAGCCGCATACTCAAAACTAGCCGAACTTGTATCTTGAACTAATATCTCTGCATCTACTTCGGCCAGTAATTTAGCATGATTTTCTTGTCTCCTTTCTACTAACTCCTTTCTACTAGAAAATTATGTAGAATGTAACATGCATTTATAATTTGAACCTGTTTAAAATTATAAACAATTAACAACTGAATACAAAATAAATCATGTTGTTTAGTAGACCTTAATAGTCATTTACCTGCACTTTGTTGTCATAGAAAGATGGTCCCCTCAAAATTGCCCACCATTTTTTAAGCAGCCCGAATGCCATCTCAATAGCATTTCTCTCCTCTGCATGCCGAAGATTAAACAATTCTTTGTAATTGGTGGGACTATTGCCTTGTGTGGACCACTCTTTTAAGTGATATCTAGTTGACCTATATGGAGCTCTTTTAAGTGATATCTAGTTGACCTATATGGAGCTTATCCTGGACTATTGGTGTATCCCGCATCCACAAGATAGTATTTTTCTAATGACACCTCGAAACGATCGGTCCTTTCGAGTGCATTACGTAAACACTCTGGAGTCTGATGAGGACCCTCCCATCCCGGCAACACATACAAAAACCTCATGTTTGAATCACAAGCTCCCATGACGTTCGTTGTAATGACTTGTTTCCTATTCCGATACCTATCCCGGTCTTTAATTGACACTGTGACTTCAATATGAGTGCCATCAATTGAGTCAATGCAATCCTATAAGATAATGTAATATATATTAAAATAATTTAAGCATACTTTCTATACATAGATGTTTAAGAAAAATAAATAAATTGCTTACTTGAAAGTGACACCATCTTTGTGGAGTTGATGTATCTAGAAGCTTTATATAGTCGGGGTCTAACTTCAAAAATACCCCATAACACCGTGTTGAAATGACGATTTATTGTATCTGTTGAACATAGATATATTCCACCGACAACCCGTAATTTCTTATTGTTAGTTAGTACATGTAAAAATACACTAACCGACTCTCTAACTGCAACTTTTTTTTTGTGTTTCTTAATTATCCACATCCAATTAGAATGTTGCACAGTTCTTCGAAAGAGCTTTTATTCATTTGAAGCTGGTTAAAACAGTTGGCATCCGTGACTACATATACACACATACACAATCAAAAATATACAATTAGTGCTTACATGGCTGCACATACAAATATACACTCAAACACATACACATACACAATAAAAAACGCACACACATACATACACAAATACACAATCAAAAACACACACACATACACACATACACCATCAAACACACCCACACACATACACAATCAATACACAATCAAAACACACACACACACACACATACACATATACACATTCACAATCAAACACACACCCACACACATACATACACACATACACAATCAAACACACCCACACACATACATACACAAATACACAATAAAAAACGCACACATACACACACACATACATACACAAATACACAATCAAAACACACACACACACATACACAATCAAACACACACACATACATACACAAATACAAAATCAAAAACACACATACATACACAAATACACAATCAAAAAACACACACAGACATACACAAACGTGAAAAAATGTTGAAATAGTGAAAAATGAAATCTATGATATAGTGAACAAATTCCCCAATATGGTGAACAACAGAGGAAGAAAACAAAATAAAACACCTAAATCTACCAAAAATAAACCTGGATCTACAAAATAAATCTAGATCTACAAGAAAGCAACAAGATGCACCAATAATCGGTCGAATAGATGCCGAACACGGGAAGAAATGGAGTTTACCTGCTGCCGCCGGACGGAGAAGATCGCAGAAGGAGGAATCGGGCGCTTGTCGGAGAAGACTCCCAACGGAGAAGAAAACTCATGCGCTTGGCGGAGAAGATGCTGTCAGAGAAGGAGAGGGAGAATCGTGCGCTTGCTTGCCGGAGAACACCGCCGTGCCGGAGAACACCGTCGTGCCGGAGAACACCGCCGACGAAGACGAAGGATCACACGTTTTGCCCTATTGTCGTGAGGGGGCTGATTGCGAGCGAGAGAGGAGGAATCACAAAATGATGGGTCGGGAGGTAGGAAATTAGGAACACGCGTTTTGCCGTATTTGAATTTCTACGGGGATTCAATAGAATTCCGATTCCCACCGATTTCTTTGATTGCCGAACGCCGGAATTGAAATTGCCAATTCCAATTCCAACTCCTTAATTCCAGCATAACGAACGGAGCCTTATGTAATTGGTATTGTTTATGTTTACAAACAAGGATTGAGCTCTTCTTCTTGGTGATAAACTACTAGTTATTGTGTATTTATTGGGGAAACTATGGTAGAATAGAAAAACAAGTAATGCAGAGTCTGATTATTGAGCCATGACTCAAAACCATTCAAGAATTGGTTTGACCGAGACAATTACTCAAAGGGCTGGAAGTAAAAAAAAATCAAAACACCAATCTCGTTATAGTGTGTTAACAGAGACATCATGTATATAGTGTCGAACTCCGTATATCTCGAGCATACCAAGAATGTCGATCTTAATTATCACCATCGTTTGGGTCACGCTGCCCCTCGGTGCACAATTTTCAGTGATGATAGTATTTATGCGCAAAGCGTGTGTCGCTGGAAGTACAATTTGATGGTGGTGGCACCTTCAGCTGACGCAGTCTTCTATTTGAAAACAATTTTTAATTTTATTTTACTTTAAAATCATATTAATAATTGTAGAATAATTGATGAGTTAGATGGTGTCGCAATTAAGTAAGAGCATTCCTTTAATATGTAGTATAAATTATAATTTTCGAAAGCTTTAGCCGTGGATAATATGCACCACATTTCTGATTATAAATAGCTGAAATATTCGTCAAGTCTTTTGCTATGGAGTCAGATTCGTGTTATTTGGATATGATGGCTCCATTTGGCGTGGCAATATTTCTCTGTTGAGTTTGGACAAAAACACCACAATTATAGAATATATGTTTTGGCATGATGATGGTTATGACCATCACCAAGAAAAAAAACTAGTTTTGTACATAAAAGTGGATGAAGTTTCTTAGGTGAGGTCGGGCGGTCACGAACTCTCCACCACGCCAAACGGAAACGATATCTCCCACTTACATGCTTGAGGTTGAACGGGATGAAGCCTATGCTTATGTTTTTGCTCTTTAAGATTCAAACTTTTACTCTTCAGTTTATTTGATACGTCAGAGTTACTAGTTTATTGCTCTAAAACACATACTCATATTTATGTTACAAATTTTATCATCAGTGTTGTTGTCATGCAGAAGTGACCCCCCAAAAATGTCCCCTAGTTAAGTGCTCTTAACTAGTTTTCTTTCGGGTTTTTTTTCATGGTTCAGAAAGAAGAGGTGAGAAATATGATGGAAATTGATGGTTCGGCCAAAGGGATTGTATTCAGCCAGTTCACTTCCTTCTTGGATTTGATCAAGTTCTCCCTCGAGCAGGTGTGTTTCTTCTCCTTCCTCTTCATCTTAACGCATCTTTGCTGGTTCTGCGGTCGGTTATCTAATGACAGTCTCGATGCCACAGTCCGGCGTTAGGTGCGTTCAGCTGATTGGAAGCATGAGTCTCGCCGAAAGAGAGAAGGCGATAAAGACGTTCTCCGATGATTCTGCCTGCAGAATATTCCTCATGAGCCTCAAGGCCGGCGGAGTTGCTCTCAACCTCACTGTTGCATCAAATGTCAGCAGGGATTTTTGTTTGTTTGTTAAAGTGCTAGTGTTAGAAAATGCAAGATTGTAACCATTTGAATATATTGATTGATCAGGTGTTTTTGATGGACCCGTGGTGGAATCCCGCCGTGGAGCGCCAGGCTCAGGATCGCATCCACCGAATCGGGCAATTTAAGCCTATAAGGTTATCTCATACCAAAATATTATCCATCCATCCACCCATGCATGAAATCTATGAAATCTAATGCTGTGATAATCCAGGACCGTGAGATTCATCGCGGAGAACACGGTGGAGGAGAGGATACTCAAATTGCAAGAGAAGAAGGAACTCGTGTTTGAAGGGTAATATTGTCTTTTCCTTCTCTCTTATTTGGCTAGTTTGATGTGGTATTATTCTGAGGAGTGGGGGTTGTGTTTTCAGGACCGTTGGTAATTCTGCAGAAGCCATGTCAAAATTAACAGAATGGGATTTGAGGTTTCTGTTCAACCTCTGACTCTCTCTGCATATCATATTATGGATAAAAGGTTAATAGTCTTTTTATCTGCTAGCACTGTAAATCAAACTTTATGGGCTTGTGGTGGGTTTTATCTTCCTGTTTGAGGGAAGTTTTTTTGATGCGTCAAATGTAGGGGTGTTCATGAACGGAATCAAATCAAATAATACATCAATTGAATCCAAAATTGGGATAGAATGTAGAGATCAAGGCCTCGTTTGGAAGAGCTTTTTTCCTACTTTCCGTTTTCTGGAAAATGCCACCGTTCATGATATTGTGTTTGTTTTAGGGACGAGTGACTTTCTAAAAAGGCAAAATAACTCATTTTGAATGAGATGCGTTCCATTGATAGAGAAAACAATATAATATTATGAACGGTGACGTTTTTCAGAAAATGAAAACCAAAAAATCACCACAAAAAGTTGAGACGGCCAGCACAAAAAATTAACATATCAACGAATCACAATATGATTTCATCCAAAATTGTAACCAAAAAGTCATTAGCTCTTCCAGCTTCTTGTCATAAATAGTATTTGCAGGGATTATTCATTTAATAATAAAATAAATACAAATTCTGGATAGCTCGCATTTATCCAGTCTCTTAATAAGATAAATGTACTCCATATTCTCATCTTTGATGGTTTCGGGTCCATATTCCTGCAAAAATGGAATTAAGTCGAATTATGTACACTAAAATAGCCAATTCTGAAATAAACAAAATTAATGATTACTCGCCTTAATAAAAAAAATCATACAAACCAATAACCGCATTGCCCTTATTGTTTTCTTTTGGAAGTGTACACCCTTTAATATATAGGGATGCCCATGTATTTGCAATATTCTCATGAAACCCACTCCATTGAGAATATTTGTTGCGACTAAAGAACATTGGAATGAAGTTCGTAGAATAGAATGTAGGGGAAGAAATGTGAAACACTGATTTTTTCGCCCGAACGCGATTATTCCGCCCGGACGCAATTTTTCCGTCTGGACGTCATTTTTTCGCCCGGACGCAATATTTGCGCCCGGGCGCGATTTTTTTGTCCTAACGCAATTTTTTCCGCCCGGTTGCGAATTTTCGCCCGGACGTGAATTTTTCGCCGGGAAGCGATTTTTTCACCCTGAAGCAAAAATTTCGCGTCGGGGTGAAAAAATTGAGTCCGGGCGAAAAAATTGAGTCCGGGCGCAAAAATGGTGTCCGGGCGAAAAAATCGCGTCTGGACGATAAAATCACGTTCGGGATTAAAAGTCGCATCTGAGAGAAAAAGTAGTGTCGGAGCGAAAAATTTGAGTTTGGGCGGAAAAATCGCGTCCGTGCGAAAAAATTGCGTCTCTGCGAAAAAATCACGTCGGACGAAAATTTTCGCTTTCGGGCCAAAAAATTTAAGCCCGGGCAAAAATATCGCGTCTTGACGAAAAAATTGTGACCGAGCGATAAAATTGATGTCGGACGAAAAAATCCGTATTTGTTATTTTTAATTGAGTGCATTGACCAATGTCAATTCCTATGATTGAAAATCTTTCTGCAAACGAAAAATAAAAAGTGATTAATGTCAATTCGTATGATAGAAAGTCATCATGCGGCCGAACAAAAGAATTAGATTTAAATTTAATGTCATTTCCCACGTGTATTGATTTGGATTAAAAGCAAATACTTCAATATCAATGTCCTTGAAACGAATGGACCCTTAAAGCTTTGTGATTTTCAAGTTCAATGTAGAGATCCTTCCCGACTTGTACCTGGCAAATCTGCACTCTTATCGATCTAAAGTTTGGAAATAACGTGAAACCCACAATTGTCATCAACGAGCACATCTATTATTACTATGTCTGTAATATGTTCTGAACCAGGAATGTCGGTAACTCCATTTTCAATTTTGAAACCAGAAAGGCTAAAGGGACGAATCAAGAAGTTCAGGCTTCATTTGGTTCGGCGGTGGCGGGTCGATTCCGCGGGTGGAAACGGAATGTTTGAATCGGAGGGGGGAGGTGGCTGCTCCAAACGGAACTTTTTTGGGGCGTTTCTCAAGACGGGCGGGTGGAAACGGAGCAAACGCCGTCGGAGGTTCATTTATTTACCCTCTTTTCGGCAGCGTTTACCCAAAACGGAATAGCGAAACGCCCAAATAAATAGAGCCTCAATGTCCGTACATGCAATCGGCTCAAAAGTTTTGAAACCACGGCGACGCCATTCCCTTCTACATTTTTTCCTGGTCTCCGATTTGTTTTGGACCAACGGGAGAAGCGGAACACTGGAAGGGTCAAAACGGGAGAGGCCGAATCAAACAAGTGCTAGTGTTGTGATGTGCTATTTTTAGAGGACGCATAGTATTTTTTCAGAGAAAAATTTTAGACCTAAATTTTAATGAAGTTGATATGCACATGACAACGAAAAATATTTAGATACAAGTAACACACCATTTTCACAGTGCGTTACTCATATAACCGTCCGATTTGTGATTCTACGACCGAGCATTTTTTGACGAAAATACGAACGTATTGAAATATGACCATATTTATATATTGATATACGATCATATTTCGATCAAGAACTGATTGTCTGATGACGTTTAACGCACGGTGATCGTAGACGAGAGCAACGTATAAAAAATAATTCTCGACGGCTAAAGCAGCGGGCATGCACTTAATATTTTTGAGCATTGTTATTAGCACACCTATTTCAGACATAAGCACTCCTATTTCAGATATAAGCACATCACACAATTTTATTTGCTTTTCATTTTTTAAGAGCACGCCTTTATGAAATTATTTTTTAAAAATTGTTTTCTTGAGCAATATTCAAAATTCCCAACTGATTCAAAATTCCAAACTGAATGACATCAACTTTAGCTCAAGGTTTCTCTTTTAAAAGATTGCTTCTTTCATCACACCATCACCCAAAGACATGTTTCTAACGGCCATGACACTACATAAACACCATGCAAAGCTAATACACTAAACAACATGCAAACAATGAATCAAGATAAACTTTTTGCTTTGTAGATAAATTTCTTGAATTATGCTCAAATGCTAACAAAAACAAAATCAAAGAGAACTCCAAATCAGAAGAGGAAAAAACTAAATCAGCGGTGAAAAAGATTTGCATATGAAACTCTTAGAACATATTGTCTTAGGGCCTGTTTGGAAAATCTTTTCAGAAAGAAAAATGAGCGGCGGCAAAAAAATGGTAGAAAATGAAGCTTTTGAAAAATGTCTATTAGAAAATGAGAACTATTTGGGTAAACTCAATTTATAGAGTTTTTCAGAAAGAAAAACACTTTATAAACCGTTTGACAAATCTCCGTTGCGGTAAATTTTTTTATTAAAATTGTGCGTCCGGAGGAAAATGAGAGCGCGAGCGGAAAATGCGCGTATAGGCGAAAAATGTGCGTCCAGGCGGAAAATGCGCACCCGACCAAAAACACGCGCCGGGGGGAAAAGATGCCATTTTTGTTTGCCCGCGCACGTTTTTTTTCGAGCGGGAGCTATTTTTACGCCTGGGAGCGGTTTTTTCACCCGGGCGGGGTTTTTTCGCACGGGTGCGATTTTTTAGCCTGAACGCAGTTTTTTCGCCCTGACGCGATTTTTTTGTCGGGAGGTGGTTTTTTCGCCCGGGCGCGGTTTTTTCAACAGTGATTTTTTCGCCCAGGTGCGATAATTTCCGCCCAGGCGCAAATTTTTCGGACATGCGCTATATTTTCGTAAGAGCGCCAATTTTTCAGGCGGACACGATTTTTTCGCCCGGACGCGAATATTTTGCCCGGACGCGAATATTCCGCCCGGACGCGAATATTTCGCCCGGACATGATTTTTTTTGCACGTGCGTGAATTTTCATCCCGGACACGATATTTTCTCACGGACTTGATATTTTCGCCCGAAAGCGAAAAAATGCGTTCGAGCGAAAAAAATAGCATCCGGGCGAAAAAAATACACGGCCGGGGAAAAAAATCACGAACGAGCGAAAAAATCACGCCTAAGCAAAAAATTCGCGTCTGAGCAAAAAATTCGCCCCGGGTGTGCTCAGGCGATAAAATCACGCCCGAGCGAAAAAAAACACGCCCAGACAAAAATATCGCTCACAGGCGAAAAATTCGCGTCCGGTCGAAAAATTCGCGAACGGGCGGAAAAAACAACTCTCGGGGCAAAAATTCGCTCCCAGGAGAAAAAAACTACGCACTGGCGAAAAGTTGCGCCCGGGCGAAAAAACTGCTCTCCGCCGAAAAAAACAAGCTCCGATGAAAAAATATTGCTCTTGGGCGAAAAATTCGAGCCCGGGCGAAAAATTGAGCCCGGGAAAAAAATTCGAGCTTGGGCGAAAAATTCGCTCCCGGGCAAAAAATCGTGCTCCGGCGAAAAAATCGCGCCCGAGAAAAAATATATCGCTCTGGCGAAAAAAAAATCGCGCCGGTGCGAAAAAATCACGCCCGAAAGAAAAAATCGGCCCGGGCGAAAAAAATTCGTGCACGGGCGAAAAAACTGCACTCGGGCGAAAAAAACGCACCCAGGCGAAAAACCCCATGCCCGGACGAAAAAATCGGCCCCAGGCGATAAATTCGCGTCCGGGCGAAAAATTTGCGCTCGGACGAAAAAATCGCGCCCGGACAAAAAAATCGGCCCGGGCGAAAAAAATCCGCCCGGGCGAAAAAGATCATGCTCGGGCGAAAAAACAGCACTCGGGCGAAAAAAAAGCACCCGGTCGAAAAACCCCGCACTTGGGCGAAAAATGCCCGCTCGGGCGAAAAAAAATATGTCCGTGTAAAAAAATTACGCCCGGAAAAAAAATTGCAGCTGGACAAAAAAATCAAGTTGGACATTTTTTTAAGAGATAAGCATTTTTGTGATGAGAATGTGCTTTTCGAAAAGGTTAAAAGTAGGTGACAAGTGACTTTTTCAAAAGATGAGAAAATGGAGTTTTTCACGGTAGCTTTTCCACTGGTAGACAATCCAAACAGTTTCTTAAGTGTGGTAGCGTTTTCCAGAAAATGAAAAGGAGCTAAAAAACCCTCCCAAACAAGCCCTTAGTCGTCCTTAGGCAATGATGCCTTGGTCGCCTATCGGCGAGTAACATTGTTGCCTGCTAGCACGCCTATCCAGCTGTTCCAGGCGGGCGATCAAGCATCGTTGGTTATCCAATTGTTCCAGGTGGGAGAGCAACATCGGCGTCGGACTGGAATCCATGCGTCTGGTGGAACAGTCGGCCTCGAGGATGATGACTCAAGGCGTCGGGCGGGACAGAGAGATCGGCTGATCTGAGTAGTCTGGTCGGCGGTGTCGGGTAGGGAGGAAGAAAACATAGGGCGAATTATGGATCTCCTGTTCGGAATTATGGCTTCGAAGAAGAGAACATCAACTTAAGGTTTCACGGGACCAGGGAGTGTGCATAAGAGAGAAACAGCAGGGGAAAAATGGGAAGTAAAAATAATAGGTATTATTTTTACAATTTGATGTCCTCATATCCAAAATATGTGCGCTCCTAATAATACTTTATTTTTTTATACCCAAACCATGTGGGATCAAAGCATAAACGTGATTTCTGCGGCAGGGCGCCCAACTCTAAAACTTCTAGTTTAAAACAAACAGTATAATATCTAAACTCATGAGAAACCTACTATAAATTTAAATAGTTATATTATTTAATATACTAATAATATTAATTCCATATTTTAATTTTTACTGATAATTTTCAATTTCATTGTAAATAATTGGCCAAACCATGACTTAACCCCATAATATTGGCTTCGTTCGGCATGACAACGGTTATGACCACTATCAAGAGAATAAAACTAGTTTTGAATATAAATGTGGACAAAATTCCTTGGGAGAGGTCGGGTGTTCATGAACGATGGTTCATGACTACTGCATTCATGATCGCACCAAACGGAGCTATTGTCTTCAAATTTCTCCGGCTTTTAGATTTTGGTCATTAAAACAATTTAAGCTCACGCATCTAACTGAAAATTTCACAAATTTTCAAGGCACAAAGAGAAAGGTTTTTCATCACCTTCAAGGAAACAGGTCCCGAGTCTGCCCCGAGATAAGAGTAAGTTCTCGATCCTCCAAGAGATTTTTGCCTAGATAAACCACGAGTCCACCTGCGCCACTTAAACAAAAGCAAACTCCGAGCACACGGGCGCCATCCAGACAAATGGGAACAAACGTCCCCTCGCGCTACATTCGAGCATCAGTCCAGGCGCTTATGCCCAGCGGAAATCGCAAGATCAACATGCCACATCAAATGCCCACATTCGAGCAAAGGAGGCGTGAAAGACAAAAGCGTTCAGCGGGGCGCCCAAGGAAGACGACTTTGGGATGCCCTAGGAGATATATCGCTAGCAAATGCAAGCTACCGGGCTGAGCCAAACCCATGAAAAACTCAAACAAAAGAAACAAAGTGTGTGCACGACGCGCGTACAAGTGATCTCTCGATGTCAACGTCAACACTACCTTTCGAGACATTACATATTCAAAGGATGGAGCACACTCACATCCCCGCGCTGCACGAAATCTCTCGCCAAACACAAGATAAAGTGCAATAACGTGCTCATCCTGCCACGACGGACCAACCTCCAAAGCGGGATAGGGCGCAAACGTCATCCTCCTCTTTCGGCCACACCCAATCGCCCCCGCCTCGAACGGTTCTGCCTCTACCTTTGATAAGAACGAACACCTAATCCTTCTTGAATTCCACACGAGAACAGACACCGAGACTTTCCGCATCTTCTAGTAGGAACGAACTCGTTGGTCCTTCCGCGACACCAAACCAAGGGGGAAGAATATCTCTCCACGACACATCCAAGAATCCGCCTAAAGTGCTAATGCCCCACGACAGTCACTTGAACTAACCCGCGACATCATACTAACGCGCCCACAAAAGGGGGAAAGTGTAAAGCAACACACTTTTGTTGGATTTTTTATACATGAGTGGAACAACACATCACATATTTACAGCGAAATAAACAAACAAGAACAACCCAGAAGAGTAAAGAATCTTGCGATCTCTATGAATCGAGAAATAAAAGTATACAACGAGACATTGTACCTGAGAGGGATTAAGTCTTTACTCAACCAAGATGGTCCAATGATCCGGTCCAGAAATTAGGCGGCTGAATCCGCGCAGAAGTATATCTACGAATCTACAGGTATCCACACGACTGGTGTAGAACCCTAAGGACTTCTCCCACAAGAACTGGGTCGGAGAAGCACTACTCTCTATGTCTCCACGAATTGCTAGATTCGTTTCCAGAAGAAGCAGAGATAAGAAGAAATCGCGACGGGATTTAGGGAAAGTGACGGCTTCAGAAGCACACACTTCAGTTACTCTAACCAAAAAATCCTTTTTCAAGTCTATTTATATCCAAGGATAACAGACAGACATAAGTCCTCTTAGAAGTCCGCCAAAATTCCACTTGCGTCGATATGCATCGACTTGCAGTCGACGTCCGTCGATAAGAACTCAACGCAACGTCGATAAGCAGTCGACGACACTCGACGCAACTTGCGTCGGCAGGAAGTCGACGCACTTGCGTCGAATAGAAGTAGACATTTACTCGACGCAGCGTCCACTAGAAGCTGCAGACACATCGAGCTTGGTTGCGTCGATAGGAAGTCCACGTGCGTCGATGCGCACTCGATGTGCGTCGACACGCACTCGACGCAACCTGTCAGTAACATTAATGTCATAGGAGTTGTTCTCTACTCATATCACATGTAAGTGTGGCCAAAACAATTCTTCCTCTAACTTCTTCAAAAACTCTTATGTGCGACCCTATATGCTCAAATCGCGTTGGCAGTGAGACTAACTGCTTGACTATTTTTAGATCACCATAGGAATACCAATAGTCTCCCACTTAGGTTGCGTTTGGGGCGGCTTATCACGGCTTATTTGCTCCGGTGAGTTTGGACAAAAATGTCATTGTCATATCAAAATCTTATGCCCCAAACTAGTTTCTTTTTTAATAACAGTAGTAACATTGTCATATCAAACATACAAAGAAGTTTTTGTCCAATCTCATCGGGACAAATAAGCTGTGATAAGTTGTGCCAAACACAGCCTTAATCTTGAACGTATAAACAAAAGTCTCACAAGCAATGAGTGACATCTAGCAATACATTATTGTTACCAAACCAATAAGAGTTCATAACTCAATAAGTCTTTTGTGATCAATGTATCCGTGTTGTCTTGTTCATTTGTCCCTCACATCTTGATTGGACTATAGACATGAACTGTGTCACCCTCATAATTTTCCAAATCCAATTTTTTGATCTAGAATGGACTTCCAGAAATTGGTGAGTCCAATATTATATATATATTGACTCAACCAAACATGATCATGCATTTCTCAATCTCATTCCATCAAAAGGCCAATGGATGTAACTCCTATCATATAGGAGGATAAGTCACATTTCTGTCCACATACATGTTGGATCTTACGACACTCTTAAAGGGGGGTGAATAAGGGTTGATAATTTTTATTTCTTAATCTAAATTTACTTGATGAAATAATGAAAGAAATCAAAACTAATTTTTCATAGACAAAATTAAACACTTATAAACATATAAGTGAAGGAAGTGGTGTTTTGAAAGTTACTTTATTTTCTTATTTACTAAGTGTTCATGATCTAAATGTTGTAGTTACATTTTGTTCCATGATTATATGACATATCTCATGCAAGGTTCAAGAAATGCTCTTGGTATTGAACCATAGAACCGTGAATTTATTATGTCATGTAGTCTCATGTTATCTTCTCTTTCGTGGTAGTCAAAGGGAGCATTGATTACCGAGTTAAGATTGTCACATTGGTTAAAATACATTGACGTTCTATAAATGTTGATAAATGATTATTGTTTAATCATGTGAGTATGTATGTGCCTGATTTCATACATATTGAGGTTGACCTATTGTATGTTGTAACATTATATGGAATGCGTTTAGTGTCAATAATGTTTACAACGTGTCTAGTTATTTGAAGATATTAGATGTGTAGATTTAGCGCGTCGATGTGAAGAATGTGATTATAATTGAAGGTCATCTTTTATGGTGATAAATATTGTGATTCATTGGTCACACTTATGCGTAAGAAATTTGCATATCGAAATATCGTTTGTCCCCAAATTATTTGGGTAGTGATATGGTCGGGCCCCTTGGTAAAGCGAGGTGTAATGCATGCAAATAACTAAAGCAGTTATTAATACAACTCACTTATGAGACCGAGAATGACAAATATGGTGCAGAAATGATACGGTCCTATTTTGCAATATATTATAATATCACGTGACAAAGGTAGGCACATGTCATAATATTTTTTTACCTTCTACCATGTTGTTGTGGCGACTGTAATGCCTTGATATAGCCTCTCGTAGTCGATGATATAAGTTGTTATATTATAACTTTGACGACATGGTTCCTCTGTAAGATCACACCAAATGAACGTGAATAGTTTTTTGACTTACATGTGCACTTGATTTCATACGGCATGCGATCAAGATAGAACAGTAAGTGCATTTTGTGATGTCGGTTCTCGACATGCTTAGACTATGACGAGTGCTTGGGTTATGCAACTATTAAACTATGCGATGAATTAGTTCATCGTGGTTCTTGATAGTTAGGCGGCACAACTTTATCTCGTTTCAACTAATATGACCTTTTGTATTGGGGTTATATTATGAACCAAATCAAGGGTGATCTAAATAAAACCTAAGATCTAAACCTCCTTTTAAGGTGGGGTATGAAAACCCCTTATAAAAGGATAATAGGGTTAGGGTTTTAGATACGGTCTGAGTTACTCGGATTGTCCCGGAAAAGCTTTGACCCCGACGGCTGGGGAATCGGATTCCAGGTGCGATCCCGTTGGCTTCTCCCTCCTTTTTAGAGTTGTTCGGCGACTTCCTGAAGGAGGGGCTTCTCGATTTTAGCTCTCCGTTTTTTGAACTAGCTGGAGATCATCCCGACGGCGGCTAGATCGCAGTTCCTGAAGCGATCCCGTCGGCTTTTCCCCGATTTCCTGGAGCTGCCTGGCTTTTGGTCCAGGGCTTCTAGGGTTCAGGGCTCGGCACCACTCCGGCATCCTGCTCGAGCTTAGCGTCCCGATCTCCTGTCCCCGAACCGAGCCAGTCTAGTTCGATCCCCTGCTTTATTCCTGGTAACTTAGTGTGGTCAGGCCACTTGGAGTCTCGGTCAACTTGTTGAAGTGCGTCTGAGCTTCTCCTTTCACTCCTCTCATCAACGGAGCGGATTGCTTTGACTGTTTGGGTTCAAGGTGAACCAAGAGGCGAGGTGTCGACCTCATCGTTGTGGTGGAATCACCAACATCTTCTCCAATGTGTCACCTCTTCCGCCTAGAGATCTTGTTCTCTAGAGGTACAATTTCTAGCCCCTTGTGATGGTTAGATGTGATGAGTTAGGGTTTTTATGTTGCTTAGCCTTGTTTTGGCCATTGTCATTGGATATCCGATCCTTATGTGTTGTTGGTGTTTGCGGCTAATCTTTGTGAAAAATAAAAATTATTCGCCCTACCTCCACACTAGTTTTTCCAACAATAAGAACATAAATGATAATCTTTTATTTCAAAAGTGATAAAACAGAATACAGTATATCTCTATGAAGCTAGAGATTAAGACTATGAAAAATATAGTCTACTTTTGATTTCGCCGGTCCTTCTACAAGAACCGATGGGCTAAAGCGTATCTCTCCCTAGATCTTGCTACTAGCTAGCCCCCCCTAAATCTCACCATGATTTAGTTGCTGCACACAAGGCGGCGATAAGTCCCTAAGCCACATAAAGACCTAGACGTTGCACACAAGACATCGATTTTCTCCTAAGTTACGCAAGGACTTAGACGTCACGCACAAGACGTCGATTTTCTCTCCTAAGCCACGCAAGGACATAGACGCCACGCACAAGGTGGCGATTTTCTGTCCTAACAATTACAATGAGAATAATGATAAATTATAAACTTCAGAATTAAGAACTCCCTCTAAATATAGCGCTGAAGATGACGACGAATCCTTGCCAAGATTGCTTCAGATGTCATGTACGTGTCATCGCTTCGTTGCTCTTGAATCATCTTGGGAGGATGGAGTCTTTTTGGATGCTGGAGCTCTCTGGACCAGTTACACAGGAAGGAACACTCCAAATTCAGCAATCATTTATCTCCACAGAAAAATGAATCACTTTTATATTTTAGTGATATCACCCGGCGATACTGACTATAGTCGATTAGCGATATCCTATCTGGCTTCCACGTGTCCCACGATTCTGAGGTTTCCACGGGATGATTCGATCGTGGAGCTATCTTCGGGCGACAATGGCTATTGCCTGATGATATCCCCTTTTCACTTTTGTCATCTGAACCATTTCCAGAGTGTAGATGGCTTCGTTCTCATTACGGAATGGGGTGGCACGTTCTATAACTCCTCCCGAATTGAAAGTTATGGCTGTTTGAAGTTTAGCACACAAAACTCGTCATTTTGTTTTTTTCTAAAGTGTACACACTCTTGGATCATGCCCATGACTGAGAACTTGTCTCCTCATTTAACATATACAACCTGCACACTATAAATACACAAAAGAGTAGATCAAATACATCACGGTATTTGTTATTCTCAAACCAAGAGATGCGGAATGCATGCTCCAACAATCTCTCCTTTTGATAATAATAAATACCTATATGAGAAATTCGTGAGTTTAAGACCATTTATGTTTATAGGTAAGTGTGGTAAAATATATGCATGAATAATAAGTTTACAACATGGTAGCTTTAAAGCAAAACATACTCTTCTTATATGAAGGGCCCCCTACATAAGTGTTCTCTATATATTTTGCTCCCCCTAAATATCGGTTCCACTAGATTTCTCAGTTTATTCTCCCCCTTTGTTATTAGCAAAAATGGGTAGGGATAAATATATACCTTTTAAGATTAATAGGGATAACTTACTAGAAGATTAATCATGATTGAGCAATAAGATAATATATGCACTTCTTGTATGATTACTCCACCTACAGAGATATTTCATATGAAATTTTCAATATACTTCCTCTAAACTTTTAAGTTCATGCAAGTTATTCTCCCCCTTTAGATTGTATTAAAAGAGGATAGAGGTGAGTGTATTCAATAAAAATTAGTTTGTTTTATGTAGAGAAGGAAAATATGATGCTATAAAAAGCTTGTTAAATACCACTTGTTAGAAATAAGTATGGTTGAGCATAAAGTAGTAAGTAACATAAATGAAATGATAGAGAAAACATTTTTATTTCAAGATATCACATGTTGAAAAAAACATGAATAAGTGCAAGTAATAATCACATCAGAAAGTATAATAAGCATTCTTAAAAACAAACATCTTTTTAGAAAGTAAGAGCATATAAAGGATAATGAGTTTTAAAACTGAAAAATTGATGTTTGAGTTAAAATTCCAAGAGATGTTATTCTATTGAAATATAATTGCAAGCATGATTTAAAAATATCAAGAAAAGATACAAAACTACAATATAATAAAATTTACATTTCAAGTAAACAAAAACATTGAAGTGGTCATGTTTTGATATCTAATGCATTTACTTAAGTTTGTAAAGAATTATGTAGGTATGCATTATGATCCAATTCTCATGAGTAGAAGTTTTATATATGATAATAATGTGTACAAAAGTGATTTGATAAAGTATACAAATGTATTAATCAAAACGAATGACATATAAAATGAAATAATACAATATTAAAATACACAAATAAAATTACTTCCATGATATTTCAATGCACATACATAAAAAAGTACAACTACCAAGGTGCTTTGCACACACAATGCTCATGAAGACTTATCAGGGAACGAAGTAGTGCTTGGGGGATCACATTTATTCTTTTTAACTTTGTTTTTATTTTTGTGATCCAGTGTACTAAGAGAAGTGGTGAATACTTTTGTTTTTATTTTTGGGATCACAATGACAAGTGTATTTTTCTTAATGTGGCCTTTAATGAAGTGATGTCATACATCAATGTGTTTGGACCTACAATGATGAACTGAATTATATGTTAAGTCAATTGCACTCAAATCACAGAATAAGTCAAATAATATTACAACACAGAATTCCAAACAACAACATGAAAAATTTTAAACTGCACTATCGCCTGGCGATAATGACTTTGCCAGGCGATATCGTCAAACCTCCAGATCAGCCCAAAAACTTCAAAAATTCATGCTATCCCCTGCACTAGTGTCCTCTTGATCTTATGCAGAACTCTGTTCACTACTTCTTGTCCGACGAGGTTGACGAGTTGACGATCGAGGAGGATCCACGACCAAATTCTCTCATTCGGCCGCCTCTGCTGGAGTTGTCTTTAACTTGAGGCTCTTGGTCAGGAATTTAAAGAATTTATGAATTCCCGAAAAGTTCTTCTTGACCTCCCTCTTATGATCTTCGAACGACTCTCGCAAGTCGTAAAAACCTTTCCGCAAAGATCCATCTCTTAAAATCGGCGGGTTTCGGATCGTGGACACTGGTTCTCTACTCCTTGTAGACCCTGCTCGTGCTGATCGACCGATAGCGGGTGTACCACTCGTAGAGAAGATAGAGGGCACACAATCATTGAAATAAAGTTCTGGGTCTATCCAAGTGTACTTCTTATACAAAATGTGATGGATGACTGCACCAAGTGGTAATGTATTCAATTTCTTCCAGGTCGGACTTTTTAGTCTAAATGTCTAGCGTATTATCGAAAGGGTAAAATCTGCCATATCAAACGGCTCCCGTTCCAAGATCATGTAAGTGACATAGCTCAATTGAGCCGTAATCTTTCGTGTATCACCGAACTTGAGCAAAATGGTATGCCTCAATATGTCCTGCACTAGTCGTGCATCCGCGGTGAGAGTGGTCGTAGATTGAATGAGGGTTTTTATGGAATTATCATGCAAAACCATATTCAAAAGCGTCCAGTCTCTATCCTTTCGATAATTTTCTACGACATCAACGCAATTTTCCCGGTCTATTAACCCAAATTCTCCCCTGAGATCATAATGGGTTATCTCAACTATTTGTCCATGTATCCGTGATCGCACTCCACCATTTAGTTCCGTGAAATGAGGATCCTTTAAATAATTATAGAATTCCATAATTAACACAGACAAAAATGTTTTCGATACAATGACAGACATTATTCTTGCCACCACTAACAAGTCGTGAATATGTGCATGACAGACGGGATCGAATTATGACCCGTCCAATACCAATATTCGCATTTTCTATCCCAGGAAAAATTTGATAGACTGAATATGTATCACTGCCAGTACTTCTCCGAGCTTTCGAGCTGGAAGCCATTGTTGTAGTTAAAAACACAATTTTTAAGAGAAATTCTAGTAATTGTCAATATCGCTAGTCGACGACACTCACTGTCGCCGGACGATAGCGAAAAATCATTCTAATGCAATTTTCGATCAAAAATCTGAACTTTCACCTACTTTAAATAACAGATCTGAAAAAAAATTTACAGTTCTTTCACATTTTTCTAATGATAATTAAGATATTTTTATTCAAACACTATTCATCATCTTCTTCCCTAAACCATGAAACAAATAAAAAATTTCTACTTAGAAAACACTAGATCTGAGTTTAGGGATCTTAAACTTCATCAATCTATGCAAACACTATTCCAAACACATAGATATATGATCTACTCTCTCAAAAGTACAAGTTGAAAATAAAAGTACAAGTTTTGAAAAAAAAAACCTAACCATGGAAAAATGTACTTCGATAACTGAAAATATTTTCATCAAAATTTTCAAGATCTACCCTACAATCATTTAGATCCAAAAATCCTAAAGGATGAAAGAGAAATTCCATGGAAAATATCTTGATCTTAGGATTTCACGAGCTTTCGGTTCTTCTTCCGCTTCAAGTCTTCAGGAAATAATGCTGGGAATGGTGTTGTTGACCTGATTCGACTGTCTTTTATATTTTCGCACTGTCTCCGATCGGCGATATCCAATATCGTCGGGTTCAATGCATATTCTTCAATTTTGGGTTCCCAGTAACATAGTTCAATTGTTCAACCATCAAATATTATTTCTACATACATCTCTCCTAGTGTTCTTATACTTGTGAAATTGTTTTTGCATGCCTCTAAGTATGAGAAATGTTTTAGTTATGATAATGTTCTCTCACCAACATTTGTGAAAATCTACATATGACTTCACCTTTCTGCATATGTGAATTGTGAATGTTCTATCATAACCACTAAAATTTCATGCTAACGCTAACACATTATCCTTGTTTTCTTTGCACAATTCATATTTAATTATCCTATATGGTCACACAAGTGAATTCAGACTCCTTTGTCAAGCCAAACAGAAAAAATGTGCTAGTTAAAAAAATAAACATTCAACATCTTTGTTGATGCTTTTCAAAATTAAACTAAAAGGGGCTGACAAGGAACCTCCACCAAGTACTACTACCCTCCTGATAAGTCTTAATAAATATTGTGAGGTTGAGCACCTTGGAAAGAATTGTAAAGTGTCTTGTGCAACTCTATATCTGGATATCCTTTTTATATGTGCTCTGAATTATTGGGTACAAGGATAGCTAATTATGTATACCTCTATGTTATGTTGTTTTTTCACATTCCATGTGTTCATATATTTGTAAGGCTTATACATATGTGTTTTTCATCAAACTCTCACATGTACGTGTACACAATATTATCTTCTCTAAAATTTCTTCTTATGAGAATTGGACCAAAAATGTTTCAATCTTAATCTTCATTAGTGTATGTGTCTATGATATAAATGATTGAAAGTTGTCAATGTTCGTGTTTACTCACCTTCTTCACTATTATATATTGATTCACATGTTTTATACTTGATTTGTACTTTGTGGTTTTTTCTCTTTAGCTTCTGCATCACTCTGCTATCTCTTTTGACAATATCAAAGGGGGAGAATTTACTAAGAAATCCAGAAATTATTCATAATCATGATGTATTTATGAATCTAAATTTAAATTTCAATTACATTAAAATACATAGGTTCAATCTGCATCGATTTTGGGGGAGTACATATGTAGGGGAGTGTTGCATCCAAGAGAAGTTTGTGCACATATAAATGTTTAGTCTTGCTAAGTATAGTTACTAACACTTCATAGATCATTCATGATTTCTTTCTAAGTGGATTTGTTATTATCAAAAAGGGGAGATTGTTGAAGCATGCGTTTCACACTTCTTGGTTTGCTAATAACAAATCTCATTTGTATTTGATCATTAAGTATTTATGATGTGTAGATATCACGGGTCTAACTCTAATGGCATTTGTGTGTTTATTCGGGTCAGAACAGATGAGCTCAGGAGATATCGCCATACGATATTGGGTATCGCCAACAGGCGACAGTGGAATGAGCAGTTAACTCATTATCTCCACTCGGCTGGCAGTTTTTTCACTGTCGCCCGGGCGACAATCCACGATTGACCATGACCGATCTGAGATGCGAAAATAAGGAATACGTGGGAAACGTGGCAGCCGGTAACGATATCGCCAGATGGCGATACCCAGTGTCGCAAGGCGATATCGCTAAAATATAAAAGCCATTCAATTTTTTGTGAAAATCATGAATTTTCATTACCGGAGTGTTCCTTCCTGTTCATCCGATCCAGAGAGCTCCAGTATCCAGAATTACTCCATACTCTCAAGAAGGTCAAAGCGCGAAAGATCGACGGCACGTACACGATATTCAAAGTAACCCTGGCAAGGATTCGTTGGCATCTTCAGCGCGTCGTTTAGAGGGAGTTTTTTTTAATTCTGAAGTTTTCATTTTGTTTTGTTCTTTATTCCTATTCTAATCGGGAGAGTAAATCGCCGACTTGTGTGTGCCGTCTAAGTCTTTACGTGGCTTAGGAGAGAATCGCCGCCTTATGCGTGGCTTCCAAGTCCTTGTGCGGCTTAGGGAGAAATTGCTGCCTTGTGTGTAGCGTCTAGATCATGGTTAGATCTAGGGGAGGCTAGTGGCAAGATCAAGGGAGAGATACGCCTTAGCATGCAGGTTCTTGGTAGAAGGACCGGCGAAATCAATAGTAAATTGTATTTTTCATAAGTCTTTTGTCTCTAGTTCTATAGAGATATATTGTATTCAGATTTAGCATTTTTGAAATAAATTGTTGTTGTTTCTGCTTTTATAAATTTCTAAGTGTTCAATTCTGCTTATGAAAAATTAGTCTTGATTTCCTTGTTTTTCACCAAGTAAACTCTGTGTAGATAAAGTAAATTAATTAACCCTTATTCACCCCCTCTCTAAGAACGTCTCACGATCCAACAACACAAACACTCAATTGACTTGTAACATACCCAATAACCATCGTTATCAACAATCTTCTTCAAGGAAGACTTTTGATGACATCAAAGTACGTTCTTCTTCACTTGATGAATGCTGTGACTTCGTGTCAAAAAACAACAAACACAGTCGACACTTTAAAAAATAAGATTACTATTTGCCTATCTCACGGGTTAAATAATTCCAACTTTTTTTTAGCTTTTCTATATTTTTAAAAAATATAATTTTTTACATCAAATATAGAGTTTTGAAATACAAGTTAATAAAATACTAAACAAAAAAAACAGAGTCCGGTTGAATTATGTATATTAATTAAGTTTAAAAAACTATACCTCCATCATTATTATTTATAATCATTTATGTCAATTTAATTTATTTAAATCGTGAGGCCTCCGACAACTACTTTATATAAATGTTTTAATTGATACGCTGAATATTTTAATATTGCATGAATCAATACGTTGGCGATCTCCTCCTCTTCCTTCACGTAGACACGTACAGTATTTAAGAAGCACTTGTGCGGCAAAATAATCATCTCCCTCTCTCTCTCTCTCTACAATTATTAGTTATTAATTAGACACCCCCAATATTAATTTATATATGGCGGCTATCCTGCCGATCTTATTCCTCCTGCTTTCCCTCACTTCTATGGAAGCTTCCGGCAATCCCGCCGGCTCCGGGAGCCCGCCGGTGCCGGCAGTGTACGTCCTCGGCGATTCGCTGGCCGACGTGGGGAACAACAACCACCTGCTGACCATCATGAAGGCAGACTTCGCCCACAACGGGATAGACTTCGCCGGCGGCAAGGCCACCGGCCGCTTCAGCAACGGCAAGAACTCCGCCGACTTCATTTGTAAGTTTGCTTCTTTATTTTTTTAAAAAAAATAATTTTAATTATGGGCCAGCTAAAATGATTAAATGATCAAAATAAATAAAATATAATTGGAGTGAGCATCCCATTTATCAAACTTCAATTCTACTTTGATTGTCTCACCCTAACAATAGCTGATTCAGTGAATTAATTAAAGTATGTTAATGCTGCAATTTATTGCTCCCATCATATTTAAATAATAAAAAAAGGGCGCTGATATCCGCACCATAGTTTTGGCTATTCGCACTAGCCGCTATTCGCAAGCATTGTTTTGAGATAATTGCTCTCTGCAAGCAAAACGTTATTTGCACCCATTTTTTAACTTGAAAAAATATTGATTTGAAACCTTTTCACCGGCGTTGGTTGGTTCGCGCCCGGCCAACCCCGCCTTAGCCGCCCCCCTCCCAAGACCGCCGCCAGCGGCCGCGGAGCCGCGCAGCTGCCGCAGCCCTCCCGCGACCGCCGCCCGCGGCCGCGGAGCCGCGCCCGCCCAAATCGATTTCAAACTTTGAATCTAATCCTTCATATGACTTGTTTGAATCTTGGTCACGAAAAATACATGTAAGAATTAATGGGACACAAACAAATTGAAAAACAAAACTTTTTTTTTAGTATGTTCATATCTACTACAATTAGAGATGTAGTCATTGCTTACACACTATAATGTGATCTTCGGCTAACAGTAGAGAAAACCTTTCACTACAACATAAAGTGAAATGAATCAAATCCTGCTAATCAAGTAAGTTCATCTCTCCATTTCGTGAACTTAATACTGGAAGGGGAGGGTAACGGTGAGTGTTAACCGGGTGTGGAAGGAGGTTTGCGGCAGTCGGAATCAGAAATCACGGAAAAACCTTAGGGAGCGAGAAAGGAGTATCGCGTGAGAGGAGAGTTCCGACCGACTGCCTGAAGGAGAAGCCACGGCCGAAAGACTGGAAGACTGGAGGAGAAGCCATCACCGGTGAAATCGAAGGAGGGATGGAGGAGAAACCGCCAAAGGGGAGGAGGAAGAAAGGCGCGATGACGATGCGGATTTCCAATAGTGCGAATAGGGGCGAGGCTTGCTTGCGAATATAAAATTAAAAAAAACCCTACAAAATACAATATTTGAGTGCGGATATCCAAAACCGCAGTGTGGATATCAGCGCCCTAAAAATATAGAGGCAAATTAATTTCTTATCCAAATAAATTTACAAAGTTCATTGGGTGCACTTAACAATCAACTTGATGCATAATGCATAACAAGCAATCATGCATGCGCACTTAACATTTGACGTTCCTATCGATATAAATTTTTGTCTCCCTAAATATAAAACTTACTAAAATTGAAGAAATAAGTCGCATGTTTTAAAATAAAAAATATGTATATAAAACTAATTATAAATATATACTTGCTATAATAAAGAAAAATAAAATTGAAAAGATAAATGTTTAGTCAAAATACAATTTTCCGATTGAGCGATGACGGGAGGAGCCGGCGGGTTCAAATGGAGGGGTCGAACCGGAGGGGGGAGGCGGAGTTGGAAAAGCTCCGATTTGACGGCATTTTCTTTGTCCCGCGGGAGCAAATGGAGCAAACGCCACCGACACCCGTTTATTTACCCGTCCGACAACCTTTACTCTAAACAGAAGCGGTGAAACACCGACCCAAACGAAGCCTTAGTTTTGAAATTACTAAAATTTTCTCTATAAATTCATGCACGAATTAAATTCAATTATAAATTTTTATAAACCTATACCAAGGCCTACTTTTGTTTTCAATTCAAAATATTTTAACAAATATTATTACATTTTTAATTGAAAAAAATGATTTGAAGTTGCGTATAATATAAGAATTATTTGTTTGGAAAAAAAAATGTTTCCAATAAGTTTCAAATTGTTTGTTTTAGGTAAGTGCCTAAAAATGCCATTTTTTTCATTGATAATTTTTTGCAAAATACTCAAATTATTTCCTTAACTTTGGGTCTAATTTTCAATGGATTCCAAGCTTTTAAAAACCGGACCGGACCGGCCGGTCGGACCGGTCGAACCGCGGACCAGGGACCCAGCCGCGGATTGTTTTCTAAATTTATAGGTTCCTAAAGTACCGTTATTTGAATTACTAAATACTGACTAGGGACGTGACATTGACGAATCGTTTGTGCTCAGAAAATAATTTTTTAATTATTTAATCAAAATATTTATTATTTTAATTTAATTGTTCTAATTATTTTTTCTCTAATACACTATAAATTTATATTCATTTATTAGAAATAAATAACAAGAGAATAAGGATTATAAAAACTAACTCTAAATTGAAATATAAAAAATTCAAAATGCAGTATTATTTTTGACATTTATTTACACCAAAATATATATAGTAGATGTTAATTAGTTTAAGTGTCACCGTAAATATTACATTTTGAATTTCTTTCATTATTTTTGATATTTCACTAGATGTTAACTTTCATAATCCCAAATTTTTTATTTGTTATTTTGGATAAAAAAAATATAAATTCAAAGTATCTTAAAAATAAAAAAACTTTAAATTCAAAATTTTAATAATTACTTTAATTAGATTATTAATTACAAAAAAAAAAAATTATTGCCACCCAAGCAATTCGTCAGCGAAACGCCTAGTAATCTGAATAATGATGGTTTATGAACTTATTTGAAATAAAATATAAAATTAAGCGATCAATTTGAAGCAAATAAAAACTAAATGCACAATTTGACACTAGACATAATTTTAGGGAACAATTTGAAACAAATGAAAATTAAAAAACATATTTGAAATCAGATCGAAAATTAAGGAACCTATTTGAAGTGAATGTAAAATCAATGACCTATCTAAAACTAAACCAAAAATTAAGGAACCAGTTTAAATATTTTACAATTTTTTTTAATTACGATTTTAAAATATAGTTATTCTTTTATCGGTTTGATCGAAAAAAAATTGAGCTTAAAATAATTTTCTTTTTTGCCCACAAATTTTGAGATAACAAGTAAAATGTGAATGCAAATAGGGGTGTGCATAGGAAACGAAAATCGGGTTAGCTGAACAAAACAGATCAAACCAAACTTTTATTTGGACTGAACCGTAGTGGTTTCGGTTTAGGCGAGGGGGGCTGAAAACCGGATCATTTTGTTCATTTTGGTTTGTTAGTTGGATTAATCATAGAACTATACTTAGGCTCCGTTTGGGAGGACTTATTTTCACCGGTCAAGCGGTCACAGCCGCATGAACCGGACCTTAATTATGATCCGATTCTTGCGCTCGTGACCGCTTGACCGGTGAAAATAAGCCCTCCCAAACGGAGCCTTAATCTTAATTATTAGAGAATAAAATTATTGACAACATTTATGTACTATGATTATATTTGGGTAAAGACATCCAATCTCTTTGATTCAGATGGCACCGACACTGAAAATTGATAAACGACTAATAATTTAGAAGAATTTGAATACTCTGGTTATGCATCGACTTTACGGGTTTGGTCATAATATTATCGTCGGGTCACCAAAATATTTATGTTTACATCAATTATTTTTTGCTTGATTAAATAGAAAAAAGAACATCAATTATATTTATAATTAATTAACACTGAACTATAATTAGCACAAGTTATATATCATATGACGCAATAAATTACTTATAAATATATAAATTTGAGATTAATTACTTGTTAATTAAATATAAATCTAAAACAATTATCATTTAAGTCAAAAAATTTAGTAAGAACTGATCAAAGAAAGCATTTTGGACAAAAATTTTTAGTAAGCTATGTCGGAAAATCAAACCCGACCGAACCAGACCTTGTTGATTCGGTTCGGCTTTAATTTGGTGTGTGTGAAAACCGAAAGTATTCGTTTCAGTTTCGGTTTTACTCAAAACACAACCTCTTAGAAGTCTATTTAAAATTCATGTTTATTCACATTTCCTGCATAAGAGTATTAGATTTTCTCTTAATTTTTTTTCGCTCTCCTTGCATTACGACAGCGGAACAGTTAGGGTTGTCGTCGCCGCCACCTTATCTCTCCGTCATAAAAAATGCTGGTGACACTCAAGCCTTCTTCAACGGCATCAACTTTGCCTCAGCGGGTGCCGGAATATTAGATACCACACATGATGTAAGACCCCCTACCCTATAAGCATTGATCAATATCTGAACCCTTAATTGCTATTAATTAAGCACGCAATTAGCAGAAGAAATCCTGCTAAAAATGAAGCTTTAATTAAACAACATTGACTAAAACTACAGGGAGAATGCCTCTCCTTGAGCAAGCAAATAGACTACTTATCCACAACATATGCAACAATGGTGGAGAAGGCCGGAAACGAGCGAGCGCAAGCTCACCTGGCTAAGTCCATCTTCGTCATCGTCATTGGAAGCAATGACATCTTCGGCTATAAATCCAACGGCGGGGCCGCTCCCAAGCAATTTGTCTCTTCTTTGATCTCCACCCTGCAGGGCCAGATCAAGGTATATAATTTCTAGTGTTCGGATTTAGGATTTGGAGTTTAGTACTTAATGCAAAAATCAACATTATTGCAGAGGATATACAACATCGGTGCTCGAAAGATCGCCTTTCTCGGAACCGGCCCGGTCGGCTGTTGCCCGTCCTTAAGGAGACAAAGCGAAACCGGCGAATGCAAAGCAATTGCCAATTCCATCTCAGATCTCTACAACGAGGCAGCCAGTTCACTTCTTCGAGAGATGAAGACGGAGCTCGGCGACATGAACTACTCTTTCTTCAACTCCACCTTCGCAATGCAAGAAATCTTCAAGCATCCCTCCGATTATGGTAAGATCGACTGCCGGTCGTTCTTCGCTGGCGTGATTAATCCATACACGATTTGAATTTGAAAAAAAATTGTGTCTTTGACGCAGGGTTCACGGAGGTGGAGGCAGCGTGCTGCGGGCTTGGAGATTTGAATGCCAAGGTGGCTTGCATCCCGATCTCTTCGTACTGCTCAAATAGGACGAATCATGTTTTTTGGGACTTCTACCACCCGACGGAAGCCACCGCGGGGATCCTCGCCGCCGACCTCGTCGATGGGTCGGGGCCGCACGTCTACCCTGTCAATGTGAGGCAGCTCGGCGCTCTTTGAGATGAAAGAATTGCAAGTGTGTGTTGTGAATGTACAAGTATAGATTTCGATGAAAGTGAAGTATTTCTAAGAATGTGTAGAAAATGCATTTCAATGTAACTACAATGTTTATGTTGGACAGTAACTACAAGCAAAGGCAAAATTGAATCAGAAGAGTATTTTTGCTTCTTTATTTTTAAATTTTGAAGATGAATTCACATGTGAGATGAGCTCAAGTGATTAAAACCGCGAATTTTATGATTTGTGAAAAGTCATGAGTTTGAACCTAAATTCCAACTATTACTGTATTCATTGATTTTAAACTGAGAGTCGACTTCGATCACACGTCGATAACCCAGGAAACTACGAACATTGACCGCTAATCTAAGTTGTTGTCAATCTCTCACAGCGAAAACCTTTGCCGGATCTACTGTAATCCCCGACTACTGATCACATGCCCCAAAAATGCTATATGTAATAAGAAGAATTTGTACTAGTTGAACTTCGCGTACAACTGTTGCTCTCTCAATGTTTGTAAAACAGTCTCCAAGTGGCATAGATGGCCCTCCTTGGTCTTTGAGTAGACCAATATATCTTTGATGAAGACTATCACGAAACGATTCAAGGTTGGCTCAAACACCTGATTCATGGGTGTCATGAACGCAAATGAGGTATTTATTAGCCCGAAGGGCATGACAGTTAACCCGTATTGCCCTTGCCTGTAATTGAAAATGGTCTTCGAGATGTCTTCCTCTCGGATCCTCAACTGATAATAAATCCATCTTCGAAAAGACTACGACCCCTCTCAACGGATCAAATAGATCCTCGATCCTTTGCAGTGCTTACGTGTTTCTAACCGCCAGACGGTTTAGCTCTCGATAGTCAATGCTCAACCTCAATGATCCGTTGGGAAAAATCATTTTGATTTAACTTAACAAATTACATTATATGTGATTTTACAATATAGAATTATTACCCATGTTATATAGAGATGGTAATATGGTCATGTATTGTGAGTCCGTGGAGGAGATAGTGGGAAGAAGTTTATAATCTTTTGTTCTAATTTTTGGTATATATATAAAATGTTTGAGTACATGAAATAGTTATACTCATACATAGAGTATTCTAGAGAATGCTAGGAAAAACTGTTTATTTATTACATTGATTAAAGGCTCTTGGGCCGGTTGCTATTCTCAATGGTTATCAACATTGAATACATTTATTAAACATGACAGTTTCAATTTTTCTTTGATCTTTCACCCCCTCTGAAACTGTGAGGTTTCTTCTAACTCCGAGCTTTTATCTTAGGGCTAGAAAACGATCTCAAGGTAGTGGCTTCGTCAACACGTCTGGGATCTGCTCTTGTGTTGAGCAAAAGATTAGTTGAATCTCCTTCTTCTCTACTACTTCCCTGATAAAGTAGAAACAAATGTCAATGTTTTTGCTCCTCCCATGGTAGACTGGGTTTTTTGATAGGGCTATCGTCGAGGTGTTGTCGCAGTGGATTTTCACGCCGTTCTTCTTTATTTCTTCTTCTCCCTTAACTTCGTTTAGTATTCTCTGTAGCCATATGGATTCATAAGCTGCTGAGTTAAGCGCCTTGAACTCGGCTTCTGTCGTTGATAGAGCTACCGACTGTTGTTTTCGTGAGCTCCATGAGATGAGATTTGGCACGTAGAAGAACGCGTATCCCCCTTTACTTCTGCGATCTTCCAGATTTCCTCCCCAATCAGAGTCGGTATATCTCTTTTGCTTCGTTTGATTCAGTGGGAGAAGACGGATGTGTGAAAACGCCGCCTCCGTTCAGAGCTGGAGGGGGAGGTAGGGATTTTAAACTAAGACTTATTGATACGTTCCTCTAGCGCGCGCAGCAGGAGCACGTACCGCCCGTTTAATTTTCTGTCGTGTCGCGGTGTCTGCTCCTACACCGGTGTGAAAACGACTCCCCAAATGAAGTCTTAATTAAAAATAGAATTTTTAATTTCTTTAACCTCTCTTATAAAATATTTTTTTTTGTTTATATATATTTATAAATTATTTATATACATATATAGTATATAAATATATATTATGAAATAATCATATATTTGCATAAATTATATATATATATATTTCAATAAATAATTATATATACGTGAATATCTAAATAATTATATATATACATATATTTAAATATTATAAAGATAACTATATATATATTTATACAATTATATGCATACATAAATTAAAATATTATATAGATAACTATATATATACATTTATATTTTTTTCATATAATTTTATAAATTATATAAACATTTTTTATGTGTATATATATATTAAAACATATTAGTTAGTTGAGTGAGTTGGTTAAGTATAGTTTATTGTATATTGATGGTTGAGACTTCGATCCTCAACCAACACTATTAAAAGTGTATTTTTTTGTTAGCAACGAAACTAAATTTTCTTGTTAATTTAGGAAAGATATGATACCTTGCTAAATAATCCTTGCAAATTAGCAAGCAATTAATTCCTAGCTAAAATTAGCTAAGGTCATATTAGCTAGGTATTTTTTTTGTTCCTAAATTCTTTACTAATTAAAATTAGCAACAAATTTTGCAATTTAGTAAGAAATTTTATTCCTTGCTAATCAAGATTTTTCTTGCAGTGAGTCTTGAGCTTGCTGATAATATAGCCCATATTCCTTTGTTCCCTGCAGGTAGCGTAAAATTCTTTTTGCAGTATCAAAATGTAGTTTAGTAGGATTGCTTACAAACCTTTCCATGATGTTGACGACATTTTTTATGTCCGGTCGTGTATTGGTTAGATAAATCAGAGACTCAATTAGGCTTCTGTATGCTTCCTTGTCTACTGCTTCTTCTTCTTCTTTCTTTGCAGTAAGATGAATGGAGGTGGACATGTTGGGATTATGGAACACTTCCGGTCCTCTTGTTTCTCACACCGGGTTAGCCCACGTGAGCTTAGAGGAATCGAAGTGTGATCCTCCATTTCGACATCTCCAAGACCGGCCACATCTCCAGGAAAATTTTTCCTGCGATAGTCGAACTGGGTTCGACTATCGTCGAACCCTGCTCGACGATCGTCGAACCCTGTTCGACGTCAAACGTCGAACCCTGCTCGACGTTAGACGTGACGAACATAGCTCGGAGTTTGGCCGAGCTCGACGTTCGACTATGCTCGACGATCGTCGATCGATCGTCGAACCCTACCCGACGTTTGGCTATGCTCGACGATCGTCGAACCCTACCCGACGTTTGGCTATGCTCGACGATCGTCGATCGATCGTCGAACCCTGCTCGACGTTTGTCGTGACGATCACTGCTCGATGATTGGCCGAGCTCGACGTCCGGCCAAGCCCGACGATCGTCGACCGCCGCTCGACGATGCGGCCGAGCTCGACGATCTGTTTTGCGGAAGTCTATTTAAGGCGGATTCCGCCTCTTTTTAGGTTAAGACTTTTACGGTACGATTAAGGCGACATTGCGGCGGCGTATCCTTTTGAAGACGGAGTACGAGGTTCTCGTTGGCGTCGATCCAGAAGGGCTTTTCTCTTCAGTTTCTTGTTCAGAAGTGTGAGTTAAGGTAGGATCGGTTTAGATCCTTGACACCTTTTGTAATCTGTAACTTTTCTGGTGACTTCAAGAAGGGAAGAAGAAGGGGAGAGAGGACGTAACCCGGTTTTGGGTGAACCTCTGTAATCGCTGTGTTTTGTGTTTGCTCTGTTCTGTTTCGTTGTGGTTTGTGATTCGTTTCGGATTTCTGCTTCTCGGCACGCCCGGTTTCTTGCATTTGGTAACAGAGGGAGGTTCTCTCGATTCTCGGATATGAGTTCAGGAGGAGTGCGGATCGAGATAGATAAATTTGATGGCAGTCGATTTGATCTGTGGAAGATGAAGATGGAGGATCTGTTGGTTGATCGTGATTTGTGGGATGCAATAGTGGATACTCCTCCAACAGAGAAGTCTGATGCGGAGGCTTTTGCAACCTGGACAAAGGCCGATCGGAAAGCCAAAGGTCTGATCCGGCTGTTTCTCACAGATTCAATTTTAACAAATGTCATGGAGGAAACTTCTAGCCAAGGCCTATGGCGGAAGTTGGAAACCCTATATCAGAGCAAGTCCCTTGTGAACAAGCTGTTATTGAGGAAGAAGTGGTACAATCTGAAGATGCAGGAGGGTGGTTCCTTCTCGGAACACCTGACCAATTTCAACACGGTTGTGGGTCAGTTGATCTCTATTGGTGAGAAGATCTCGGATGAAGACAGGGCGATCACACTACTTTGTTCATTGCCGGATTCTTGGGACAACGTTATTGTTGCCATTGGGGGTAATGGAGACAGGGCACTCACTTGTGAGTCGGTGTGTGCTACTCTTCTTTCTGAGGAGACCAGGAGAGCAGGTTCTGAGAAGACCAACAAGGGTGCATTGAGCGTATCCAGATCTCGCCCTCAATGGAGGGACACAAAGCAAGGTGGATCTCGAGATAAATCTCGGGGTAGATCCAAGAGCAGAGAAAGAGAGAAAGAGAAGAAGCCCATCAAGAGCTGGAAGTGTAATCAGGTTGGGCATGTGAAATCTCAATGTCCCAACAAGCCCGTTCAGAAAGATGCTGGGTCAACTTCGGGTGCAAAGAAGGAGACTGAAGGGGGTGACATGTATATTGCTGCTGCATGTGTTGCCCAGAAGGATTCTGATGTGTGGTATGTCGACACTGGAGCCTCTTACCACATGACCCCTCACAGGCACTGGTTTTGTGAGTATGAGGAGTTTGCGGGTGGTGATGTCATGCTTGGGGATGATACTGCAGTGCAGATCATTAGTCGTGGCAAGGTGATGCTGAAGATGGCCGACGGGACCATGAAGACCCTTCCTGGGGTGATGCATATTCCTGGGATGAGCAGGAATCTGATCTCAGTGGGATCTATGGTGGATGCGGGAGTGTCTTTCAGTTGTGACATGCACTCGTGTAGGATGACTCGAGGGGCGATGGTGATCGCCAAAGGCGTGAGGCATGGGACACTGTACAAGTTACTTGCTGATACAGTGGTGCCTAGCGGGGCCTTCATCTCTGATGGCCAAGAGGAGGACCAGGAGGAGCAGTCCAGGCTGTGGCACCAACGGCTTGGACACGTCAGTGAGAAGGGGATGTCGGCTATGACATCCGGCCAGATGGTGGTGGGTGTGCCCGTGTGCACCTCGAGCTTTGGATTCTGCGAGCATTGCCTACTCGGCAAGCAGAACCGGGTTAGCTTTCAGGGAGCAGGGACTAGGGCCACTGGCCCTCTTGATTTGATCCATTCTGATGTATTCGGACCTACTCCAGTTCCATCCCTTGGTGGAGCTAGGTATTATGTATCTTTCATTGATGATTATTCCAGGTTTTCTTGGCTTTACTTTCTCAGGTCCAAGGCGGAGGTTCTAGACAGGTTCAAGGAGTTTAAGAACCTGGTGGAGAACCAGTTAGAGAGAAATGTGAAGGTTCTCCGTTCTGATAACGGAGGGGAGTATTGCTCGGACGCTTTCGAGCAGTACTGTACTGAGCAAGGGATTGCACGGCAGAAGACCACGCCGTATACTCCAGAGCAGAATGGAGTGTCGGAAAGGCTCAATCGGACATTGATGGAGAAAGCCAGGTGCATGCTCAGTTGGGCTAGTTTGGGGAAGGAGTTCTGGGCTGAAGCGGCGGCTACCGCTAATTATTTGAAGAACAGGTCCCCCACATCTGCAGTGAAGGGGTGTACCCCCTTTGAGGCCATATTCAAGAAGAAGCCAAATTTGGCTTATGCTCGTGTGTTTGGGTGTGATGCTTACGTGCACATTCCAAAGGAGAAAAGGGGGAAGCTGGATATGAAATCCGAGAGATGCATCTTTGTGGGCTACAAAGAGGGCATCAAGGGATACAATCTTTGGAACCCGGTGACGAGGACGGTGACGTATAACAAGGATGTGGTCTTTCATGAAGCCCGTCCTCAAGTCACTACACAAGCGGACAAAGGGAAAGTTGCAGAGAGGTTGGTAGTGGAAGGGAGCATGGAGGAGGCCCCTCTGGAGGGTGCTCAGGTAACTACTACAGCTGGTTCAGATTCTGACTCTGAATCTGGTGTTTTGGAGGAAGTGAACTTTAGTGATGAGTTAGAAGAGGAAGTTGCCGATGTTCCACTTCTGAGACGCTCAACGAGGGAGAGGAGGGCACCACTCCGGTACTCCCTTAGTGCTGTTGGAGCACAATATTGTCTGAACATGCTTGGAGAAGATCCCATTTCAGCCAAGGATGCAAGGTCGAGGGCTGATGCAAATCAGTGGGAGCTTGCTATGGAGGATGAGATGGTTTCCCAGAGGAAGAATCAGACTTGGAGTCTGTGCAAGCTTCCAAAGGGAAGGAAGGCCATTGGGAATAGATGGGTTTTCAAGCAGAAGGTGAAGGCAGATGGCACTGTGGAGAAGTACAAGGCAAGATTGGTTGCCAAGGGGTTCTCGCAGGTTGAAGGTGTGGACTACGACGAGATTTTCTCGCCGGTAGCCAAGCTCACTTCTATCAGGATGGTTCTCTCCATTGCAGCTGTGCATGATTTGGAGATTGAGCAAATGGACGTGAAGACGGCATTCCTTCACGGGAATTTGGAGGAGGAGATCTACATGCGGCAACCTGAAGGATTCGAGGCCAAGGGCAAGGAGGATCAAGTGTGCAGGTTGAAGAAGTCCCTCTATGGACTGAAGCAGTCTCCGAGGATGTGGTACCAGAAGTTCGACACCTACATGCTGGAATCAGGTTTTGAAAGGTCGAACTCGGACCACTGTATTTATATCCAAAGGAAGGGAGAGCACTACACTTTCTTGACACTCTATGTAGATGACATGCTGCTCATAGGGAATAGTGTTAAGATGATCCAACAAGTGAAGAAGCTGCTCTCGGCCAAGTTTGAAATGAAGGATTTGGGGCCAGCAAGTGTGATCTTGGGAATGCAGATTACTAGAGACCGAAGCAAGAAGAAGCTCTGGTTGGGGCAGCAAAGGTATGTCGAAGAGGTGTTGAAGAAGTTCAACATGGCTGACTGTAAACCTGTTGGTGCCCATATGCCGGTTGGGGATAAATTATCTGCGGAGATGTGTCCCAAGACACATGAGGAGATGGAAGACATGGTGAAGGTCCCATATGCAAGTGCAGTGGGGAGCCTCATGTAGGCCATGGTTTGTACTCGGCCTGACATAGCACAAGCAGTGGGAGTGCTGAGCCGGTATATGGCAAAACCAGGGAAGGAGCACTGGAATGCTGTGAAGCGGGTGTTCAGGTATCTTCGCGGTACTTCAAACTATTCTATATGTTATGAAGGTGCTGAAGCTGGAAGAGTCCTGGACGTGGTCGGGCACGTGGACTCTGACTGGGGAGGTGATCTGGATAGCAGGAGGTCCACCAGTGGGTATGTTTTTACATTATTTGGTGGTGCTGTTAGTTGGATGAGTCGGCGGCAAGGAGTGGTGGCACTCTCGTCAACGGAAGCGGAATACATGGCTCTTACTCATGCCAGTAAGGAGGCCATATGACTGAGGAGGTTGTGCGGGGAGCTCGGTTTTGAGCAAGGTCCTGTGAAGCTGTGGTGTGACAGCCAAGGGGCTATTCAATTAGCCAAGAATCCGGCTTTCCATGCTAGGAAAAAGTACATAGACATCCAATTTCACTTTATAAGGGAAAAGGTAGACAAGCAGGTGGTTCAACTGGAGAAGGTTGATACCAAGGAGAACAGTTCTGACTTTCTTACCAAGGCTGTGCCTGTTGCTAAGTTTGAATGGTGTGCAACAGCAGTGGGGTTGAAGAGGAAGATTGGAGGAGCTGCTCTCATCTGCGGAAGTTTTCCATCAAGTGGGAGAATGTTGGGATTATGGAACACTTCCGGTCCCCTTGTTTCTCACACCGGGTTAGCCCACGTGAGCTTAGAGGAATCGAAGTGTGATCCTCCATTTCGACATCTCCAAGACCGGCCACATCTCCAGGAAAATTTTTCCTGCGATAGTCGAACTGGGTTCGACTATCGTTGAACCCTGCTCGACGATCGTCGAACCCTGTTCGACGTCAAACATCGAACCCTGCTCGACGTTAGACGTGACGAACACAGCTCGGCGTTTGGCCGAGCTCGACGTTCGACTATGCTCGACGATCGTCGATCGATCGTCGAACCCTACCCGACGTTTGGCTATGCTCGACGATCGTCGAACCCTACCCGATGTTTGGCTATGCTCGACGATCGTCGATCGATCGTCGAACCCTGCTCGACGTTTGTCGTGACGATCACTGCTCGATGATTGGCCGAGCTCGACGTCCGGCCAAGCCCGACGATCGTCGACCGTCGCTCGACGATGCGGCCGAGCTCGACGATCTGTTTTGCGGAAGTCTATTTAAGGCGGATTCCGCCTCTTTTTAGGTTAAGACTTTTATGGTACGATTAAGGCGACATTGCGGCGGTGTATCCTTTTGAAGACGGAGTACGAGGTTCTCGTTGGCGTCGATCCAGAAGGGCTTTTCTCTTCAGTTTCTTGTTCAGAAGTGTGAGTTAAGGTAGGATCGGTTTAGATCCTTGACACCTTTTGTAATCTGTAACTTTTCTGGTGACTTCAAGAAGGGAAGAAGAAGGGGAGAGAGGACGTAACCCGGTTTTGGGTGAACCTCTGTAATCGCTGTGTTTTGTGTTTGCTCTGTTCTGTTTCATTGTGGTTTGTTATTCGTTTCGGATTTCTGCTTCTCGGCACGCCCGGTTTCTTGCAGGACATGGGTGTGAGCACTAGATTACACTGCTCCATCTAAAATTTCTTTAGTAATGATCTTGTATAGAGTTCCTGGGAGAGTAATAGTCCGCCCTCAAAGTGTCTGATTTGGAGTCCCAAAAAGAAGTTCAGGAGACACAGGTCAGACATCTCATAACTTTTCTTCATCTTCTCTTTTACTTCTTTTACTGGGTGTTGGTTTGTTCCAGTGATGATGAGATCATCCACATAGAGGCTTACTAAAATTCAATCTTTACCTTGTGTCTTGATGTACAATGTTGGTTCATTTGGACTTCGGGAAAAACCTTCTTGGAGAAAATATGAATTGATATTGTTGTTCCATGCTCGTGGTGCCTGCTTGAGTCTGTATAAGGTTTTGTGTAATTTTGAAACTGTCTTCTTTTCCTGCAACCTGAAAGCCTTCAGGCTGAGTGACATATACTTCTTCTAATTTTCCATTTAGAAATGCATATTTTGCATCCAGATGAAAAATGGGGTATTGATCCTGGACAACAATTGCAAGAAGGAGTCTAATGGTGGTCGTCCTTGCGACGGGAGCGAAGGTTTCTTTATAATCCTCCCCTGGTTTTTGGGTGAAACCTCTTCAACCAATCAGGCCTTATATTTGAGGATGTCACCATTCTCATTTTTCTTTATTCAATAAACCCACTTCAGTATTACTTCTCGATTCTTTGGTTTATCAATTAATGTCCAGGGGTTTGATTTTTTGTGATGGCTTCTATTTCTTCCTCCATTGCTTTTCTCCACCTATCTTCTTTTGCTGCTTTAAGGAAGGAGATGGGAGTAGATGCAAGTAGTACAGCTTCCAGTTCCGTGTATCTATAGATATCCTCGAGCGATCTCATTCTTTGGGGAAGTGAGGAGTATGGACTACTAGTTATGTCTTCAAAGACTTCTGTGATAGCTTCTGTATTGGTGACTTGTCATGGATGGGGCCTTGCCTCTAGTCTAGCTCAACCGACAAAGTCACGGTTTGTTGTAATTCCTTATCTGAGTCCCAGTTCCAAGATTTGTTTTCATGGAAAATTACATCCCGTGAGATGATTAATTTCATACTGCTAGGCTCCAGAAGTTTGTAAGCTTTACTTTGCTCACTATATCCTAACATGATGCATTTGATACTTGTTTTTTCGAGCTTGTCTTTACTTCCGTCTATTTTGTGGGCAAATGTTATACTCCCAAAAACACTTACGCGCTCTACCGTGGGTTTTCTGTCTAATATGCTTCATATGGTGTGCAGTTATCAAGTGCCTTTGTTTGTACTAGATTAAGGATGTATACAGTAGTGGTTGCTGCTTCTGCCCACAGGAATTTGGGAATTTTTGTGTATTATCATAGTTTTTTATCATTTCCATACTATCATGTTTCTGTGTTCTACAACCTCATTCTGTTATGGTGAATGTGTTGTTGTTAGTTGTCTTTGTATGCCCTCTTTTGCGTAGTATGAATTGAAGGCAGTGGACAAAAATCCCCCTCTATCGCTTCTTATAGCTTTAAATTTCTTTCCAAACTGATTTTCTACTCTCTCCTTATATAGTTTGAAAAAAATGAAAGGTCTATATATGACTTGTTTTCTAGGAGATTTATCCACATATAGCGGCTGTAATCGTCCACTATAAGTAGATAATATATTTTTCCTCCCAAGGATGGAGTTGGGTATGGTTCCTATAGGTCTGTATGAAGGAGATCAAGAGGGACTTTTGCTCTTTGTTGTGAGTTGCATGGAAAAGGTTGCCGGTGTGATTTCCCTTGTGCACATGCTGTGCAATTGTGCTTTTGTGTTGGAAAGCTAGGGAGTTCATCCCCTAGTTTGTTTGACTGGATCTGATGGAGTGAGGTGTTGTTAATGTGTCCAAGCCTAAGATGCCAGAATATGCCGGAATTTGTAGAGTAACCCTATGTGCAGGTGAGAGCTCTCAAACCAGGACGAAGACTTAGAGTAAATATGTTACTCTTGTTTATTACTATTAAAGCTTTAATAGTCCTTCCTTTGGGCTCGATTATAGCACATTGTTGTCCATCAAGTAGTACTTTATATCCTTTTTTTAATAATTGTCAAACACTTATAAGGTTTTGACTTAGTGTTGGGACATACTTCACATTTGGTATAAGCTTGTTTTCTCTCTGGGGTGTTATTATGGATATAGTTTCTTGACCCTCTATTCTTTCTCTCTTCCTATCTCCTAAAATAACCTCTTACTTGTGTCCTTCATCAAGTGTGATGAAGAGGTCTTTGTTATTTGCCATGTGGCTTGAGCATCCACTATCAATAAACTACAAGTTTGAGGAGCCCTTTTGTTGTGCTGCTTTGCAGGTAAAAAGAAACTGATCAGGGTCAGTTTATGAGTAATTTGCTTCCTGCTTTGGTTTATGTTGGGTATTGCATCCACAATAGACCTGATTTGAAGAAGCCCCGTAACAAGCTAAGGTGAATTGAGAATGTATTTGACAATTCTATCAAGTTGTGCTTGCAGCTATTCCATGCTAAGTACACACTAATGTAAGGGTGCAGTGGGTCAATATAGACGGGTTTGCGTAACGTAATCCCTCATTGTGTAGATCAGTGTGTTGATTCACGTGTGCTCTCTCTATTGGAGTGTACTTATTTTCAAGTACAGGGTCATGGTAGATCAAAAGCAGAAGAAGGAGCAAAGATGGGTCAAAGACCAAGTCATCAAAGGAAGGAAGAGAAAATTCTTCTAAGTCAAAATCGACGGGAATCGCTAAGTGATTCCCGCCAACTTCGACGGGAATCGCTAGCGATTTCTGCCGACTTCGACGGGAATCGTTAGTGATTCCCGCCGATTCGTCGAGTATCACTTAGCCTCTCCCGCCGACTACTTCCGAATGACAGTTTTCAAACAGGGATTCTATTAAGGCAGAATCGACGGGAATCGTGAGTGATTCCCGCCGACATCGACGGGAATCGTGAGTGATTCCCGCCGACATCGACGGGAATCACCAACGATTCCCGCCGATTTTGCCTTAGGCAAATTTCCTCGTTCGATGTACCGAACCAAGATGTCTTGCGCTGTTTCGGCCGGGGCTAGGGCTTCTCCTTGTGGGTCCCACAACGGTCTTTAGGGTTGGCCTCTAGTATATATATATGCGTATTTTGAACCTCTATAGATACACATTCTCGGAAATCGAAAGCAGCCGACGTCGTGCCCTAGCCGATCGCGGAAACCGCCGATCGCCTATAGCCGCTCTCAAGTTCGTCGCCGCCGTTAATCTCAGTGCTTCTCTGATCTTCCGACGACAGTACCGAGGCAAGTAGAGCGTCTCACGTATCTCTCTTGATATCTCTTGTCTTCCGATTCGTAGAACGAGACTTGTTCTCCATTCTGAATCGGTAGAGACGATTGATCTGACTGAGATCGTTTGTAGACCTAGCTTGCTTCGTCAAGAAGTTTGGATCTACAAAGCATCGCCGTCGCATTTACTTGTCGCCGCTGATCTTGACAAGATTCTTTCCAAGAGAGAAATCCGGTTGTGCATTCTTCGTAATCTTCAAGCAAGCTTCAACGAACGAAGAAGGACATCGGGATCTCCAAAAGCGTTGTTTGTATTTTCTTTACATTCAATTTTGGTTTGTTGCAAAGGAATTTTCATTACTTGTTGTATGGGTTGGGTGCAACCCGTGGTGGTGGAGTTGTGACTCCTTTGTTGGAAGGGTTCCTTCCGTAGTGTGAGGATTGGATTTCAATCCGTTTGGAAAAGTGACCGAGTCGTCCCTTGGTGGGAGATAGGTCGAAGGGGGAAAGTGGACGTACCCAAATCTGGGAACCACTATAATTCTTTGTGTGTTTTTTGTGCTGTGTTTGTTAATTTGTGCAGGTAAACTTAATTCCGCAAAAGACTGCACGACACCTATTCCCCCCCATAGGTGGATTTAGTCGACACTAGAGACTTTCAAGTGGTATCAGAGGGAGGTTGCTCATCAGTAAGGTTAACACCTTGAGTAAGATCTTGTGTCTAGTGTCAAGAGGAAAAGAGATCTCGGGAATGGACAGACTCAAGTATTCAGGAAAGATCCCAGTATGCACCAAGCTGAACTTTCCCATCTGGAAGGAAAGGATCAGGTTCTACATGGAAGCATTCGACCCCTGACTCTTCATGATAGTGGAGGAGGGCCCTTATATCCGGCCTCCACCATTGATCCTACCAAGATGGTGCCTAAGAAGCTCTTCGAAATGGATAAGGATGAGATGGTGCTTGTCGGACTAGACAAGAAAGCTCAAAACATCTTAGTAAGCGTTGTCGATGATTCCATGATGCATAATTTCAGCAACTGTAGGACTGCCCAGGACATATGGCACTGCCTGATCATTTTGATGGAAGGCGCAGATGAAGTAAGGGATGATCGAAGATCCCTTCTAAACCAGAAGTATGAGGCCTTTAGGCAAGGTCCCAAGGAAGAAATCGGAGTGACATTCGAGAACTTCCTGAAGATCGTCAATGCCCTGAAGGGTTATGACAGAGTGTTCACCGATGGTGAACTAAATGACAAATTCCTTAGATCCCTTACTAAGGAATGGGACACCAAGATCTGCGCCATCAGAGAATTTGGCAAGCTGGCAGAAACTGATCCCCAGATTCTGTTTGGAAAGCTAATGTCCTACGAGCTTTAGCTGAACACCAAAAAAGCTGAAGAAGAAGACGATAAGGTCGCAGCTAAAGAAAAGACTGTGTCCCTGAAAGCTAATCACTCAAGGAAAGGCAAGGGTGCAGCCTCGTCCCGCTCTTGGAGAAAGGCTGAGGAAGAAGACTCTGAGCCATGCTCATCCGGATCAGAGCTATCTGAGGAAGAATTCTCCTTCATCACTCGAGAGTTCAAGAAGTTCCTTAAGTTGAGGAATCAGAGAAAAAAGGATGGCTCCTCCAGACATCAGAAGAAGAATTACTCTTCTGACAGGTATGAGTCTAAACAGAACAAACATCATTCTACTGACATTATCTGCTTTGGATGCAATAAGCCAGGTCACGTCATTGCTGACTGCCACCAAAGCAAGAGAGATAAGGGAAAAGGAGAGGAGCACAATTTCTCTAGAGATAAGAAGAAGGAGAGGAGCTACATTGCTAAAAAGCCAAAGACACTGAGTGAATCTGACTCTTCAGACTCTAGTGATGATGATGAAGCCTACTTCGGGCTAATGGGTCTCTTCGACTCAAATGGAGACTGTCCCCCATTTACTGGGAAGGTAAAAGATCGCACCCCCCTCTCTGAATCTGACTCTGAGTCTCCTGAAGATGATCACGAGGTATGAGCTTCTGCTCAATACTTTTGAAGAGTGCCGAAAGAGGTTGAGCGCTCAGAAAAAGGAAGTCAAATTCCTTAAGGCTGAGGGTGTGTCCCTAAGAGAGGAAATCACTAGCTTGATTTCTCTCCGACAGGAACACCTTGACCTGACTTCTGAGCACTCAGATTCTCTAAGGCTCCTTGACCAAAAACAGGAAGAAATCAACAAGCTGGAAGAACAGCTTGCGGCCGAGAGGAAGATTGTCAAAAGTTTCTCTATGCCCAAGACCATTCTTCCTCTAGTTGATGAATTCTCTGCTCAGGCTAAGGGGGCTGGCTTAGGGCATGTGGACGTGCCTGGTAAATCATCCAGGAGAAACAGAAATCATGGGAAAAATAAGGCTACTAAGAAGGCCTTTACTGCAGAAAAGAGAAAGGCTCCACTCGATCCTTTTTCATTCAGAAAGCCTAGCTTTCCTTACAATGGGCAGGACTTTGAGTCAACCTATGGCCACTTCTTCCGGCCCTCGGTTGAAAAGCCCAAGAGTCGGTATGATGGTTTGACCTTCCCCCGCAACTACGGTGAGAGTGTCTTCAAGGCACCTTATGAGGAAATCCAAGTGGAGAATTATGGTCACTTCTCTAGCGGTCATAATAAGAAGCAGGCACCAAAGGCCAAGCCTATCATACTGAAGGAACAAGAAGTGAAGAAGTCGTGTGACTGCTGTCATCATGATTCCTTCACCTCCAGATCCGAGGGCCCGGCTGGACCCACCGTTCCAAGGGTGAAGCAGGAGCCTAGGAAACGGTACAATGGGTTTGACTTTTGGTGCTGTGGCAAAGTTGGTCACTTCGTCGTGAATTGCTGAATTAATCAAAGATTCAACGAGACTCCTCATGTTAGCAATGCGAGGCCGACCACTCGTAGGGTTAACTACCTGAGGGGGAGTATGCTAACAAGGAATCTAGGACCCAAGTTCGATTGGGTTCCTAAGGGAAATTAATTCTGTTTTGCAGGTATGTCCAAAGGCCACCAAAATGCCAATCTGGTACTTGGACAGTGGATGTTCCCGACATATGACCGGGACAAGAAGCCTGTTGCGTGATTACTCTCCAGTCGAAAATGGACCCAAAATCATCTTTGGAGGATCTGATCGAGGAGTCACCAGGGGTTATGGTATGATTTCCAACGGTGTATTCTCTATCACAGACGTGGCCTATGTTGAAGGGTTAAACCATAACCTGATCAGTGTAAGCCAGTTGTGTGATAAAGGATACGACGTTAAGTTTTGCAAGGAAAAGTACTTGATAATATCGCGTGCCTCTTCAGAGACGGTATTAACTAGCATTAGGAGCAAAAATATTTTTTGCTTATATTTTCTTAGCTTAGACTCTTCTACCCCCGTTTGCCTAGTAGCAAAAGAAAGTGCATCTCTCTGTGAACAATGACACAAGAGATTGGCACATATTAAATTCAAAACTATTAGTATGTTGTTTTTTAAGAATTTAGTAAGAGATGCTCCTACTATTAAGTGCATCAAAGATAGCCCTTGTCCTGCATGCCCGAAGGGCAAACAGACTCGGGCTACCTTTAAGGGCATTGCAGACAAAGACACTTCCAGATGTCTTTATCTTCTGCATATGGACTTGTTCGGTCCAGTGCAAGTTCATAGCTTAGGAGGCAAATTATATATGCTAGTGATTGTTGATGATCACTCTCGGTTTACGTGGGTGTTCTTCTTGAAACAAAAGTCAGATACGTTTGACATCTTCACTAATTTTATCAAGCAGATTCAGAACGAACTTAACTGCTCCATGGTCAAAATCAGAAGTGACCATGGAACAGAATTCGAGTCTGGTGCTATGACAGAATTCTGTGAAGAACATGGTATCTTTCATGAGTTTTCCTCCCCACGTACTCCTCAGCAAAACGGAGTTGCGGAGAGGAGAAATAGAACGCTCATTGAAGCATGTACGACAATGTTGAATGACGCTTCTCTTCAAGAGTACTTCTGGGCAGAGGTTGTCAATACGGCTTGTCATGTGCAGAACCGAGCATTGATCAACAAGAATCATCGTAAGACGCCTTATGAGCTATTGAAAGGCAAGAAACCGACCATGTCCTATTTAAGGATTTTTTGCTGCAGATGCTATGTACTCAATAATGGGAAGTACCCACGTACTAAATTCAGAGAAAAATGCTTCGAATGCATCTTCATGGGCTGTAGTAGCCATAATCGGGTATATAGGGTTTTCAATAAGAAAACCCTAGTGGTAGAGGAGTCCATTAATGTTGTATTTGATGAAGGAAGCTTGCTTCACAACAATTCTTCCAGTGGCATTCTTGAAGATGCAGGTGCAAGGCTTGAACAGCTAAGTCTCGATGAGATTGCTAAAGGTGCAACTCCCAAGTACGTCAAGGTCTCCACCTCAACGCCAATTGGAGAAGATGACGATCAGGATGGAGAAAATCTCCCAGAAGAGGGAGGAGCCTGAGAAGCTGTTAGAGCTCCAGATGTCAGACTCTTAGAGCTTCGACACGTGAGGGATCATCCTAGAGATCAGATCATATGCGATCCTCATGACGGTGTCAGAACTCACAGAGGTACAATTAACGAGATTTTGCACCTTAGTTTTCTGTCATAGGTTGAGCCAAAGAAGTTCGACGAAGCGAAAAAAGATGCGTCATGGATATTGGCAATGCAAGATGAACTGCATCAATTCGAACGATGCAACGTCTGGATGCTTGTTCCCATACCAAAGAAACAGAATGTGATCGGCACTAAGTGAATCTTCAGAAACAAACTGGATGAATACGGGGTCATCATCAAGAACAAGGCCAGACTGGTGGCTCAAGGTTACAGATAAGAGGAGGGGATTGACTTCGACCAAACCTTTGCACCAGTTGCAAGGCTCGAGGCGATCCGGTTGTTCCTGGCATATGCCTCTCACAAAAGAATTCACTGTCTATCAGATGGACGTGAAATCTGCGTTCCTAAATGGAAATTTGAAAGAGGAAGTATATGTCGCGCAACCCCCAGGTTTTGTTAATCCAACATTCCTTAATCATGTTTACTTTCTTAATAAAGCATTATATGGCTTAAAATAAGCTCCTCGAGCTTGGTATGAGACTCTGTCTAGTTTTCTTCTTGATAACAAGTTCTCGAGAGGAAAAATAGATAAGACATTGTTTCTTAGGGAAGTCAAAGGCAAAATTTTGCTGGTGCAAATCTATGTCGATGACATAATCTTCGGCTCAACGGACAACAATCTTTGCAAGAAGTTTTCTAAACTTATGCAATGAAAGTTTGAAATGAGCAGCATGGGAGAGCTAAAGTATTTCTATGGACTTCAAGTGAAACAGTCTGAGGATGGAATTTTCATTTCTCAGACGAAGTTCACAAATGAACTCTTCAAGAAATTCGGTATGAAGAATGCAACCTCTATGAGGACTCCAATGAGATCCACTGTGTATCTGGACAAGGATGAGAAAGGGAAACCTTTTGATGAAACCAAATACAGAAGAATAATTGGATCCCTGCTCTACCTTACTGCTAGTAGATCGGAAATTATGTTTTCCACATATGTTTGTGCCAGATATCAGGTGACACTACAACAAACTGCACCTGTTGTAAGGACTGAAATATAACTAAAACACAGTTTGTTACTAATAATTATATTTAGTAACAAATTTTTTTGTTGTTACCAAAAAGTATTGTGTTGTAACGAATATTTTTAATTTTGTTACAATAATAATTAATTCGTTACTATAACTGTAAGTATTTGTAACAACACTAATGTTACGTTACAAATAGAAAAAAATTCTCACAATAAGTATCAATTGTAACCATATCATGGAAGTTTTTTGTGACAAAGACATTGTCCTTACTAATAGTAATATTTTATTATTAAAGTTTTGTTACAAAAAATATATCATATTTTATTTTCAATTTTTGTACTATTTTATTATCAAAGTTTTGAATTATTATTTTTTTTTTGAAAAAAAAATAAAAAAATTGTATGCGCGCGACAATACCCCGCCTCGATAGTGCTCTAACGCGACGACAGTACTCCTACAGCTCGGAAACATCCGCGCGCGGCTGTCGCAGATATGTGGTACTATTGCAACATGTATTTTTGCACGTACGGGGTTTTTTATAAATCTTTAACTTCTTATAAAAGTTTTTCTGCCTCTCTTCCATGCAGCTCTATCTCTCTCTCACATGAATGAATGAAATATATGGAGGGAAATTTCCCTCCATAAAATTTTGCACAAAACAAATCAAAAAATTTAAAATAAATCTCAGGAGCTAGCTCGATCAACTGACAGTGCACATGAGGCCCATGTTCCCCGCTCGACAATACCCCCGCCTTGACATTGCCGGACAGTGCACATGAGCTTTAAATAAGATTTATGTATTTTTAAATAAGGTTTATCCGTTTATGTATTTTTTAAAAGTAAGAATTACCCCGCTCAATTTTGTTCGCTCTCGGGCATTCGATCAACTGAATAAAAAATAATTGAATATTAATTTAATTTTCTCACCGGACACAAACACACACACACACACACACACATAGACAAACACAGACACGCAAACAAAAACACAGTCACAGACATAGATACAGACTGATATAGACACCGACATAGTCAAACACAAGCACAAACACGCATAGACACGCAAGCAACAAAGACATAAACACGCACAAACACACATAAACACAGACACAGACACGCAATTAAGACACATAGATACGCAAACACAGACACACACAAGCACAGACAAACATGCATAAACAAACAAACACTCACACACAACCCAAATACACAGTCACAGACAAGCATGTGTACATACAGACATAGACACATAGACACATAGACACAAACACATGGATACAGACACAAACTTGTATAGATACATGGACACATACACAGACACATGGACCGACACACATACGTACGTACATAGACACAGACACATACAGACACATGGACCGACACACATACGTACGTACATAGACACAGACACATACAGACACAAACACATGGACACAAACACAGACACATGGACCGACACATATACGTACACAGACACTCACAGACCCAGACAGTCACAGTCACAGTCATAGACACAGACACACACATACACACACACAATAACGCCACGACACACACACACACACAAACACCAAAGACAGACAGACACAGACATTTGTGTACACACACACACACAAACACACACAAACAAAGACACACACAGACACAGACACATGCAGATACACGTAAATACACAGACACACATACATATAGATACATACACACACATGCACAATCAAATATAGATTACACACAAACACAGACACAGACCCCATGCAACATGCACACACACACACACACACACACACACACACACACACACATCCCTGCACAATCTCAATTATGAGTCGAGCTCAAGTTCAATGAGCTCAATCTCGAACTTGAGTCCAATGAGCTCAATCTCGATTTTGAGTCGAGCTCGAGTTCGTTGAGCTGAAGCTCGATTACTAGCCGAGCTTCAGCTCAGATATTTTTGATCATAATGGTGCGCGAGCCATCTCTCGAGCTCGAGCAAAAAATAAAGAATATTTCATGATATTGTGCATGAAATTTTTGGCGAGAAATTTCCCTCCAATAAAAAATTCCCTCCAATAAAACTCCATCTAATCTAATCTGCCTGGGAGAAAACCCGCCGGTCTCCCTCAAACCCTACCCCCAAAATATCCCGCTATCCCGCTGCCCTCGCGATCTCCCTCTCCCCCGCCGTCGCGATCTCCCCTACCCAGCGCCTCCTCGCATCGCCTGCTCCACGGGAAAACTCCCGATAACAGCAAAGCGAAACCCCTCATCACCTCGCCCTATCCCCTCCCCGCTGCTTACCGCCGACCAGCAATGCCTGGGAGAAAACTTGTCGGTCTTCATCATCTGTTCACCGCACCTGCCTGGGAGAAAACCCGCCGGTATAAATTATTTGGTATCTATAGTTAATAGGATGCACCTCTTTGGGTAAAAATTAGTTGCTTTGGTTGGAAAGCTAGATACTATAGAGAGATGTATTCTAGGTTTGGCATTATAACACAATCTTTAGTTAATAGGATGCACCTCATTAGTACTGCAATATAGTTCTACTCATCTCTTGCATGTATTCTAGGTACCAATTTATTCCTCATCTCATGTTCCTCAATAGTTTTGGGTACCTCTCTCCTAATTATTGTGAAATGGTGCACTGGTGCTAAGGCTCATCTATATCATTTGATGATATATATGTTCCTTAGTCCAACTGATGCCATCTATATGTTCCTTAGTCCAACTTGCTTACTTTGTAAGTTTGGCATTGATTTCCATATGGATATGTATATGTATGTGTGTTTGTATATGTCTATGTATGTGTGTATGGTCATCAGTGTGTGTGTATATGTATATGTATGTGTGTGTGTGTATATGTATATTTGTGTGTGTGTATATGTTTGTGCATGTACTAGTTTTTTATTTTCATGATATTGTGTTATCCCATTCTTTTTTTGTTAGGTATGGATAAAAGCTGGATTTATGAACCAGATAGATTCAGTTCTACCTATACTAGAGGCGTGGATTTATTTTTAGAGTTTGCACGGGAAAATGCTATTTATTTTGAAGATAAAATTCTTTGCTCATGCAATGTATGTCGAAACACTAAAACAAAGAGCCTCATTGAAGTTAAAGCAGACTTGCATTTGAAAGGATTTTACAAATATTATAAGGAGTGGATACATCATGGAGAAGCTAAAATGACTAGTTCTTTTGTGTTCAGTTCTAATAGTAACAATAGTGGACCTTCTCAAAGTCATGAAAGTAACGATGATATTGAAGTCATCGATGATTTAGTTGATTTGATACATGAGATTGGAGATGCACAACTTCCTGAACATTCTAACGAAGATAGTACTGGAACTTTTTTAAGTCTGTTATGTAATGTCAGACGTGAACTGTACCCAGGTTGCAAAAAATACTCTTTGTTAGCATTCATTGTTAAACTGCTGAATATCAAAGTAATGAACAAGATGTCAGATAAGTCAGTTAACATGCTTCTTGAATTGCTAAAGGACGTGATGTTAGAAGGTAATCTTATTCCAAAATCTGTTTACTGGGCTAGGAAACTTCTTTCTGGTTTAGGTTTGGGCTATAAGAAGATAGACGCATGTAGATATGATTGTGCACTATTTTGGAAAGAGAATGAGAAGAAAGATGTGTGTCCTGTGTGTGAAGAACCACGTTGGAAATATAATGAAGGAAAAGGAAAATTAATTGCTCAAAAGGTTTTGTGGCATTTCCCCTTAACACCAAGGATACAAAGACTTTATATGTCTTCTAAAACAGCATCTTGCATGAGGTGGCATACTGAGAATCATATGGAGATAGAAGGTACTTTGAGTCATCTGGTAGATTCACTTGCATGGAAGAGTTTTGATGCACACTATCCCAGTTTTGCTGCAGATCCACGCAATGTTAGGCTTGGATTGGCTACTGATGGGTTCAATCCGTTTGGAAATATGAGTACTTCTTATAGTATGTGACCTGTTGTGCTAATTCCATATAATATGCCGTTATAAAAAGGTATGAAAGATGAGTTTCTTATGATGTCATTATTAATTCCTGGCCCACGTGCTCCTGGAAAAGATATTGATGTATATCTTAGACCACTGATTGAAGAATTAAAAGAATTATGGAATGGTGTAGAGACTTATGACACATACACCAAAGAGACTTTTAAAATGCATGCTGCTCTTATGTGGACAATCAATGATTTCCAGCTCTTAGTAATTTATTTGGGTGGACCACAAAGGGTTACGGGGCATGCCCAACTTGTTTATATGATACAGATTCTAAAAGAATTCGAAGTAAGATATGCTACATGGGACATCGTCGTTATCTACATAATGATCGCCCTTATCGAAGGAGTAAATTGTTCGATGGAAAGTCAGAAACACGTACAAAACCAAGGGAGTGGAGTGGCGCACAATTGCATGCAGATTTAACCAAACTCGAACATAACTTTGATAAATTTGGAAAACACCCAAGCAAGCGGAAGAGGAAGCGCAACAACGAAGAAGGGAATTGGGTAAAGAGAAGCATCTTCTTTGAACTACCTTACTGGCATAAACTTTTGATACGACACAACATTGATGTAATGCATGTTGAAAAAAATATTTGTGACAGTGTTTTGGGCACATTGATGAACATTGATGGAAAAAACAAAGATACTGAAAAAGCGCGAGAAGATTTGCGAGACCTTAACATCCGGAAGGAGTTACACTTGATTAGAAATGGAAGTACTATAATAAAACCTCAAGCATGTTATAATCTATCTTCCGATGAGAAAAAAAGGTTTTGCAATTTTTTAAAAAATGTCAAGTTTCCAGATGGCTATGCGTCAAATATTTCAAGATGCGTAAAGGATGGGAAGATTTATGGACTTAAATCTCATGATTGTCATGTTCTACTACAACGATTAATTCCCATTGGCATTCGTGGGTTTCTACGCGCAAATGTCGTTGAGGCACTATACGAGCTAGGAGATTTTTTTAAAATTTTATGCTCAAAGACACTAAAGGTCGAGCATATCGAGAAGTTGGAGAGTAATATCCCAATTATTTTGTGCAAATTGGAGAGAATATTCCCTCCAGCATTTTTTGATGTAATGATTCACTTGGCTATTCACCTTCCGAAAGAGGCAAAGATTGCTGGCCCAGTTCACTCACGTTGGATGTATCCGATTGAAAGGTACTTGTTTTTTATGCATTTATACTTCGTTATCTTACATAGCATAAATGAATAATTTTGTTATTATGATCATTGAGTTTTCTCTTTAGGTTTCTTAAAACTCTTAAAGGATATGTACGTAATAAAGCACGTCCAGAGGGTTCTATAGCTGAAGGATATATTGTGAAAGAGTCTTTGACATTTGTGTCAATATACCTAAATGAAATAGAAACAAGGTTCAATAAAGAAAATAGAAATGAAGATTCAGTGGAGCATCAACAAGAGTGTGAATTGTCGGTTTTTGCATCAAAAGTGAGACCCTTTGGACCTCTTCGCCGTTGCAAAGCACTTTCTAAAGAAGATCTAGATGCAGCTCATAAATTCATATTAAACAATTGTAGCGAAGTAGATGATTTTAAAAGGTTCGATTCATGAAAGAGCTCAATTTCCTTAATTTGTAACAAATTTTAATGTACTTTTTTTAAAAATAGTAAGCACATGGAGGAGCTTAAAAGGGACGAAAATGAAAGAAACATTGACAAAACTCATCAAGAGCAGTTTCATTGTTGGTTTCAAGCTCATGTAAGCTCCAAATACGAAGATACCCTTGAAGATTAATTGTTAATTTATAGTATCATCTATCTAATTAGCTTCCTATTGTATTTTGTATAGATAAATAGAGTGCATCACACAAACTCGAGCGAAGTTTCCGAAGAATTATGGGCATTGGCAAATGGTCCACAATCATACTTAACAAAATTTTACTCTGGTTGTATTGTTAATGAAGTACGATTTCATATACAAGATCGAGATGATCGCCGAACAACACAAAATAGTGGTTTACGTGTTGAGGGGGAACATCAAAATATCTTGGTAGAGTTTTATGGAGTATTAAGTAGGGTCGTTGAGTTGACCTATCTTCATGGATATAAAGTAGTATTATTTTGGTGTGAGTGGTTTGACACTGGTGGGAAAAATACTATGCATAAAGATAAATATTTTTTGAGCATCAACATAACTTCTCGTTGGTGTGAAGATGATCCATTCGTTCTTCCAAACCAAGTGCAACAAGTGTTCTATGTCGATGACACAAAACTCGGCCATCCTTGGAAAATTGCACAACTTGTATGTCATAGACACCTTTGGGACATAGAGGAACACGATGACCTAAAAGTGGAGGAGATGAATGATAACATAGTTCAAGAACATGGGTCCTCAGAAACTGAATTAATATATGCTACTGAAGATCAAAACTTGCAATCCCTAGGAAGAGATGATATAGAACCTGATATTATAAATATAGAAGTTCTAACTAGAATCGACGAAGAGGAAGAACTTAATAATATTGTTGACGGAGATGAGTCAATAGATGAGGATGATGAAACACTAGTGCAATATTGTGATGACAGTGATCATAACATGTAAAGCTAATGCAAACGGTACGTTAAGTTTTTTCTTATTGATTAGATCGAAACAGTAATACAATTCTTCCTTTTTATGATTTCTCTAAATAATTTAATGTGATGTTTAACGTTTGCATCTTATTTACTTCGCAGGATTATGCCTCCAAAAAATGTTATTCTACGGCGACCTGCGACAAGGAGCAGCAAACAACTGTTTGTTGCTGAAAAACCAACAAATACTGAGGTTGTTGAATTGCCACCTACACAAATTAATCTGCAGCAATCACAAAGTGGATCAGTTGCCACCATTAATGATGATACCACTATTAATGAAGGAAATGATGAAAGTCCAATACAGGGTTCTGATAATACTAGTAAGTACACCTTATTTTATTTCAAAAGTTTGTATCATTTACTTGAATCATATATTTATTAAGGGTTTTTAATAAATTGCAGTGGGAAGCTCATTTATAAGAAGAGGTCGTGGGGTGACCACCGGAAAGTCGATTGAGAAAGCTATACTAGAAAATGTATGCTTTATTTAGGTATATTAAAACTTACATACACTCACTATATGTTAACGTACCTTTATTTGTTTTGTTAGGACAAGAAACTACTTGAGATTAAGTTCCCTGAAGGTTTTAAGAAGCCGCATCGCTTTGCAAAGCACCTTGCAAATGGTGTAGGTGTTATTGTAAGACACAGTGCAGGTTTGGATTTTTTGACCCCATGGAGTGAATTGGGGGAAGAGCTGAAACTTACTTTATATGCTACATTAAGTGTAAGTGATTAATATTTATATACCATAATAGTGAATTTGTTTGGGATAATCAAATAATTTATTCTTTTGTAGCAATGGTTTGTGATAAAGAATTGGGAAACAGATAAAAGTGTGCAAGAGTTCATGGAGGAGATATTTCAACGTAGCTACACACATTGGAGAGGAAGATTATCTGCAACGCATAAAGATTATATTGTGGCAGGAAAGAATCCAAGAGCTAGTAGCCCATTTGAGTGGATCTCAATCGAGAATTGGTGTCAGTTGTGCGATCTCTTCGAGAGTGAGACTTTTAAGGTGAATGTGACTACTTAAGTAAATTCTGTTTAATACATATGTTATTAATCACACATTTAATGAGTAGAATCCAATACTTTTGTTTGCTTGCAGAAAAGGTCCAAGACAAATGCCTCTAATAGATCACACATGCCGTTTACTCATACGTCGGGTTCTAAATCCTACCATTCCCGACTGCTGGAAATGGTAATGCAATAATTACATGTGAGTTATTGATTACTATGACATATTCTCAAAAAAAAATTTTGATATACAGGTTAATCAAAGCCCTGTTGAGAACTTTGCGAACACCCATAGGAAGAATGGGGTGTTTGTCAGCGAGAGCAGAAGCGGCATACGTAAGTCAAAATATATTTGAAACTTTCGCAAAGTTGATTGATAACATACGTTTCTATTATAACACTATTTTACAGCGTGAAATGGAAAGGCTGAGGACAATATCAACAGATTCTGACAGTGATCTCATAAGCTCTGAGAGAGAAATTATAAAGACTGCACTTGGAAATATGTATGGTTATGACAAAGGATTAGGCTATGGTGTTGTGCCTTCAAAACGAATGAAGAAGACATTGTCAGAGTCCACTCAGTTGAAAGAGAAGTTGAATGTAGTGGAAGAAGAATTGCGCAATGCCAGGACTCGTCTAACAACACAAACAGAGCTTATAGATAAACAAGAAGCTTTGATTCAAACTCACAATGCAGAGATTGCAGGATTAAAAGAGGGGCAAAATGAGCTGAAAGAGCAGCTGTCTTATGTTCTGCAAAAATTTGGGGCAATTCCTTGACTAATTGATGCACACACCATTTACTTTTTGGTGCACTTTTTTGTTGTCAACTGGTTTATGACTGTTAGTATTTTGGTGCACTTTTTTGTTGTCACATCTCTTTTGATTCTGATGTCTTCCTGACAATAGTTTCTGGTTGGATAATGCCTCCTCTTTTCTGAATTTCATTAGTGAGTCCTGTTCATGCAAAGTTCCTCACATGTTAAATCTTTTTTTTGGGGGGGGGGGGTGTAGGTGATGTTGATGTTATATGTAGGAAAAAACGACATAAACAACACAAGCATTTACTTTTAACATTCCCCTTAAAGTTTGGTCCTTCTTGAATATATTTATCATCCTAAACATGCTTAACAAATGCTTGTGTTTTTCTTTTCCGAGTGCTTTAGTTAACAAGTCTGCCGGCTGATTTTTTCGCTTGATATATTCAACAACAAACTCTATGTGCTTTGTTCTCTCATGAAAAATGGGATTAGTTGCTACGATGTTCCCCAGTTTCGGATGCGTGTCTTTTTATGGGGTTGCCATCCTGATGAGATAAAGTACTTTCATATCATTAAATATTCATGCTCTATAATATTCATGTTTTTATTCCATGTGCAGCAGTTTAATCCAACAGAGATTCAGCATGTTTGGAATTCAGCAGAGATTCCATGTGCAGCAGTTTAATCCAGCAGAGATTCAGCATGTTTGGAATTCAGCAGAGATTCCATGTGCAGCAGTTTCTCTAAAGCTGATTTCAAATGGCACGAGGACATAAAGGTTTGAAAATCCATATAGGAACAGTCAACTCATTGTAGAATTGTTATCAATAGATATGATGCAAAAAAAAATTATGATCTTTTAAAGAGGAACAGTCAGGTCATTCTAGAGTACTCATCAATAAATATGATGAAATAACTTTTTTTTAACATATTCAACAGTACGCCATATCAGAATGAAATAATTAGAAAAATAATGTACACACATATTGACACTATTTGAAAACAAGAGATATATGTGTTTACCATGTTTGCAAGACTTGTACTCTAGACTTAGATAAACTGAGACTATTTTCAGTAAACTCCATAATCTAGGATGCCCCATAAGGATCTGTTACCACCCCAAATACATTGGTGGACCGGAATAGGCGTGAGAGATACCAAATGGAAAGTGGCGTTTTTACCTGATGGAGACAGCACTCTTTACCATAGGAAAGTGCTTTTCTGTTGGCAGTACAGTCGTATTCTACTACTGGAGGATGAGAATAGTCAGGTGATCTCAGATACACATGTGGTTCAAGCTCTCCTGCTTGCTCATTTTCAAGCCAAGTGTGTCCTGTTGTTCTGGAAGTGATAGAGGCTCTTTTTGGGGGTTCCAGCTATAGTCTCTACTACCGAGAATGCTTGGTTGTTTAGGGAGGTCACTGCGAGGAAGTGAAACAATTTGTCGTTGATCTTGCAAAGCACAAGGCTCTTGATGTGGACGGTGTAGCTTCAATAGTTTCTATTGGGGCATTATTGGTAATAAGATCACTATTGTGATTACTCATTTATTTTCTAATGGTTATATATATGCAAAATGGAAGAAGACTGGAGTGTAAGTGTGTAACTAATCCCCAAAGTGCTCCATCTGTCTAGGCCAGGACGCTATTGTCTCTGTGTAACATCCTTAAAAAGAGATAGCTCACAGTCCTCACCAAGTTGATTTAAGAAGATCAGGATGCTTTCATTAGTAAGTGGAATATGTCAGACAACCTGTTCAATGCCCAGGTGGTGCACCACTCCATGGACAATTCTTCTAGATCCAATTGTGATCATATCGAAGCTTGATATCGTAAGAGCCTACAATTGACTTCGATGGGATTGCATCCAATGAGTTCTTCTCCATTTTTGGAAGTTGTGCCTTGATCGTCTCCTGTGTTGCGCTTTTTTAGTTGGTCGTGGCATGCTGATTAGCCTCTCCTGTCCTCGGTGTGACCACATCTCTGAAGATGATGAACACATTTATCTAACTATCCTTTAATCGGTGAGAAGTCTAGCCCACTTGCTTTTTTAAAATTATCTGGATACTGTTTGCACTAAGTGTGCAGGTTTTATGTTGTATTTCTGTTTGTGATTTATTGTTGGATCACTATTCGCATACACACATCATCCTAGGACTATATACGAATTATTTCTCTGACACTGCACCAAGGGTTGCATTTTTTTCATTACACTCACACATCCTTACCCGGTATTAGATAAGTTGATTGTTTCATTCGTTTGATTAAAGAAGTAAATGTAATTAGTCTAGCTTTAATTTTTATATTCCGCAGCATTTGTATATTACATAAAAGGAAATTTTAGTGATTTTTGAAATTCCTTTTCTCCCATCCCCCGTTCTTCCCTCAGAATTTCGAGCTTACAGGAACTAGAGTGCAGTATTTTAAACTCCAAAACCATAGTCCTATTTTGGAGCACAAGCAAATTCATGGCTGCGGTCTACAATCTCTTCATCATTAACAAGTCGGGGGGTCTCATCTTCTACAAGGTTAGCCTTAAATCCTCAATGTTCTTTTGTCGGATAGGAAAACTACCTTGTTTTTCAAACTAAAGATCAACTGGTTTTGATGATGGTTAAAGGATTATGGGTCAGCTGAGAGAATGGACACAAATGATAGCTTGCGGCTCGCGAGCCTTTGGCACTCGATGCATGCCATCTCCCAGCAGCTCTCCCCCACCATAGGATGCTTCGACATTGAGCTTCTTCAAGCTGACAACTTTGACCTCCACTGCTTCCAATCACTAACAGGTACCCCATTTTTGGATGATGTTTGATACTTTTAATTGCGCATTTTCCAAAGTGAGATCGCATTTTCCAAAGTCAAGAAATATGAGGTATTATTTGAATAATTACTCTTTTTTATTTTCATGATTTTTTCTCATGCTTGATATCTATTTTATGTAGGTTGAATTTAATAAAGCTGCACAATCATTGACCGATGTTGTTATTCCTACTGATCAGAAGAAAATTGCTTGTTTAATGGGGTGTGTATGGATTATGTATGTGTGGATGTGAGTTTGTATGAATGTTTCTACTCTCTCATTTATTTGTAGGGTGATCTTAATTGCTCTCTTTTATTTGTAGGGTGCTCGAGCATTGACCGACAAGTGACGAAAGATTCATTAGTCAGAAAGTGATGGACGATTCATTTTTCGAAAAATGACGGAAGATTTATTAAAAACATGTTGATCTTGTAATGTAATATTGTATTATTTTAGAAGAGATGATAATAACTTATACTCTATGTAATACTTTTTGGTGTGAATAAATACATGTTGATCTTGTTATGAAATATTAAATATATGTGTGCTTTCAAGATTATTATTTGTAATAAAATCTCAGTTACACAAAAAATAGAAATGGAATATTTTTGATATATAAATGAATTGCCTGTAGTAAGAAGAATGAAAAACAAATGTAACAATTTTTTCGTTACTATTGTTTAATCTATTGTAACGAAATAATGTTTATTTTACTTTATTGTAACGAAGTTAGTTTATTTTTAGTGAGGAAAAAATAAAACATTTGTAACGAAATAGTTTTAATCGTAACTATTTTTTTGTAAGGAAAAAAACATTCGTAACGAAATAATATTTATTGTGACCAATTTATTGTGAGGAAGAATCTCTTTTTGGTGAGAAAGTATCGTTTGTTACAATTAATTTTTTTGTAACGACATGCATACATTCGTTATAAAAACCTTTAGCGTCGAGCTTTAGAGGAGGACCGTTACTTAAAGGTATTGTCGTTACCAAAGAGTTTTTGTAACGAATTTTGGCACTTATTGTAACGATTTAGGTCCTCACTATAAGTGCATTTTGTTGTAGTGTGAACACTAAGGAATCTCATTATATCGCTGCAAAGCGAATTCTTAGATACCTTAAAAGTACACCAAATCTTGGCTTGTGGTACCCAAGAAACAATGATGTCGAGCTGATAGACTTTTCAGATGCTGACTTTGCAGGAAGCAGGGATGATAGGAAAAGCACTTCCGGGACGTGCAAATTCCTCGGAAGAAGACTTATTTCGTGGAACAGTAAAAAGCAGAACTGTGTCACAACCTCTACGGCTGAATCTGAGTGCATCTCAGCAGGCAGCTATTGCGCACAACTTCTATGGATCAGAAATCAACTTGAAGATTATGACTTGCAATTCAGAGAAGTTCCTATGTATTGCGACTCCTCGAGCGCAATAGCAATTGCGAACAATCCAGTATCGCACAGAAGAACAAAGCATATTAAAGTGCGCTACCACTTAATTTGGGAGAATGTGGAAAACAAAGATATATCTCTCTGCTATGTCCCCACGGATAAGCAGATTGCAGATATCTTCACAAAGCCCCTAGACGAGGCCAAGTTCAGTCTCTTCAAAACTAAACTCGGCATGCTGAACTATGAAGATTGAAGACTGAAGGGCTCAAGGCTCTTGGATCAAGGAGGAGCATCTGTTAGGAACTCAAGATCGAGCACGGATGCAGGAACTCAGGGGAAGCATCTTGCTCCAAGTGAAGTCCCAGATTTGCAGAAGCCGAAAAGGGGGAGATTACCCTCTCGGCCAAGTCTAAGGTGGCTGCCAATGTTAAGTATGCTCTCAGGAAAATGGTAATGAATTTCACTCTCAACTGAACTTTTTAGTTTATGATTTTCATTCTCATCTGTTCTATTCACCTTAGCTTGTAGGGTTTAGGCTTCTTCAAATAGGGGGAGATTGTAGGGTATTGCATCCACAATAGACCTGATTTGAAGAAGCCTCTTAACAAGCTAAGGTGAATTGAGAATGTATTTGACAATTCTATCAAGTTGTGTTTGCAGCTATTTCATGCTAAGTACACACCAATGTCAGGGTGCAGTAGGTCAATATACATGGGTCTGCGCAACGTAATCCCTTGTTGCGTAGATCAGTGTGTTGATTCACGTGTGCTCTCTCTATTAAAGTGTACTTATTTTCAAGTACAGGGTCAAGGTAGATCAAGAGCAGAAGAAGCAAAGATGAGTCAAAAACCAAGTCATCAAAGGAAGGAAGACAAAATTCTTCTAAGTCAAAATCAACGGGAATCGCTAAGTGATTCCCACCGACTTCGAAGGGAATCGCTAGTGATTCTCGCCGATTCATCGAGTATCATTTAGCCTCTCCTGCCGACTACTTCCGACTGACAGTTTTCAAACAGGGATTCTGCTAAGGCAGAATCGACAGGAATCGTGAGTGATTCCCGCCGACATCGACGGGAGTCACCAACGATTCCCGCCGATTTTGCCTTAGGCAAATTTCCTCGTTCGCTGGACCGAACTAAGATGCCTTGCCCTGTTTTGGCCGGGGCTAGGGCTTCTCCTTGTGGGTCCAACAACGGTCTTTAGGGTTGGCCTCTGGTATATATATGTGCGTATTTTGAACCTCTATAGATACACATTCTCGGAAATCGAAAGCAGCTGATGCCGTGCCCTAGCCGATCGCGGAAACCGCCGATCGCCTGTAGCCGCTCGCAAGTTCGTCGCTGCCGTTGATCTCAGTGCTTCTCTGATCTTCCGACGACAGTACCGAGGCAAGCAGAGTGTCTCACGTATCTCTCTTGAGATCTCTTGTCTTCCGATTCGTAGAATGAGATTTGTTCTCCATTCCGAATCGGTAGAGACGATTGATCCGACTGAGATCGTTTGTAGACCTAGCTTGCTTCGTCAAGAAGTTTGGATCTACAAAGCATCGCCGCCGCATTTACTTGCCGCCGCCGATCTTGACAAGATTCTTTCCAAGAGAGAAATCCGGTTGTGGATTCTTCATAATCTTCAAGCAAGCTTCAACGAACGAAGAAGGACATCGGGATCTCCAAAAGCGTTGTTTGTATTTTCTTTACATTCAATTTTGGTTTGTTGTAAAGAAATTTTCATTCCTTGTTGTAAGGGTTGGGTGCAACCCGTGGTGGTGGAGTTGTGACTCCTTTGTTGGAAGGGTTCCTTCCGTAGTGTGAGGATTGGATTTAAATCCGTTTGGAGAAGTGACCGAGTCGTCCCTTGGTGGGAGATAGGTCGAAGGGGGGAAAGTGGACGTACCCAAATCGGGGAATCACTATAATTCTTTGTCTGTTTTCTATGCTGTGTTTGTTAATTTGTGCAGGTAAATTTAATTCCGCAAAAGACTGCACGACACCTATTCCCCCCCCCCCATAGGTGGATTTAGTCGACACTAGAGACTTTCAGTTTAAACCATCAATCTCTTTTTGAGTGGTTTTGCAACTTACACCTTCTACATCTAAAGAAACAGTCTTTTGTTTCATGATTCCTCTTTTTGCAGATGTTGCATTGCTTGTTTTTTATTTTCTTTGCTTTTAGCTCATGATTTTTGTTTTATATCAATTTGCCCCTTTACTTTGGATAGGTGCAAGTTTCCTTCTATCATTTTTATGACTAATTTTTACTTTCATTTGAAAAAATTTATCTTTTTATTTTTGTATCATCTGAGAGTATATCCTCATGTGACTGTAATGAACCTAATAGTTCTGTTACAGTTAGTTCGTCGAGGCCATGTGCCTCTAGAATTTCTGACACAATATGGTTGTGTGTTTTTGGTAATGTTCGAAGAATTCTCTCAATGATTTTTTGCTATTCAATCACACTTCCAAGTCCTCGAATTTTCTTTACCAAGCCAGTGACTTTAGCAAAGTATTCTTGAGATGACTCTCCTTGTTTCATTTTAATGTCTGTGGAGGAGATAGCTGGAAAAAGTTTTTACTCTTTTGTTCTAATTTTTTGTATATATATAAAATGTTTGAGTACATGAGATACTCATACATAAAGTATTCTAGAGAATGCTAGGAAATATTGTTTATTTATTACATTGATTAAAGACCCTTGAGCCGGTTGTTGTTCTCAATGGTTATCAGTATTGAATACATTTATTAAACAGTGCAGTTTCAATTTTTCTTTATTCCTTCATAAATGTCCTAGGAAGTCAGTTGAGTCAAGAGCATTAAGTAGGTACATTAAAATAAGGAAGAAAATCAAGTTATGTTAACATGTGTTGACTAGAAGTCGACGCAACATCGACTGGAAGTCAATACAATACCGATTGGAAATCGATGTCACTTCGACTAGAAGTCAGAGCAACCTCAGAAGTGAAGTTGATGACTTGACGTTACTTTAAAACAAAAGACGACGCATGTGCCGATAGGATATCGACGCAATGTTGATAGGATATCAATGCTACGTCGATTATAATATGGAGATGCTTGCGCGGCTGCGTGCGAGCGCTCCCGACGATGCGCACTCAGGTGCTTGCAACGGCGTTTGTTCCCGGGGGCTTGCTGGCGCGTTGCCCTGCAGTGATTTTTTCCTAGTTGTTTGTTTTTTCCCTGCAGGGATTTTTTTGCTTGTTCGCACGGGCGGCACCCTGCGTGTGGCCCCGAGCGGGCGGCACCCTGCACACGCGCACTGCGGCACCTCGCGCGAATGAACGTGCAGTCGGGGCACACCACGAAAAATTTGGGGGCATTTGATGGGTTCCCCTTAGGAAATTCTGAGTCAGTCCAAGGGGCCCAAGAGACCGCGCAAGTAGAAGCACACGTAAGCATAGCTGGCCCGAGCACGAGCACAGCTCGTCGAGGCAGACGCCCCTTGGGGACGTGGGCACAGCGCTTTGGGTGTCGTACTCGTCTTCTTGCTTTGAAATTATTCACGTACTTTTTTTTTCATTTTAATTTCTCTGGCGGAGTTAATCAGTTTCATCAAATATATATGCGTGCATGCAATCGATTATTAATTTATCCGGAGAATGAAATTAATCCTTAACTTTAAAATCTGTGGGCATAATCAATGCACGCATAAGAGATAAAAATCTATAGTATTAGATTAATTGTACCTAAATCCGCATAAAATCGATCTACAGAAATTCAAGAAAGCACGTACTTTTCAGAGATATGATTATTCTCCTTTTTATTTTGAATGGAACTATCAAACACATTTTTTGAATTTTCCTAAATCAAAGGAAAATGCTGGTTGAAATTTGAATTTAAAAATCACTAGATTTTAAAATTTAAATTTAAATCTAATTATACTTGAAATTAAAAAAAAATGCTGGTCTAAATTTGAATTTAATGGACGTAGAATTTTCAATTAAATTCTCTAATTGCATTTTGATTCTCTAGTGGCAGTTTAAGCTGGCCGGCTAGCTAGCTAGCGGCGCTTAAAATTTAAAAATGAAATGAATATGAACCACAGCAAAAAGGAGCGACTTGAAAACTGCCACGTGTGTCGAGTTTCAAATCTCAGTTTCGCCGCGTAAAATTATAAAGGTTCCTTGAAGCTGAGAGGCGCATGCAAAGCAACAGCGTCTTCATTCCATCTTCTTCACCAATTCCCAGCGTTTTGGAAGAGTACTGACTGAGTTTTCCGCAGAGCAAGATCGTCTTCTTCAATCCGCAGCGTTTTGGAAGAGTAGTTACTGCGTTTTGGATCCGCAATCATCTTCCTCAATCAATCCCCAGCGTTTTGAAGAGTACTTACTGCGTTTTTCTCAATCCGCGATCGTCTTCTCAATTCCGCAGCTCGATCTGACTACAGGTAATTAATTAAAGCACTGCTCCATCTCTCTGTTCGCCAGCCATTAATTTTTAATTTCTATCTGTGGAATTAGATAATTCTTTAATTGGCATTTTCATCAATCTGCATGCTAATGCAGTCCTTAATTTAATATTCTTTGAATATATTACCTCAATCTGCATAAATTCTGCGTTAAATTCTACAGAAATTATTCTGTTTTTAGGTATATATCGTTAGAATTAATTTAAGAATACTATATATTATAAAAACTGTCCAACTTGTCCGTGCACCTGCAGGCTCGAAGCTAGCCAGCGACGACACGACGCTGTAATACATATATTTTAAGGATCGAGATGGAAATGCATTACTTAATTCAGTCGAACTTGTCCGCGGCTTCCCCGGCGCCGCCGGCGCTGCACAAGAAGAGCCCGTGGACAGAGGAGGAGGATGAGATTCTGTTGACTTACATCACAAAACACGGAGCGACTAAGTGGGACGAGGTTGCGAGGAAAAGCGGCCTCCGGAGAGGCGGCAAGAGTTGCCGGCTTCGGTGGAAGAACCAGCTCCATCCTCGCCTCAAAAAAGAGCCCTTTACCGCTGAAGAAAAAGACTACATTGTTCAACTCCACAAACACTACGGCAGCAAATGGTCTCTCATTGCCTCTCATGTAAGTAAATTAAAATTAGCTGCTTGTTGTGATTAATTATTAGTTCTGAATTGAATTCAGCGGCTGTAATACACTCCATTAATTAGTGGCTTACAGTGATTATGTTTTCACTAATTAATTGTTTTGGTGCTTACATATTGTTTAATGCAGTTCCCAGGAAGAACCGATAATGCTATAAAGAATATATGCAATTCATTGACGAAGAGGAAGCAGAGGGCAGCAGCGAAAATTGTGCATCCAGCAGCGCCGCCATCGCCGCCGCTTGTTCTGCTTCCGCCGCCGCCGCCGGAGACTTACGGCGCCATGGCGTGGAGAGAGCTCCCTTCAATCCAACACATGTCCCCTAAACGGGCCACCAATAATGATACGATTATTTCTCCCTCGTCGCCGTTGATGGAGGATGAAGACGTTGAATTTTGGATTAATTCTTTGTTGCAATTAGATGATCAGGTGCCGTCCATGGAAGATTTGCTTTCCGAGGCACTTCATTGTCAACCCGTTGACTCGGATGCTTCCGCCGCCGGTAACTCTTATAGCTATATATACTCTAATTAGTAGATATTTTTATTTTAAAATCAAAATTATTTTGGCCTGAGTTGCTCTCTTACATATTAATTGATTAGGAGGTGCGGAGCTCCATGACGTCGATTATTGGAATTCATTGATTCAGGAGTTAATGGACGGCCCCGAACTGCTCGGTCAATTGGCTGACTCGGATAGTGTCGCCACCGGTACGTAACTCTTAATCAGTACACTTTTTTTTTAAAAATCAAAATTATTTTGATTGATCTCATATTTTACTGCTGCATGACGATATTTTTGTAGATGGATATGAGATGATCCCGGGAGAAGTTGTAGCTTCGCCATCCACGGCGGCGTTGTCTGATCATGAGTTGTTCCCGTATGATGATATGGATTACGAGGTAATGCAGCAGAACTCCAGCACTAATTGGCCGGCCGGCTCTGATTTTGACGACGGCGAGTTGCAGCAGAATTTCTTTCGCTTGTCGCCGCCGTCGACCGTGGAAGTTGATCACTGTGTAGAAATGCCTTGTGAGAGTCTTTGGAGTGGGTTGGACTTTTGACCATACTGCACGTATTTTGATGTTTTAATTGTTGGGTATTCTTTTCATTTGATCACTTGTAATTATTGTTGATCGTCATACATGTACGCACATTTATGTATATATATACATGGAGAATAATATTGCTATTAAAATCCAGAAATTAATATAGATGTTGGTATATATTTTGATTGAATCAGAGTATGATCTGTTCTCCAGAAATTAATATAATTTCATAACAGGTGTGCAATAGTCCTTTTAAAAATACAGTACTTGACGGAATATATATAATCCGGAAAATGCATAAATAATCATGGAAGATACTTAGGCTCTATTTGTTTGGGCGTTTCGCTGCTCTGTTTTGGGCAAACGCCTCCGGAAAGAGAGTAAACAAATGAACCTCCGGCGGCGTTTGCTCCGTTTCCACCCGCCCACCTTGAGAAACGCCCCAAAAAGCTCCGTTTGGAGCAGTTATCTCCCCCTCCGATTCGAACACTCCGTTTTCATCCGCCGGATCGACCCGCCACCGCCGACCCAAATGGACCCTTAAACATATATATAATTCGGAATATGCTCGCAGGTACACAATCCTAATTAAACACTACATAATTTGAAAATGAATTTTTTTAACAAATAGTTATTTCTGTGAAAGCTTGGGTTTTTATTTTGTGGAAGAAGAATGGAAAATTTAAATGAATTGTTGATGGTAATAAATAAATGTTTAATCAATTAATGGTTCAATTTTACTTGATAATTTCAGTTAATGGCTCAACAAGTATAGGCCAACATGACAAATATTGCTGACAATGCAATTGGTAAACCGGAGATTATTTTGCAACGGTTTTTAAAACGCCGCAAAATCACCGTGCATCATATGTCAACTCGTTTAAGGCTGAGGATGTTGTTGATTCTGTTTGTACTACTATTATATCTGTTGGAACTACTGACATTGAAATGCTCTCTGTTGATGTTGTTGTTGTTGCTGATAAAGATCTTGCTACTTATCTGGAAGAACCTACTGCTCCAATTCCTTCTGCTCTTGTTGCTGCTTCAATAGGTTGTGTATCTGCTACTGCTGCCATGGGCGGAACTAGCCCTGGGCACGGTAGGGCACGTGCCCGAGCGATTTTTTCCGCGATTTTCACTGGGGGAGAAGGATTCCCGTTGCTAAGCCTGCTGCTCCCGTGTCCTAGCCCGTCGCTGCTCCCGTGCCCTAGCCTGCCAAGCGTCGACGGCGACGATTCGCACTGATGCAGCCCGCCAGACTTCGCACCGCTGCAGCCCGCCAGGCTTCGCACCGCTCTGCAGCCCGCCAGAATTCGCACCGCTGCAGCCCGCCAGGTTTCGCACCGCTGCAGCGGTGCGAAGCCTGGCGGGCTGCAGCGGTGCGAAGTCTGGCGGGCTGCAGCGGTCTAGATTTCAATCCATATTTCAGTCCAGATTTCATAGTGAAATCTGGACAGATTTCAGTCCATATTTCGGTGTGAAAATATTTGCAAAAAAAAAAATTCTGGGCCGCCGCCCACAAACCCCCGCTCAAGGTGCGCTGCCCCCCCCCCCCCGAACCCCCCAAATTGACAGTACTTAGATTGTGCCCGTGCAACTTCAAAATCCTAGTTCCGCCGCTGACTGCTGCTGCTCCTGTTCTGACTCCTGAACAATTGAAACAACAAGAGAAATATATCAAAAGTATAGATGATTTATATGACAGACCACAGAGTTCTGAAAGTGATCAATTCAATACAGAATCTGATGACTCTGCTAGCACTATTGCTAGGAAAAGGAAAGCTAGAAGTAAGGCCATGATGAAGGCCCATCCTGCAAAGGCCAAGGATGTTAATGACATACCCTATCATATTCTACATGATTGCCAGATAACTGAATCTTGGTCGCCACCTATACGTAACTCTTAATCAGTACACTTTTTTTAAAAAAATCAAAATTATTTTGATTGATCTCATATTTTACTGCTGCATGCATGATGATATTTCTATAGATGTGCATGAGATGATCCCGGGAGAAGTTGTAGCTTCCCCATCCACGGCGGTGTTGTCTGATCATGAGTTGTTCCCGTATGATGATATGGATTATGAGGTCATGCAGCAGAACTCCAGCACTAATTTGCCGGCCGGCTCTGATTTTGACGACGGCGAGTTGCAGCAGAATTTCTTTCCCTTGTCGCCGTCGGCCGTGGAAGTTGATCACTGTGTAGAAATGCCTAGTGAGAGTCTTTGGAGTGGGTTGGACTTTTGAACATACTGCACGTATTTTGATGTTTTAATTGTTGGGTATTCTTTTCATTTGATCACTTGTAATTATTGTTGATGGTCATACATGTACGCACATTTATTACATGTGCACATTTATGTATATATATACATGGAGAATAATATTGCTATTAATACCCAGAAATTAATATAGATGTTGGTATATATATTAATATATATATATATATATGCTGTAAAAGTAAAAAACGGTAGAAGGAACTTTTATTTTGAATGAAACAGAGTATGCTCTGTTCTCGAGAAATTAATATATTTAATTAGAGAGAACTGCGAGTTAAATTTATGTCCTTAGAAGTAATTAATCCAACACGTGTATTTTATTAAAAAACCAGAGTCCAAACTTCCCAAGGCTGCCAGTCATATTTTTTCCGGTTTGATAAAACAATACCATTAAAAAATCAACTTTCATAAGACGCGTGTAACAAAATATGAAGGCTCCGATATTCATAGTTAACAAAATATGAAAAAATATGAAAAATGAATTTTTCATTTTGAAAATGAATTTTTAACATTCGGTGTGATACTTAACACATATATAAAATTCGGAAAATACTCTCACGTACACAATCCTAAACCATACATAATTTGAAAATGAATTTTTTTTAACAAATAATTATTTCAGAGGAAGCTTGGGTAGTTGGGTTTTTATTTTGTGGAAGGAAAATGAAAAATTTAAATGAATTATTGATGATTATGAATAAATGTTTAATCAAATAATGGCTGAATTTTACTTGATAATTTCAGTTAAAGACAGAAGAAAGCTGCCAATTTGGTTGAATAGGTCATTAAGGCTCCCTTTGGCACGGTGGTGGTGGTCATGAACACGAAGGTTAAATTGTTATTCGTTAACGCCCAATTAAGAAATTTCATCCACTTTTATGTTAACACGGTGGTGGCGGTTTAACCAATTCGTTTACTACTGCCACCACCGTGCCAAACAGAGTCTAAATCTATGGTTCACAAAGGGTTAACTCAATTTGCCAATTCCGACATAACTTGTTCATAAGAAATTAATGCAAATAAGTTGATCGAGCTAATAATCTCAATTCATCGACTTCATATGCATGTCAACGTGCTCTTATTTATTGGAATTTGTTGAAATAAAGAACGAAGTTGTAAGCTCAAGAGGTGTGTCCATCCTTCATAAAAAGGCACGGTGGAATGGCGTGGACATGAAGCTAGAAGGAGCTGAGGACAAACCAGGCACCTGCAAGAAGAAAAGCGACGCATCAGAGAAGATGCATAGTACTTCCTAAAGCATCGGTTGAAATGAAAAGTTGCAGCTGACAGCATTAAAGCAAACATCCTTTCAAGTTACTTTTGTTTTATTATAAATAAATGGTGTAAGTCCCGAAGTGGACATTGAGTGTTGAGCACATCTTTGTTTTAATAATAGGTGAGTGTTATCCGCACTACAGTTTTGGTTATCCGCACTTTTTTTTTCCCAATTTTTCGCGCCTTTTAGAAATACGTCTTGTACATGCATTTTTACGAAAAGTGTTCAACACCAAAGTTGTAGATCTCATCGAGATCTACAACTTTCGTGTTAAACACTTTTCCTGAAAATGCATGTACAAGACGTATTTCTAAAAGGCGCAAAATCTGGGTGTATTTCCATAGTACGTCTTGTACATGCATTTTCAGGAAAAGTGTTCAACACGAAAGTTGTAGATCTCGATGAGATTTACAACTTTCGTGTTGAACACTTTTCCTGAAAATGCATGTACAAGACGTATTTCCAAAAGGCGCGAAAAATTAGGAAAAAAATATTTGCGAATAACCAAAACTGCAGTGCGGATAACAATCACCTAATAATATCCTGTATTTGTCCTGTACCACTTTTTTAATAAAAGTATTCTGAGAGTTAATTTCCAATAGTGGTATCAGAGCCATGGAAAACAAATCCGGCTTTGCATATTCGTCTTCAACAGTGCCAATATTCAATGGAGATTTCTATGAATATTGGGCTATACAGATGAAGACCCTTTTTCTGTCTCAAGGCTTATGGGAGATAGTTGATCAAGGGGTTCCAGAACCTGCATCTACAGCGGCAACTCCTCTAACTGGGGCAGCATTGAAAGCACATACAGAAATGCAACAGAAAGATGCAAGAGCCTTAGTCTACATACAACAAGGCATCACAAACTCCATCTTTCCCAGAATAATGGCCGCTAATTCAGCAAATGCAGCGTGGATCACTCTACAGACAGAATATAAAGGATCTCCCCAGGTAATATCAATTAAATTACAAAATTGCTGGAAAGGTTTTGACACACTTATGATGAAAGAAGGAGAAAAGGTCCAAGCCTTTTTGGCTAGAGCCACCGCAATCGTGCATCAAGTTAGACATTTAGGGGATACTATTGATGATAAACGAATAGTTCCCAAACTTCTAAGAAGCTTGTCACCAAAATTTAACCATATTGTCGCTGCCATAGAAGAGTCAAAAGACATAACTACACTAAGTATACCAGAACTACTAGGCTCACTGCAATCTCATGAGGATAGACTATATATGCAGTCTCCACATATTGATCAAGCTTTGAATACTACAACCCAATACAGATCTTCAAAAGATAAATTTAACCGGGGCGACAAAGGTCGTTTCAACAACCCTTCTAATAGGGGCAAAGGGAGAGGCTTTCATGGTCCCCCTGGAAGACCATTTATTAAAAAAGAAAATGGCCTATCCTGCACTCTATGTAAGAAAACAAATCATGAAGCAAATGATTGTTTCTACAAATGTAAGAGGTGTAAAAGACCCACTCATATGGAGAAGGATTGTTGGTTTAAAGATAAACCAGAAAAATCTGAGACAAGTTTAGGTGCACATGAAACTAAAGAAGCAGTGTTCTATACAAATGATAAAGCGAAAGAGACAAACTATCACCATCCTTCCACTTGGTACATTGATAGTGGGTGTTCAAGTCATATGACTGGAAACAAGAATCTATTCATTTACTTGGATACAACAGTCACTTCAGATGTTGTTTTAGGAGATGGTAATATTCAGCAAATTGCAGGCAGTGGAACTATAAAAGTACTGACAGCTACACATCAAACTAGATTTATCCATGATGTTAGCTATGTGCCATCCCTAGCCACTAACCTACTAAGTGTAGGTCAGTTGATGCAAAAAGGATATCAAGTAAATTTTACAAATAATTCCTGCACAATCATAAATAGTCAAGGGAATACTGAAGTAACAACAAGGATGAGTCCTAATAGAGTGTTCACTATTACACTTTATCCATCTTCAGATCTTGCTCTTACAAGTACAGAACAAACATCCCCTACTAATATTCTTTGGCACCAACGTTTTGGTCACTTAAATATACCTGACCTAAGAGACTTAAAGATCCACAATATAGTGGAAGGTTTGCCATATTTGTCACCAGTCGGTCATGAGTGTGTCAGTTGTGCAAAGGCAAAAGCTCACAGGCTTCCCTTTCCTAAATCTTCTTATAAAAGGTGTTTGCGACCTTTAGATCTTGTTCATGCAGATCTGTGGGGGCCTTCACCCACATCATCTCTTGGTCATAAAAGATATTATCTACTACTGGTAGACGATTGTAGCCGCTATATGTGGATATACTTTCTTGAGACTAAATCTGAAACCTTCCAATTGTTTTTGAAATTCAAAACATTGGTAGAGAAACAGTTAGAGAGATGTTAACCCCAAAATCGGCAATCCTCTCCAAGGTGCCCATTTTTCTTCTCCTACAGGTTCCCACCAGCAAGGAGCAGGATACCCATGATGTCCACCAAGTTCGCGCAAGTCGGACTGTCGAGCCCAAAAATAAAGGATGGATGCTCCGCCAGCCGCTTGCCAGGAGCGACCTCCGCTCGCCTCCGCGGGCCGCCCGCAAGGGGGCGGCCTGGCCCAGCCGGGCGGACTCCACCCAGAGTCCGCCCAGGCCGCCCGCTAGGGGGCGGCCTGGCCCAGCCGGGCGGACTCCACCCGGAGTCCGCCCAGGCCTCCCGCTAGGGGGCGGCCTGGCCCAGCCGGGCGGACTCCACACGGAGTCCGCCCAGGCCGCCCGCAAGGGGCGGCCTGGCCCAGCCGGGCGGACTCCACCCGGAGTCCGCCCAGGCCGCCCGCTAGGGGGCGGCCTGGCCCAGCCGGGCGGACTCCACCCGGAGTCCGCCCAGGCCGCCCGCAAGGGGGCGGCCTGGCCCAGCCGGGCGGACTCCACCCGGAGTCCGCCCAGGCCGCCCGCTAGGGGGCGGCCTGGCCCAGCCGGGCGGACTCCACCCGGAGTCCGCCCAGACCGCCCGCAAGGGGGCGGCCTGGCCCAGCCGGGCGGACTCCACCCGGAGTCCGCCCAGGCCGCCCGCTAGGGGGCGGCCTGGCCCAGCCGGGCGGACTCCACCCGGAGTCCGCCCAGGCCGCCCGCAAGGGGGCGGCCTCCGCTCCGGCAAGGGAGGACTCCTCCTGGAGTCCCCCCAATTAGCCCGGAGTTGCTTGCTCCAGATCCGCCTGCTTGCTCCTCAGGTCGCGCAGCTTGCCTGCCCTCTCCTAGCCGCCAACAGGAAGACTGCCCCAGCAGAGGAAGGTCCAGTCCGCGGAGTCCGCCGAGGTCGTCGACCTCATCTTCTCAGTCCGCCGAGGTCGCCGAGGTCGTCAAGGATGACGTCACTGGACCAGATTCTCCCCGGGCCTATAAATACCCCCCAAGACCTCTCATTCAGCAGGCGCAGGAGGAGAACTGCCACCTTGATCAAAGGCTGCGGACTCGGTTTTCTCAGTCCGTCAAGGTTGATCAAGCAAGGTCGGCGGACTCCAATCTCCAGTCCGCCCAGGTCGTCAAGGGCTGTGGACTTAGTTTTTTCTGCTCTCAAGCAAGCTTGCGCAGTGTAACATCCCATTCCGGCTAGACCCCTAGGAGTCGGTTGGTCGAGTCAGAACCCCAGGGAGCACAAAAAGTGAAAATAAATCGATTGAGTTTTCGGGTCAAGGGTTGGTCACGCCCGTGACCGACCCGTCACGCCCGTGACTTGGGCGTGACTACTTCGACGATCGTCGATCTCCACGAGACGATCGTCGAACGTGCTGACTGGGCATGTCACGCCCGTGACCAAGGTGTCACGCCCGTGACCTAGGGCGTGACCAGCCTCCGACGATCGTCGAGCTCAACTCGACGATCGTCGACCTCGAAATTTGCCGTCCGGGCATGTCACGCCCGTGACCTAAAGGTCACGCCCGTGACCAAGGGCGTGACCAGCCTTCGACGATCGTCGATCTCAATTCGACGATCGTCGACCAGAAATCTGCCGTTCGGGCCTGTCACGCCCGTGACACAGGTGTCACGCCCGTGACCTTCGATCGACGGTCGCCGATCTCAGTTCGACGATCGTCGAACCCAGAATGGGCTACCCCGGCCTGTCACGCCCGTGACCTATGTGTCACGCCCGTGACATTGGCCGAAACGACGGTTCAGGCCCGAAATAATTCTAACGCGCGTGGAAATAAATGCTGGCTTGGGAAGTTACACCAGGAGTAACTTCCGGCCGTTTTCCTTCTGTAATTATATAATAAATAAGGAAAAGGTGGTCCAATAGGAAATCGCCAGCTGGACATACCTGTTCAGTTTCCGCCGTTTCTTATCCCTGCATCATAACCGAAGCATTAAGGGGAGGGAACTTCATGGCCATAATGGCTTAAACCATTCACCTTCCCACCTTCCTGATTTATAAAAGCCCACTTGGACAAGAGGAGAGGGTTACACGCTCAAGCAAACGAAGCAGATCCTTGTTCTTGCTGTAAAGAGGAGTTCAGCAACGCCACCACCGCGCCATGGCACCTCGTCGCTCTTCTCGCCTCCAAACCGCGAACAAGGTCCTCCTCTACTCCTTCTCTTTCATGGGTAGATCTTAGGATTCTTAGAAAGGAGATTCGCGCTCAACGGAGCCGGATCCATCTCTCGTTTTCATGGAAAAACCATGAAAAAAAATATTTCGAGTTCGCCGGAAACCGCCACCTCCGGCGGCCAAACCACCGCCGACCGCTAGCCATCGCCTCAACGGAGGTGGTGGTGGTGGTGGCTGGCCAGGGAAGTGACCGGACGGCCGGCAACGGATCACGGAAACGTTACAGGAAAAATGGCTTCCTGGTTCTAGTTTCGGGTTCTGTAGAAGATGAACAGTAAATCGTTTTATACTTATAAATTATGTAAATAATTTTATAAGGAGAAATATACTCGGTTTAGTATATTTTAAGGCTGCAAAATGAGCCACTTAGAGGCCGAATTAGGAAAAATGACCAGACACAAAAGTTGTAGCCCTCAAGGTCTACTTTAATTTAAAATTGATTTTATTCAATTTGGGTGAGTGGTTTGAACACAGCACTCATTTTGGTGGGATCAAGACCTAGGCTAACCAGAAATTGAAATGGTTGCCCACGGTTCATAACAAGTCCAAATGATTTGAAATTTGGACTGGAGGTCTATAATATGTATATCGAGAGGCTGTCCAAAAATGAGAATTTTTGGAGAACTTTTGCCTAAAGTTTTTGTAAAAATTTAATAAACAATATAAAATTAATTAGGAGATGAAATTAAGCCCAAACTCCCCCAAAATTTGGGTGGTGGTCCCTGGCAGCAAAGTTAAGGTCTGTACAAAATTTCAACTCGATTGGTCGAGTTTTGAATAGGGAAGTATCAAGTCCTAGATAGGTCTTGGTGAGGGGTACTTTGGGGAAAAGTACGATTGGAGATGGAGTGGACAAATCTCCTCAAAAGAGGCTGAAGTTGCTGGCCACTGATTTGTTGAGTCTATGTCTACCCTCTTGGGTAGCATGGTGTGGCTTAGGGTGGATTTTACCCTAAGAGATTGGCGCAACTCCAACGGGTGGGAGTTTGAGGTTTGTGAAGGACATAGGAGCAAAAGCTCTTGTATGCCCTTGAAATTTGGAGGAGAGGGGGAGGATATGATGAAAACCCTCTGGTTGAAATAGTGAAGGAATTGGAGGTAGTTAGGTACCTCGAAAGTTGAGATTTTGGAATAGGATAAACATGTAATTTAATTATTTTAAGCACTAAATCTAATCCAAAAATTATGAAACTCGGGAGGAGGGAGTTTTAGGATGTATTAGACTTATGGTAATTTTTCTGGAATTTTATGATTAATATATATTATACTTCATGTGTTAAAGAATTATTAGCCCAATTTGTTGTTTCAATTATTTGGAGGCTTTACATTAATTATAATCAGTTAAAATTCTGGATTTAGATCTTGATTAGTAGAACATTGATCCCTGAATTTTTATAGAATTTTATATTGAGTAGATCTAGTACTTTATTCACAAATGATAGAAAGGGCTTTTATGTTTAAAAAAAATTATTATGGATAGAATGCTTGCTGGAAAATTATGAAACTTAGCCAGTGCAAATTTTAGGCCTTAATCTTCATGTCATAAATTATTTAGAATTTTTGGAAGAATATTTTCTGTACTTGATTCATAAACTATAGAAATTAGAGATTATTTCCAAATAGTTTTTCAGGTCATTTTGATGATAGAAAAATTATGATACTTAGGATTTAGCCTTCTGAGATAACCTACTAATTATCATAAATTTGCTGGACATCTTGCATGATTAGTTAGGGTAGTTCATGTTTAAACCGGTAGTCCTTGGATTTTTGAGGAATTTAATTAAATGCCAAATAAATTAGGAAAATTTCCATTTTCTGGATTTAGGTTACTTATATCATGGAAAGTCTTCAGTAATTAATTTAGGGCATTTGGATGAGTAATGGACCATTGCATAACCGGTTCGACATGTAGATTAGGTCGGTCTGCATATAGCAGTTTGTGATATGCAATAGGACATGATCTGATGAAGATATAAAGAGTAGTGAGTAGTGGTGTTAGTTAGAGTTAAGAGGTGTTCGGGTTTGGCGAAAGATCGCCTTTCCCGAAGAGTGGAAGGTTTAAAAATCACCCTAGGATAGTTTATCGTAATAAGAGAAGGGAATCGGGCTAAGGGAAAACAACCAATAACAATAAGTGTCTTGCGAAAGGGAACTTCGGGCCGTAATGCACCGTCTTGGTTCCTAGTGCCCCTTGAGAGCCCTTCACGGGGTATACCGGGGGCAGTCCTGGGCTAACGTAAACTGTAATAACAAATCGACAAGAGTAACTTAGTAACTAGGGCTGCACTCGTCACAACACTGTTGGCACAGGAAGGTTGATTTGGAAACGGACGGATGGTCCGGGGAGCTTTGGCTCGGTTGGTTTGGAGACGGACGGATGGTCCGGGGAGCTTCGGCTCGGTTGGTTTGGAGACGGACGTTTTGGTCCGGGGAGCTTCGGCTCGGTTTTGTGTGCTTACGATTTAACTTGCATGTGCATAAAATAGGAAAAGGTAAGGTGGTGGGTCTTTCGATAGCGGGGAGTTCGATTGCACCGACACCGATATCGTTGACTCGGCGGGGTGATTAGCACTCCGCCAACAGAAGTCCGGTGCACCAGCCGGCAAGAGTACGCAGGCGTCCGCTTTGTGCACCAAGCGTTGAGGCGTACGATAGGTCAGACCAGTGTGCTTTACTGGTTTTGGAGGTGGGCGAGGCCCAACCCACCGCTTCCGTTTGCCACAACGGAGGTATCCTGGGAGGTAACGGCTCCGAAAGGGGGAACTAAAGGTCTGTGTGCACAGAGTCGGGTGTGTGAGTTGCACTGCATGACATAACATACCCACCATATAGTTGCATATCATAATCATTCATAACAACCTTGACACCTAAAGTATAAGTGGAATGGGACGCTTATACATTAGGACCTGCAAAACGACCCCTTGGTCTATAAGCTTGTGTGGGCAAGTTTATAAATCAAAGGTTATTTTCAATATATAGTAACCCCTGCTGTTTGATAACCGACACCCCAAGGTATAAGTGGTATGGGACACTTATACGATGGGAGCCTTGTAAAAGATCCCTTTGCTTATGTGTTCTCGCATAAGTGAAGGTTTAAATTCATTTAATTGCTTTTCTTACTGCTAGACCTATTACAACAACTTATTGACTGCTCACCTAATACAACTTGCTAGATTAGTTTCCGCTGCCATCTGTTTTCATGTTAATCTCCACCTTCATGTCCTTCCCTTTCTTCCTCTCCGCTCGGTACCTAGGAGCCATGGGGGGAAGGGGTAGGGGATGATAGGGCTTAGTCTTTATGACTAACGGTTTTCGAACCGCATCATTTAGGGGATCATGGAGCCCAGCATGGAGGAGCAGCCCCAGAGATCGGTGCGCCTAGAGATGGGGCAGCCTAGCTCCGGAGTTCACACAGCCGGGACCGTGAGTCTCGACCTTGAGTAGTTTCTGTTTCGCTTCCGCATGAGAGACTTGTAGTGAGGACATTTTGTACCGGGCTTAAGCCCGTATATATAGTACTCTGATATTTCTGTGGACACTCCCTTCGTGGAGTTTTATTATATATATGTGATTTTTATTATTATGGACTGTTTGCTAATACTTTTATAATTGTGCTACTTTCTGTGATCGACTTGGCCGGCAGAATCGGTGCCTTGTGGTGATGACCCTTCAGGACGTGAAGGTGTCACCGCAAAGCGGCGGTTCTGGGCCTAAGACCCCGGTGGTTGAAAAAGAAAAAAAAAGGGGGTGTTTACAAGTGGTATCAGAGGCAAACATCGATCAGAAGGAAGTAGCAGTCCACAAACCCTAGGTCACCCCCCGCTCGAGTTTAGTTTGGGGACAAACTAAGCAGCGGAAGCGTGGTGGGCCCATAACCCACAGGTATATGCCTTGGACCTTGCACAGCCGCGGAATCCGGAGCAGGTCATCGCAGGTATGCCGAAATGCTTCTTTGTTTTCATAGAATTTCCCCTTTAAGTTGTTAAAACTTTGAATCGCACTAGATTGATAGCAAGGAAAGTAAAAACTCATTATAGAACCCTAAGAAAATCTAATCACCCCAGGTATAGTCTTCATCAGCGGCAAGCCTGCCCGCACGCTGTTCGATACTGGAGCTACTCACTCCTTTGTGTCGGAGTCGTTCGTGGAAGGACTGGAAGGTGTGGAGCTGTTCACCGGCTCAAGGATGAGGGTGAGACTACCGGATGGATCTGAGCTCTTTACCACGGATCACTGCAATATGGAGGCAGAAATTGGTGGAAAAGCGTTCGAGGCTCCAGCGACGATTCTGAAGCTGACGGACTACGACCTGATCCTGGGCATGGTGTGGCTGCATTGGAACTATGCCCAGATTGACTGCCAGGCAAAGAGGATCACCGTGAGACACGGGGACTCTTTCATTACCATCGAAGGTATAAGACCTGTCTCTCGTATACCTTTATCTTCGGTACAGGCCGTTAAGGCCCATCTGCAGGGAGAGGAGGTCTATCAGATTCTTTTCGAGGTGGCGGAAGTCAAGGAGTCGGTAACAGACATCCCGGTGGTGCGAGATTTCGCTGACGTCTTTCCAGAGAAACTACCAGGATTACCTCCACACCGAGAGCAGGATTTTCAGATACAGCTTGTGCCGGGGGCCAAGCCGGCGTCTAGGGCCCCTTATCGGATGGCCCCAAAGGAGTTGGCAGAGTTTCGGACCCAGTTGCAGGAATTGGTGGAGGCAGGTTTTGTCAGACCGAGTTCCTCGCCATGGGGAGCACCGGTCCTATTTGTAAAGAAGAAGGATGGGACACTCCGCCTGTGCATCGATTATCGAGCGCTAAACAGGCTGACCGTCCGGAATACCTATCCGCTCCCACGGATAGACGAATTATTTGACCAGCTGGAGGGGGCCCATTATTTCTCGAAGCTGGACTTGAGATCAGGATACTACCAGCTGCGGATCCAGGAGGAGGATATCCCGAAGACGGCCTTTAGTAGCAGATATGGCCTGTATGAGTTCACCGTGATGCCCTTTGGGCTCACGAATGCTCCGTCAGCGTTCATGAGTCTCATGAACCGGGTTTTCGAGGCTTACTTGGATGTGTTCGTCATAGTGTTCATAGATGACATCCTGATCTACTCTAGGACGGAGGAGGAGCACACTCGGCATCTGGCACTGACCTTGGAGAGGTTGCGGGAGAATCACCTTTATGCTAAATTCAGCAAGTGTCAGTTCTGGTTGAAGGAGGTGGCCTTCCTAGGCCACATCATCAGCGGAGCCGGGTTATCAGTAGATCCAGCAAAGATTCGGGCAGTTCGCGATTGGCCGCAGCTGAGGACAGCCACCGATGTGCGAAGTTTCTTGGGGCTTGCCGGTTACTACCGGAAGTTCGTGGAGGGGTTCTCTCGGATTGCCCTCCCCCTCACATCTTTGACAAAGAAGGAGGCATCTTTTGTTTGGACCCCGCAGTGCCAGGCGGCTTTCCAGGAGCTAAAGGACCGACTCATCTCAGCCCCGATTCTGGCCCTTCCATCCGGAAGGGAGGGATTCCAGGTGTATACCGACGCATCATACCAAGGGATGGGAGCGGTGCTGATGCAGAACAGACATGTCATAGCATATGCCTCCCGCCAGCTGAAGACCCATGAGAGGAACTACCCGGTGCACGACCTCGAGATGAGAGCGGTCGTTTTTGCTCTGAAGGTCTGGCGTCATTACCTTTATGGAGTCCACTGCGATATCTTCTCCGATCACAAGAACTTGAAATACGTGGACACTCAGAAGGAGCTGAATATCAGGCAGAGGCGCTGGGTGGAGTTCTTAGCAGATTATCAGTATGAGATGCACTACCACCCAGGGAAGGCAAACGTGGTGGCCGACGCGTTGAGCCGGAGAGCGGCCACTTCCGAAGCTGGGTCCCAGGTTATTTCTATGGAGCTGGTCCAGTCATTCAGAGACATGCAGATATCCCTAGTGTCCGAGGATGACCCAGATCTGTATAGGGAGTATCTGGCATCGATAGTGGCCATTGACGATATTCGGGATCGCATTCGGGACGGACAGAGGACAGATGCGGGGGCAGAGCCGATGTTCCGAGCTTTGGAGGAAGGTTCGACAGGGGATTATTCCCTGAGGGATGGGTTGCTCCACTTCAGAGGCAGAGTATATATACCAGCAGGAGGCCAGATCCGAGAGGATATTTTGACGGAGGCGCATTGCAGCCGGTACTCCGTGCACCCGGGAATCACAAAGATGACCGCTGATCTGAAGAGGACGATGTTTTGGCCGGGCATGAAGAAGGACATTACGTACTTCGTAACCCATTGCGAGGCGTGTCAGTTGGTGAAGGCGGAGTGCAGGAACCCCGCAGGACTGTTGCAGCCACTCCCGGTGCCGGAGTGGAAGTTCGACGACATAGCGATGGATTTTATACATGGTCTTCCCCGGTCTCGGACAGGGAACGGCTCGATTTGGGTGATTGTCGATCGGCTGACGAAGGTGGCCCGCTTTATACCGATCAGGAAGGATGACTCGGTGGGAGTGCTGGTACGGAAGTTTGTGGAGCAGTATGTCCGATATCATGGCGTGCCCCGAACGATAGTGTCGGACCGCGATGGACGGTTTACATCCAGGGAGTGGCGGTCAGTGCAGGCATATTTGGGCACCCGGTTGACTTTTAGCACGGCCTTCCACCCTCAGACGGACGGGCAGACCGAGCGCACCAACAGGACCTTGGAGGACTTACTACGGCTGTGTATACTAGACCGAGGGGAGCCGTGGGAGAAGATGTTACCCTTGGTCGAGTTCTCCTACAATAATAGCTACCAGTCCAGCATCAGGATGGCGCCTTATGAGGCCTTGTATGGAAGGAAATGTAGGACCCCGCTTTCTTGGGTTCAGGACGAGGATCCGAAGCTGCTGGGATCGGATTTCGTTGAAGACACCGAGGCTCAGGTGAGGCTGATCAGAGATAGGATGCTGGAGGCGCAGAGCAGACAAGCAAAATACTATGATGCTCGGCATCGTCAGGTGGAGTTCCGGGTAGGAGATCGAGTGTTCTTGAAGATCCGGCCCATGCACGGAGTCTCACGGGTGCGCGGTCGGAGGAAGAAACTCAGCCCTAGGTATATGGGCCCTTACCGGATCCTGGAGCGGATCGGACCCTTAGCCTACAGGCTAGAGTTGCCACCAGAGCTGGCAGCTCTACACGACGTCTTCCACATCTCTTCGCTGAGAAGGGCTCTACTACGCCCGGAGCAGCGAATTTTAACCACAGAAGGGCCGGTAGCTTCAGACCGATCTGTTCACTTGGAGCCGGTTCGGATCGATGACAAAGGAGTGCGGATCTTACGCCGCAAGAAGATTCCCTTAGTCAAGGTTCTGTGGAGAAATCACGGTCAGGAGGAGCACACCTGGGAACCGCAGGATCTGATGAGGCAAAGATACCCGGAGTTGTTCAGTCAGGTATATCTCACCACCTCTCGGTATACTATAAACTGCCTTCTTGTTTTGGAATGTTAAGACTAGACAAGGGAAATCTAGGACCTAGGCATGCACACTTAATCAGAATGGTAGGGGCTAATCTTTTGTTTATTGGGGAGATTGTCTTCGTTATCAAACGAACGGTCGCCTGAACCCAATAGAAAGATCGAATGGGATGTTACAAGATTAATTCGTTCCGATGGAAATCCCCGTAGGCTCAACCTCAATTTCGGGGACGAAATTTTTGTTTTGTTTATTGGGATTTGTAACATCCCATTTTCGGCTAGACCCCTAGGAGTCGGTTGGTCGAGTCAGAACCCCAGGGAGCACAAAAAGTGAAAATAAATCGATTGAGTTTTCGGGTCAAGGGTTGGTCACGCCCGTGACCGACCCGTCACGCCCGTGACTTGGGCGTGACTACTTCGACGATCGTCGATCTCCACGAGACGATCGTCGAACGTGCTGACTGGGCATGTCACGCCCGTGACCAAGGTGTCACGCCCGTGACCTAGGGCGTGACCAGCCTCCGACGATCGTCGAGCTCAACTCGACGATCGTCGACCTCGAAATTTGCCGTCCGGGCATGTCACGCCCGTGACCTAAAGGTCACGCCCGTGACCAAGGGCGTGACCAGCCTTCGACGATCGTCGATCTCAATTCGACGATCGTCGACCAGAAATCTACCGTTCGGGCCTGTCACGCCCGTGACACAGGTGTCACGCCCGTGACCTTCGATCGACGGTCGCCGATCTCAGTTCGACGATTGTCGAACCCAGAATGGGCTACCCGGGCCTGTCACGCCCGTGACCTATGTGTCACGCCCGTGACATTGGCCGAAACGACGGTTCAGGCCCGAAATAATTCTAACGCGCGTGGAAATAAATGCTGGCTTGGGAAGTTACACCAGGAGTAACTTCCGGCCGTTTTCCTTCTGTAATTATATAATAAATAAGGAAAAGGTGGTCCAATAGGAAATCACCAGCTGGACATACCTGTTCAGTTTCCGCTGTTTCTTATCCCTGCATCATAACCGAAGCATTAAGGGGAGGGAACTTCATGGCCATAATGGCTTAAACCATTCACCTTCCCACCTTCCTGATTTATAAAAGCCCACTTGGACAAGAGGAGAGGGTTACACGCTCAAGCAAACGAAGCAGATCCTTGTTCTTGCTGTAAAGAGGAGTTCAGCAACGCCACCACCGCGCCATGGCACCTCGTCGCTCTTCTCGCCTCCAAACCGCGAACAAGGTCCTCCTCTACTCCTTCTCTTTCATGGGTAGATCTTAGGATTCTTAGAAAGGAGATTCACGCTCAACGGAGCCGGATCCATCTCTCGTTTTCATGGAAAAACCATGAAAAAAAATATTTCGAGTTCGCCGGAAACCGCCACCTCCGGAGGCCAAACCACCGCCGACCGCTAGCCATCGCCTCAACGGAGGTGGTGGTGGTGGTGGCTGGCCAGGGAAGTGACCGGACGGCCGACAACGGATCACGGAAACGTTACAGGAAAAATGGCTTCCTGGTTCTAGTTTCGGGTTCTGTAGAAGATGAACAGTAAATCGTTTTATACTTATAAATTATGTAAATAATTTTATAAGGAGAAATATACTCGGTTTAGTATATTTTAAGGCTGCGAAATGAGCCACTTAGAGGCCGAATTAGGAAAAATTACCAGACACAAAAGTTGTAGCCCTCAGGGTCTACTTTAATTTAAAATTGATTTTATTCAATTTGGGTGAGTGGTTTGAACACAGCACTCATTTTGGTGGGATCAAGACCTAGGCTAACCAGAAATTGAAATGGTTGCCCACGGTTCATAACATGTCCAAATGATTTGAAATTTGGACTGGAGGTCTATAATATGTATATCGAGAGGCTGTCCAAAAATGAGAATTTTTGGAGAACTTTTGCCTAAAGTTTTTGTAAAAATTTAATAAACAATATAAAATTAATTAGGAGATGAAATTAAGCCCAAACTCCCCCAAAATTTGGGTGGTGGTCCCTGGCAGCAAAGTTAAGGTCTGTACAAAATTTCAACTCGATTGGTCGAGTTTTGAATAGGGAAGTATCAAGTCCTAGATAGGTCTTGGTGAGGGGTACTTTGGGGAAAAGTACGATTGGAGATGGAGTGGACAAATCTCCTCAAAAGAGGCTGAAGTTGCTGGCCACTGATTTGTTGAGTCTATGTCTACCCTCTTGGGTAGCATGGTGTGGCTTAGGGTGGATTTTACCCTAAGAGATTGGCGCAACTCCAACGGGTGGGAGTTTGAGGTTTGTGAAGGACATAGGAGCAAAAGCTCTTGTATGCCCTTGAAATTTGGAGGAGAGGGGGAGGATATGATGAAAACCCTCTGGTTGAAATAGTGAAGGAATTGGAGGTAGTTAGGTACCTCGAAAGTTGAGATTTTGGAATAGGATAAACATGTAATTTAATTATTTTAAGCACTAAATCTAATCCAAAAATTATGAAACTCGGGAGGAGGGAGTTTTAGGATGTATTAGACTTATGGTAATTTTTCTGGAATTTTATGATTAATATATATTATACTTCATGTGTTAAAGAATTATTAGCCCAATTTGTTGTTTCAATTATTTGGAGGCTTTACATTAATTATAATCAGTTAAAATTCTGGATTTAGATCTTGACTAGTAGAACATTGATCCCTGAATTTTTATAGAATTTTATATTGAGTACATCTAGTACTTTATTCACAAATGGTAGAAAGGGCTTTTATGTTTAAAAAAAATTATTATGGATAGAATGCTTGCTGGAAAATTATGAAACTTAGCCAGTGCAAATTTTAGGCCTTAATCTTCATGTCATAAATTATTTAGAATTTTTGGAAGAATATTTTCTGTACTTGATTCATAAACTATAGAAATTAGAGATTATTTCCAAATAGTTTTTCAGGTCATTTTGATGATAGAAAAATTATGATACTTAGGATTTAGCCTTCTGAGATAACCTACTAATTATCATAAATTTGCTGGACATCTTGCATGATTAGTTAGGGTAGTTCATGTTCAAACCGGTAGTCCTTGGATTTTTGAGGAATTTAATTAAATGCCAAATAAATTAGGAAAATTTCCATTTTCTGGATTTAGGTTACTTATATCATGGAAAGTCTCCAGTAATTAATTTAGGGCATTTGGATGAGTAATGGACCATTGCATAACCGGTTCGACATGTAGATTAGGTCGGTCTGCATATAGCAGTTTGTGATATGCAATAGGACATGATCTGATGAAGATATAAAGAGTAGTGAGTAGTGGTGTTAGTTAGAGTTAAGAGGTGTTCGGGTTTGGCGAAAGATCGCCTTTCCCGAAGAGTGGAAGGTTTAAAAATCACCCTAGGATAGTTTATCGTAATAAGAGAAGGGAATCGGGCTAAGGGAAAACAACCAATAACAATAAGTGTCTTGCGAAAGGGAACTTCGGGCCGTAATGCACCGTCTTGGTTCCTAGTGCCCCTTGAGAGCCCTTCACGGGGTATACCGGGGGCAGTCCTGGGCTAACGTAAACTGTAATAACAAATCGACAAGAGTAACTTAGTAACTAGGGCTGCACTCGTCACAACACTGTTGGCACAGGAAGGTTGATTTGGAAACGGACGGATGGTCCGGGGAGCTTCGGCTCGGTTGGTTTGGAGACGGACGGATGGTCCGGGGAGCTTCGGCTCGGTTGGTTTGGAGACGGACGTTTTGGTCCGGGGAGCTTCGGCTCGGTTTTGTGTGCTTACGATTTAACTTGCATGTGCATAAAATAGGAAAAGGTAAGGTGGTGGATCTTTCGATAGCGGGGAGTTCGATTGCACCGACACCGATATCGTTGACTCGGCGGGGTGATTAGCACTCCGCCAACAGAAGTCCAGTGCGCCAGCCGGCAAGAGTACGCAGGCGTCCGCTTTGTGCACCAAGCGTTGAGGCGTACGATAGGTCAGACCAGTGTGCTTTACTGGTTTTGGAGGTGGGCGAGGCCCAACCCACCGCTTCCGTTTGCCACTACGGAGGTATCCTGGGAGGTAACGGCTCCGAAAGGGGGAACTAAAGGTCTGTGTGCACAGAGTCGGGTGTGTGAGTTGCACTGCATGACATAACATACCCACCATATAGTTGCATATCATAATCATTCATAACAACCTTGACACCTAAAGTATAAGTGGAATGGGACGCTTATACATTAGGACCTGCAAAACGACCCCTTGGTCTATAAGCTTGTGTGGGCAAGTTTATAAATCAAAGGTTATTTTCAATATATAGTAACCCCTGCTGTTTGATAACCGACACCCCAAGGTATAAGTGGTATGGGACACTTATACGATGGGAGCCTTGTAAAAGATCCCTTTGCTTATGTGTTCTCGCATAAGTGAAGGTTTAAATTCATTTAATTGCTTTTCTTACTGCTAGACCTATTACAACAACTTATTGACTGCTCACCTAATACAACTTGCTAGATTAGTTTCCGTTGCCATCTGTTTTCATGTTAATCTCCACCTTCATGTCCTTCCCTTTCTTCCTCTCCGCTCGGTACCTAGGAGCCATGGGGGGAAGGGGTAGGGGATGATATGGCTTAGTCTTTATGACTAACGGTTTTCGAACCGCATCATTTAGGGGATCGTGGAGCCCAGCATGGAGGAGCAGCCCCAGAGATCGGTGCGCCTAGAGATGGGGCAGCCTAGCTCCGGAGTTCACACAGCCGGGACCGTGAGTCTCGACCTTGAGTAGTTTCTGTTTCGCTTCCGCATGAGAGACTTGTAGTGAGGACATTTTGTACCGGGCTTAAGCCCGTATATATAGTACTCTGATATTTCTGTGGACACTCCCTTCGTGGAGTTTTATTATATATATGTGATTTTTATTATTGTGGATTGTTTGCTAATACTTTTATAATTGTGCTACTTTCTGTGATCGACTTGGCCGGCAGAATCGGCGCCTTGTGGTGATGACCCTTCAGGACGTGAAGGTGTCACCGCAAAGCGGCGGTTCTGGGCCTAAGACCCCGGTGGTTGAAAAAGAAAAAAAAAAGGGGGTCTTACACGCAGCCTCCGCAGCCTCCGATTTCCAGTTCTCCCAGGTCGTCAGGAATTGTGGACTTAGTTTTTTCTATCAGCAGTAGGCAGCTTCAGTAGCTTCTGCAGCCTCAGTTTCCCAATTCTCTGCAGTCTCTTTTACTTGGTTTCTGGCACCTTCTTCCTCAGCCGCCAGCTTCCCCCATTGTACCCTTAAATGCTCTTTATGTAATGGTACAATAGCAAGTTGTAACTCTTATTGAATAAAGGTAAAGCCCGTCGCAAGAGTGGCATTCAAGCCGCGGCGGGCGAAGTCTGCTGTTGCCGCTGCTAGCGGCCTCCTCTCTCCTTCTCCCCTCTCTCGGCGTCAACCTGCAAAGCTAACCATTCAAGTAGCTGTCTGCTCGACAGTACCAGATCAAACTCCCTCTCTGCTCAAGCAAGCTCTTTCTCTGCTCGAGCAAGCCTTCTCCTCTATCCCCGCGACCCTTCTTCCTTCATCCTTAGCCTGTGAGATCGAACACCCGTTAACTGGTTGGAACCGCATTTCGCGCATCAACAGTTAACACGCGACCTTCAGATCTCGATCAGGCAGTGAAAGCAGTGGTTACTCATGACAGACCATCAACCAGCCGAGAGTCTTTCTCCAAGTCCCAGTGATGATTCTCTTTGGGAGGCCTTAGAGCAATCTCGCAGAGAAACTGCCCAACAGTTTCAAGCCATCAACCGAACTCTAGCAGCTCTCGCGCAGCAATTGGCCGCTCAATCTTCAGCAGCGCCAATCCCTCCAATCAATCCAGCACCAGCATCGGAGACTCCTCAAGTTTATCCACCGGCTTATCCGCCGGTCTATCCTCCTCTTTATACTCCAACTTTTCCGCAAGGACCTGCAGCTCCTTTGCGATCTCAAGATGATGAGTTTGCAGCTCGTCAAAACTTCTTCCGGGAAGCTGCCCGGGGAAGTCCAGCTAGATTTTTGAACTTTCAGGGAAGTCACCCCTCCTCTTCAGCTCCTGCCTTTGTTCCTCCCGCAGCAACCTTTTACTCCTATCCTCCTGCTCCTTTTGCAACTACTGCTCATGCTCCTTACTTTCCTTATGCAGTAGAGCCAGAAGAGCCATCGCCGTTTACAGAGAGCGTTCGATATGAACCAACTCCAGTCAACTTTCGAGAGCCACGGTTGCCCATTTACACCGGGGAGACTGATCCTGTCAAGCATCTTCAAGCTTTTGAATCAGCCGTTGCTCTCAAGACCCTCTCCGATGCTACCAAGAGCAAGCTCCTCGTAACGACCTTTGATGGTCAAGTAAGAGACTGGTTCTATGGACTACGACCTCAGTCAATCTCTTCCTTTACGGATTTGCGAAGGGAGTTCCTGCTCAGGTTTTCTACCTCTTCAAAGAGGAAGGGAGGCCCGGAAGCCCTCTTTGAGATTAGGCAGCGAGACAATGAGACTTGGTCTCATTTTGTGGATCGTTTTCAGAAAGAAATCCTAGATATTGAGATCGTTGATCAAGAAATGTACCGAGTGGCTCTCATCCACGGCTTGCGCGAAGGCCCTCTAAAGTTTGAAGCTAACGTCCGAGCACCAAGAACTTATCAAGAGTTGATTGGTTTAGCCAACTCATATATCCGCGGTGAAAAGAGCAACCCCAGCTTCGTCTCCAGGCTTGTATCGGAGAAAAACTCTTCTTCTTACAGGCAGCCTCCGAGGTCCCCTCGAAAAGACTTTCCATCTCTCTCTAGGAAAGCAAGAAGATTTCAGCATCGTCAACCCCCCTTCCAAGGCCATGATCGTGCCCAAGAACGGCTGCTACCATTGTCAGCATCATCTCCGCTAGCAGCGTCGATTCATCAGCAAGACGATGGCTCGCTTAACTCTGAACTAGATGAGTTCATGCAAGAAGTGAGCCAAATCATGAAGGATAAGGCATATCCCAAAAGGCCCTACCAACCGGCGAATCAGAGATCAAGAAATTCAGACCCTTTCTGTGAATTCCACAAAGAGAAAGGTCATTTAACTGAAGATTGCAAGGCCCTTCGGCGATTGGTTGAAAGATTGTTCATCGAGGGCAAGATCAACGACCTGGTCAAGAAAATTGATTCTGCAAAACCTTCCACCTCCAAGGGCAAGGAGGTGGTTGAGGGTCAGCAGGAGTGCATAGAGATACATGATGAGGGCCGGCAGGGACTCGTGGATATTCAAAGTGAGTGCATAGATGTCGTTGACGAAGGTCCCCTTGGAAGGCTGTTTTGAAGCAAAGAGGACACAGTTCTTGCGTCATCAGCTATGACAAATCGCAGTTCCTCAAAGCCCCTCACGATCGTAACTGGTTGCCTTTACTTTACTCTTCAAACATTCTATTTTTCAGCACTTCTGAGTGCTTCATTTTTTCATTCAATAAAGCTTACGTCAGAGATCTCATACTGACACAGTTCCCTTTTTGTGATGCTTCTTCTCCATATTTTTCTCTTTGCCAAAGAGATCACTAAAACCAGCGAGATATCGTCAAGTCTTGCTCAATGTCCCCTCGAGATTGTCCTCTGGCGTAAAACCACAGTGACCGCATATGATGAGGAGTTTTCTCATATGTGTGTAGTGGGGGCCGTTCAACTCTCGTGCGGAGGATGACGGGGCTTCGGATCCCGGCCGATGTCTAGAGCAGTGTGAGTGCCTAGGGAAGGCCTCCTGTGATAGTTCTATCGTGCTTCGTTAGGGATACGTTACATTTACGATGATCTTTGCATGACAAGCAATGGCAATCAAGTGTAGCCTTGTCTCCTCGATCATCTCACAACTGTGACGGCCGAACACTCTATGGTACTCTCAATCCGTGCCTCCGCGGGACTCACAACTCCGCTGATCAATCCGCAGACAAGCAATAGGCCACTTGGCGCAACTAGTCTAATTGATCAGCGATGCTTGTAACCCGAGGCAAGAGAGCAGTGCATCTGTCGATTCTTTTTAGGATTCTTTCCTTGTTTATTTATGCCCTTCTAAAGGATGCGCGGCTAGCCCGCTTTGGTTAGGACTACACCCAGGATGACTTTGGCAAGTGATGCATAATGCCCACGGGGAATACCTGTGGCAGCATTCAACCTTTTAGTTCATCCTCGGGATGTAGCCCCTCTTCTCTCCTTTTTTACCTTCTTACAGATGATGGTCAAAAAGTTCTCCTATCAGATGTTAATCACACATCACTCAAGGCATATGGATCTTGATTGACAAAAGTCGTGCCATCGTGAATCTGATTTTAGATTTTCTCATCTCGCTGATCTAGGTTTTCATGTCGATATTATACCTTGATCACGCAAGACGATCATCGTCGCAGTTTGATCATTACTCAATTGATAGCAGAGTGCGTCAGGTATCTATTCTGTTATCCAATTATGTCTTATCATACCAACAGTTAACAGCCAACATTCGCAGGTTCCGCCCAGGTACTTGCGAATTTAGTTTTCTTTCCTATCATACCTGCTTGCTTACTCTTCTTTTTGTAGAGACTAACAGGTAGCGGCAAGTTCCTCTCAGGTACTTACAGCATATTTTCTTCTTCTACCTGTTTGCTTGCTCTTCTTTTGCAGAGACTAGCAGGTAGTGGCAAGTTCCTCTCAGGTACTTGCAGCGTATTTTCTTCTTCTACCTGCTTGCTTACTCTTCTTTTTGCAGAGACTAGCAGGTAGTGGCAAGTTCCTCTCAGGTACTTGCAGCGTATTTTCTTCTTCTACCTGCTTGCTTACTCTTCTTTTTGCAGAGACTAGCAGGTAGTGGCAAGTTCCTCTCAGGTACTTGCAGCGTATTTTCTTCTTCTACCTGCTTGCTTACTCTTCTTTTTGCAGAGACTAGCAGGTAGCGGCAAGTTCCTCTCAGGTACTTGCAGCCTATTTTCTTCTTCTACTTGCTTGCTTACTCTTCTTTTTGCAGAGACTAGCAGGTAGTGACAAGTCCTTCTCAGGTACTTGCACCTTACTCTCCTACCCTATTTTGCTTGCTTACTCTTCTTTTTGCAGAGACTAGCAGGTAGTGGCAAGTTCCTCTCAGGTACTTGCAGCGTATTTTCTTCTTCTACCTGCTTGCTTACTCTTCTTTTTGCAGAGACTAGCAGGTAGTGGCAAGTTCCTCTCAGGTACTTGCAGCGTATTTTCTTCTTCTACTTGCTTGCTTACTCTTCTTTTTGCAGAGACTAGCAGGTAGCGGCAAGTTCCTCTCAGGTACTTGCAGCCTATTTTCTTCTTCTACTTGCTTGCTTACTCTTCTTTTTGCAGAGACTAGCAGGTAGTGACAAGTCTTTCTCAGGTACTTGCACCTTACTCTCATACCCTATTTTGTTGCTTACCCTTCCTTTGCAGAGATCAACAGACACCAACAAATCCTTTCCAACTCAGGTACACGCAAGATGTACCTCATTTTACCTGTATTAACTTTTTTCTTTACAGGTAAAATATAGGCACTGACAGATCTTTCCTAAGAGAGGCATCAGGTTCTTTCTCTCCTGATCTCTAAATTGGTTCTTTCTTGCTTCTCAAGGGGAGGATCACGATTTTCGTGGGTTTCCTACTTTTTCGAAGTTCCCTGCGGAACTTAAAAAAGTGCGGGGATTATGTTAACCCCAAAATCGGCAATCCTCTCCAAGGTGCCCATTTTTCTTCTCCTACAGGTTCCCACCAGCAAGGAGCAGGATACCCATGATGTCCACCAAGTTCGCGCAAGTCGGACTGTCGAGCCCAAAAATAAAGGATGGATGCTCCGCCAGCCGCTTGCCAGGAGCGACCTCCGCTCGCCTCCGCGGGCCGCCCGCAAGGGGGCGGCCTGGCCCAGCCGGGCGGACTCCACCCGGAGTCTGCCCAGGCCGCCCGCTAGGGGGCGGCCTGGCCCAGCCGGGCGGACTCCACCCGGAGTCCGCCCAGGCCGCCCGCTAGGGGGCGGCCTGGCCCAGCCGGGCGGACTCCACACGGAGTCCGCCCAGGCCGCCCGCAAGGGGGCGGCCTGGCCCAGCCGGGCGGACTCCACCCGGAGTCCGCCCAGGCCGCCCGCTAGGGGGCGGCCTGGCCCAGCCGGGCGGACTCCACCCGGAGTCCGCCCAGGCCGCCCGCAAGGGGGCGGCCTGGCCCAGCCGGGCGGACTCCACCCGGAGTCCGCCCAGGCCGCCCGCTAGGGGGCGGCCTGGCCCAGCCGGGCGGACTCCACCCGGAGTCCGCCCAGGCCGCCCGCAAGGGGCGGCCTGGCCCAGCCGGGCGGACTCCACCCGGAGTCCGCCCAGGCCGCCCGCTAGGGGACGGCCTGGCCCAGCCGGGCGGACTCCACCCGGAGTCCGCCCAGGCCGCCCGCAAGGGGGCGGCCTGGCCCAGCCGGGCGGACTCCACCCGGAGTCCGCCCAGGCCGCCCGCTAGGGGGCGGCCTGGCCCAGCCGGGCGGACTCCACCCGGAGTCCGCCCAGGCCGTCCGCAAGGGGGCGGCCTCCGCTCCGGCAAGGGAGGACTCCTCCTGGAGTCCCCCCAATTAGCCCGGAGTTGCTTGCTCCAGATCCGCCTGCTTGCTCCTCAGGTCGCGCAGCTTGCCTGCCCTCTCCTAGCCGCCAACAGGAAGACTGCCCCAGCAGAGGAAGGTCCAGTCCGCGGAGTCCGCCGAGGTCGTCGACCTCATCTTCTCAGTCCGCCGAGGTCGCCGAGGTCGTCAAGGATGACGTCACTGGACCAGATTCTCCCCGGGCCTATAAATACCCCCCAAGACCTCTCATTCAGCAGGCGCAGGAGGAGAACTGCCACCTTGATCAAAGGCTGCGGACTCGGTTTTCTCAGTCCGTCAAGGTTGATCAAGCAAGGTCGGCGGACTCCAATCTCCAGTCCGCCCAGGTCGTCAAGGGCTGTGGACTTAGTTTTTTCTGCTCTCAAGCAAGCTTGCGCAGCCTCCGCAGCCTCCGATTTCCAGTTCTCCCAGGTCGTCAGGAATTGTGGACTTAGTTTTTTCTATCAGCAGTAGGCAGCTTCAGCAGCTTCTGCAGCCTCAGTTTCCCAATTCTCTGCAGCCTCTTTTACTTGGTTTCTGGCACCTTCTTCCTCAGCCGCCAGCTTCCCCCATTGTACCCTTAAATGCTCTTTATGTAATGGTACAATAGCAAGTTGTAACTCTTATTGAATAAAGGTAAAGCCCGTCGCAAGAGTGGCATTCAAGCCGCGGCGGGCGAAGTCTGCTGTTGCCGCTGCTAGCGGCCTCCTCTCTCCTTCTCCCCTCTCTCGGCGTCAACCTGCAAAGCTAACCATTCAAGTAGCTGTCTGCTCGACAGTACCAGATCAAACTCCCTCTCTACTCAAGCAAGCTCTTTCTCTGCTCGAGCAAGCCTTCTCCTCTATCCCCACGACCCTTGTTCCTTCATCCTTAGCCTGTGAGATCGAACACCCGTTAACTGGTTGGAACCGCATTTCGCGCATCAACAAGAGAAGCATTAAAGTGTTGAGAACAGATAGAGGGGGAGAGTTTACCTCAATTGAGTTTAATACCTTCTGTACTCAACAAGGAATAAGGAGAGAACTCACAGCAAGTGGGACACCTCAGCAAAATGGTATAGTAGAGAGAAGGAACCGTACCATTGGTGAGATGATGAGAGTTATGCTAACAAGTAAAAACCTTCCAAAGGAATTTTGGGCAGAGGCAGCTAGCACAACCGCTCACATTTTGAATAGGTCACCAACAAGGGCATTAATAAAGCAAACTCCTTATGAAATTATACATAAAAGGAAAGCAATAGTAAGTCACTTTAGAATTTTTGGAAGTATTGCTTTTGCTCTCATTCAACAAAAAGAAAGAGACAAATTAGAAAAGAAAAGTGAAAGATGCATTTTTGTTGGCTATAGTGAAGAGTCAAAAGCCTATAGGCTATACCAACCAGAAAAGCATAAACTGATAACATCCAGGGATGTTCTCTTCTTTGAAGATAAAAGCTGGATATGGGGTTCAGAACAAGGGCAGAGTTCACAATCTACTGAAGCAGGATGGAGTGATTCCTTCCAAATCAGTGATCAACCACTGATGGTTGAACCAACTACTCCTGTAACAGATAGTCTAGAACATTACCTACCACATCCATCAACATCACAATCCTCAAATGAACCTGATTCATTATCACCCCCAAAAAGATATCGTTCGTTGGAAGACGTCTATTCACAGTGTGAACTGGTATTCAGTATTACAGCTCCAGCAAATTATGAACAAGCTAGCATTATACCTGCTTGGAAACTAGCCATGGATACAGAAATTAGTATGGTAGAGAAAAATAAAACTTGGACGTTAGTAACTAAGCCTCACAATGTTGATGTCATAGGCTTAAAATGGATATATAAAGCTAAAGAAAATGAAGACGGATCAATATCAAAATACAAAGCAAGGATTGTAGCTAAAGGTTACTCTCAAATTCCAGGAATTGATTACAATGAAACATATGCGCCAGTTGTACGAATGGAGACAATCCGAGCTCTGTTAAGTTTAGCTGCGTATTTCTCTTACCACATATTTCAGTTAGATGTTAAATCAGCCTTTCTCAATGGGGTAATAGAAGAAGACATTTATGTTGAACAGCCACAAGGTTATATAAGAAAGGGGTCAGAACATTTAGTTTGCAAGTTACATAAGGCACTTTAAGGGTTGAAACAAGCCCCGAGAGCCTGGAATGCCAATATAGATAAGTACTTGCTATCATCAAACTTCAAAAGAAGTAACAGTGACTCATCACTGTACATTAAGCAAGACAAGCAAAGCATAATATATGTATGTATCTATGTTGATGATTTAATTCTCACAGGAAAAAATGTTGAATGCATTGAAGAATTCAAAAAGGAAATGAAATTAAAATATGAGATGACTGACTTAGGGCTGCTCAAATTTTTCCTTGGTTTCCAAATCAAGCAAGGCTCTAATTATATCTCTTTATCTCAAGAAAAATATGTACGAGATTTGTTAAAAAGGTTTAGAATGGAAGCATGTAATCCAGTCACAATTCCAATATTTCCAAATGAAGCTCTAAAACCTTCAACAGAGAATGATGTTATGGCAGATGAAAAAGTGTTTAGAAGTTTAGTCGGATCATTATTATATCTAACAAATAGCAGACCCGACATAGAATTTGCTGTAAATTCAATTTCCAGGTTCATGAGCAAACCCTGTATGGCTCATCTTGAAGCAGCAAAAAGAATCCTGAGATACATTCAAGGGACCAAGACATATGGTATTGTTTTTCATAAACAACAGAGCAACAAAATAGTTGGCTATTCAGATTCGGATTGGGGAAGAAGCATAGAAGATAGAAGAAGTGTAAGCGGTTCTATTTTCTTTTTCGGAAACAACCCTATCAGCTGGAGTTCACGGAAGCAACAATCAGTTGCGCTAAGCTCTGCCGAAGTAGAATATACGGCCTTAAGTAAAGCAACAACCGAGGCCATATGGATTCGAAGACTCTGTGAAGAAATCTTTTCAGGAAAAAGGGAAACAACAGTAATCTACTGTGATAGCACGTCGGCCATCGCCTTAGCAAAAAATCCCGTTTTCCATAACCGCAACAAGCATATCGAGATCTGTTATCATCATATAAGAGAAAATGTAGAAAAAGGAGAAATCAAGCTGGAGCACTTATCTACAGAGGCACAGCTAGCAGATCTGTTTACAAAGCCCCTTCCAAAGCCACGATTTGAAGATCTGAGATCAAAGATCGGCATCATAGACCTCTTGAGCTTAAAGGAGGGTGTTGAAATAAAGAACGAAGTTGTAAGCTCAAGAGGTGCGTCCATCCTTCATAAAAAGGCATGGTGGAATGGTGTGGACATGAAGCTAGAAGGAGCTGAGGACAAACCAGGCACCTGCAAGAAGAAAAGCGACGCATCAGAGAAGATGCATAGTACTTCCTAAAGCATCGGTTGAAATGAAAAGTTGCAGCTGACAGCATTAAAGCAAACATCCTTTCAAGTTACTTTTGTTTTATTATAAATAAATGGTGTAAGTCCCGAAGTGGACATTGAGTGTTGAGCACATCTTTGTTTTAATAATATCCTGTATTTGTCCTGTACCACTTTTTTAATAAAAGTATTCTGAGAGTTAATTTCCAATAGAATTTGCAAGTGAAATTACTAACTGCACAAAAAAATAACATTATAGATAGATGTCGTGGTAGGGCTTTTGTCAAGATGGCCGCTACTTGGTTTTCAGTTGAGCAATATTCGACATATACCTTTTTATGTTCAATTTGTTCACGAACAAAGTGATGTTTCGCGGCGATGTGTTTACTTCGGTTATGGAAAATTGGGTTTTTTCCCAATGCTATAGCTGAGGTGTTATCACATTTGATTAGCACGAGTCTTTCCTCCTTCTCTACTTTATCTTCTCTGATATGCTTTTCTACTTTTTTTAACCATGCGGCTTCACATGCGACATTCGACAATGCCATGTATCCCGCTTTCGTGGAAGACAAGGTTGTTGTCTGTTGTTTGCGTGAGCTCCATGAAATGGGATGATTCCTATATGCGAAAAGGTTTGCGCTGGTAATTTTTTCTGTCTTCTCAATATCCAGCCCAATCGGAGTCACAATATCCATTTGGAGCTCCTTTTCCCCCATTTTCATATATTAATCCATAGTTCTTTGTGCCTTACACATATCGTAAGAGGCATTTAATTTGCAATCTCCATATGATGTTTGCTTGGATTAGATACATACCTGGATAGCTTATTTACTCCATATTCCAGTTTTGGTCTTGTATGTGTTAGATAAATCATGGATCCAATTAGTTTGTGATAGTTGTCTTCCGGCCTCAGCTTCTTCTTCTCCTTCTTTTCTTTTTTCCACTATTTTTGTTGTTGTCATTGGAGTAAGTGTGGCATTACATGCACTCAATCCAGTTTTTTTAATCAATTCAGTAACATATTTTTCTTATGAAAGAAATATACATATTGAATATTGAGTAATCTGCATGCCCAGGAAGAATCGAAGAAGGCCAAGATCAGTCATTTCCTATTTGTGCAACTTTGTATTTTTAAATGTTTGCATCATGTTTTGATTGTTGTCGGTATAAATTATGTTATCGACATAGATACACACAATTAAAATGTGTGTATGTTCAGATTTAGTATAAAGAGAGGCTTTCACTGGGCACCTGATAAAGCCTTCTTGAATTAGAAAAGCATCAATATTTTCTTTCCAGGCTCTGGGAGCCTGTTTAAGGCCGTATAATGCTTTATGTTGTCTGTACACTTCATGTTCATGCATGTCCAGGTAAAATGAAACCTCTTGATTGGTCAACAAACACTTCTTCCTTTAGCACTCCATTCAAAATTGCAGATTTTATATCAAGTTGATATATGGGATAACAATTTTGAGCGACCTTGACGATGATGAATCTGATTATTTCCATACGAGCTATCGGTGCAATTGACTTATGAAAACCTTTGTCAGGTATCTGAGAATATCCCTTTGCAACCAAGCATGCCTTATGTTTTATTATTTCACCACTTTCATTTGTTTTTACCTTAAAAATTCACTTTAACCAAATTAGTCCTTGATTAAGTGGTCTTTTGGATAAAATTCAGGTATGTTGTTTATTTATCATGGATATCTCTTCTTGCATTGCATTTCTTCATGATTTTGATTGAGTGGATTCTTCAAAGGTAACTGGTGTATTGATGCTTAATGCTAGCTCACAGTAGTCATAAATTTCTTGGTTTTAAGAATAAGTGAAGATGAGGATTGGTCTGATAGTTCTGTTTCCACATGGTTTCTTTCTTGGGGAGATGATGATGAAGAGGCTTGTGGACTCATTATATCCTTTTGGGGTGTTTTTCTGATGTCTTCAGGTGTTGTTTGGAAGAAACTAGGGATCCAATCCCTCAATTCAATCACAACTGGTTGATAGATTTGTTGTTTTTGTCTTATCCCCAATCTCATATTGTTTCTTCATTAAATTGCACATCACATGAGATAATTAGTTAGTTTGTTTGGGGATTGTGTAGTCTATATGCTTTTGAATAACCATCATATTCAATAAAAAGCAATTCTTCCTCTTTTGCATCTAGCTTATCACTTATGTTTGGTTTGAGTGCATAAGCTACACACCCAAACACCATACCATGTGATAAAGATGATTTTTTGTATATAGAATTTCATATGGTGTTGCATACACTATGGCTTTTGTTGGTGTTCTGTTTAAGAGATAAACATTGGTATTTGTGGCTTCAGCCCAATAAGCATGAGGTAATTTCTTTGGGAGCATCATGGCTCTTGCCATTTCAATAATGGTGTGGTTTCTTCTTTCTACAACACTATTTTTTTGTGGGCTTATGGGTGTCGTTAGCTCTCTTCTTATTCCTTCTTGTTCACAAAACTTTATGAATAACTATGAAAGGAATTCTCCTCCCCTGTCTGTTCTTAATGCTGTCACTGTTGCTGCTAACTGGTTTTCTACTTTCTTTTAACATAACATAAATGCTTCAAATATTTCTAATTTATGTGAAAGATAGTAAATTCACATAAATCTAGAATAATCATCTACGAGTAAGAGATAGTATTTCTTACCTTGATGAAAATCTGTTTGAGATGGTCCCATAAATTAGTACGTATAAGATCCAATGGAGAAATACTTCTCCAGGTTGCTTCTTTGGGAAAGGACAGTCTACGTGCTTTTGCTTCTGCACAGCTTTTACAGAATTCCTTTTTATTTCAATTTCTAGCATTCCCTTTGCTAATTTAGCTGCTCGTTGAAGGGATTTACAATGTAAGTGTCCTAACCTACAGTGACACTGGTTAGACATTGAGGCTTGTTTTCCTTCAGGTATCATTGTAGAGAGTGATATGGGCATCATATCAAGATAGAAGATCGACTTGATTGGCTGACATAGATACTGTGATAATCAATTGATTGGTTTTATCTTTGTTGAAGTTGGTGACCGGGCGGTCTGGCGGTTTGGCTTGGCGGGTTGATGATCGCGCGGTCTGAAGGTTTCCCTTCAGCGGTTTGATTGTTGTGTGTTGCTATCTGAGGTCCAAGCGATCTAGCGGTTTGTCCTTGGCGACTTGGAGACCGGACAGTCTGGCGGTCTCCCATGGCGATCTCTCTCTCTCTCTGGTAGTAGCTGAGCGGTTAGTCCTTCTATCTAACCGCGCGGCTTGTGCGGTTTGTGTCTGTATAGCCCGCTCGTGTCCTGTAATTTTTTAGTCTCACATCTCTTATTTGTTTTCTCTCATCTCTCCTCCATTCTATATAAGGGAAGTCATACCTTTGTAATAGACACCTTTTTGGGATAATAAAGTTTCAGTTATACCACTTCCGGTTTGTTTTTGTTCGTTTCTTACATGGTATCAGAGGAGTCAATCTTCTCCTCCTGATTCTGTGCGCCCTCCCTATCCGCGCGGCTTGCTTCGCCTGCTTGTGCCCTGTCTGCGCGGCTTGTTTCACTCCTTGTCGTTGCCCTTGTATGCGCGACCTCTTTGTTCCCCGTGCTTAGTCGTAGCGACCTGTTCTTAGTCACCGCACCCTTCTTTTCTAGCTGCTCCTCTTCTTAATTCGCCGCGACCTGTTGTCTTGTTCGTCATGACCTGTTTGCCTTATTTGGTCCTTGCTTCTGTTCGCGCGGGCTGTCTTCTAGCCGCTCGACTTCTTACCCTTTGCTTGGTTCTGCGGCTTGGTCGTGGCTTTTCTAGCCGCTGGTGTCTGACATTGTGACCGCTGCAGCTCTTCTTCTTCCTAACCGCGCGGCTTATTTCCTAACCGCACGGCTTCCCATTGTTGCTTCTATGGCTCTTTCTGATGCTTCTACTGCCACCACTCCTGCCACCACACCTGTCGCCAATACAACTCTGTCTCTTCCTCCTACTCCTTCCGGGAACCTTGGCACTGTTTCCAAGCTTGTCGACTCCAACTACCCGGATTGGAGCGTCTCTTTCAACTTTCTCCTTCGCTCGCAACGCAAACGCCACCATCTCGTTGATGATCCTCCTCCTACCACTTCACCTCTCTTTGATGACTGGGATGCTAGTGACGCGCTTATGCGTACTTGGCTCGCTAATAGCCTATCTGATGAGTGCCTTTCCATCATCCGACATGATAAGACGGTCAAGGCCGCTTGGCTTCATCTTGCCGCTCTGTACTCCAAGGGGACTCAGACGTCCCGCATATATACGTTGTATGCGGACCTCTTTGCCCATCCTACCTTATCTCCTGTTGCTGCCTACCAACAGGTTCAGGCTCTTGGGGCTGAGACTCTTCAAAATCGCCCCTTTTCTGCGGATTTGGCTCAACAACACAAGCACTTCCAGGAGCTTTTGGTTGTGTGTTATCTGCTCCAGCTTCCTAATACTTATGACATGATCCGCCAGCAAATTCTGGGTGAGGCGGAATCTCCTACCTTAGATTCCACCGCTGCCCGCATCGCCGCTGTCACCTCTCTCCTACAGCGCCCGCTTCTGCCCGCTCTTCCTCCACCGGACAACTATGCTCATCAAACTCAGCGGAGTGGCTCTGGTAGCTGCAATCACCAGTCTGGCGGACGTGCTCCTTCCCGCTACCTCTGCTCTCGTTGTGGCCGCACCGGACATACTGTAGAACGTTGCTGGACGAAGCATCCCCATCTTCGTCCCTCCGGTGACTCTTCCGCCTCCTCTTCCAAGCTGTCTGCCTCCATGGTCATATCATCAGGTAGTGTCCACGTGGTGACACAAGGTAAATGGCTTATTGACTCTGGTGCGACTAATCACATGACGGACAATCCTTAGTGCTTCTCTCTCCTCGAACAGCATGATCGGTTGCCCCCGGTCCTCGTTGTAGACGGTTCTCCCTCCCCGGTTCATGGGTCGGGAGTTGTTCATGTTACTCCATCCCTTCGCCTAGCGGACACTCTCTATGTGCCCAAGTTTCCATGCAATTTATTATCGGTTACCTCTTTATGCAAGCAGCTTCAGTGTTCTGTGATGTTTGCTCCGACTTCTTGTTCTTTTCATGATCCGAGATCCCAACGGACGATTACTACTGGGGCTGAGAGCGGTGGCCTCTACTTCTTCGACAACATTTTTGCCTTGTCCGCCTTCTCATCTTCTTGTACGGATCTTCTCCAGTGGCATCTCTTCCTCGGTCATCCTCCACCACGGCTTCTACATCAGCTTCTGCCCCACCTCCCTCCCTCCAGTACTCCTCTCAACTGCGACGCTTGTCAACTAGGCAAGCATCACCGTTCTTCCTTCCCGCTGAAGCACGGTCGAGGCTCTACTCGTCCGTTTGATCTAGTCCACTCCGATGTCTGGGGACATGCTCCTACCCTCACCATTGGTCGGGGTAGTTCTTATTTTGTAACTTTTATTGATGATTTTTTTAGATGTACTTGGGTGTATCTCTTACGAGATCGCTCTGAACTTTTCGATGTATGGCTCTCTTTTTATCAGTTAATTAAAACTCAGTTTGGTGTTTGTATTAAAACCTTTCGCTCCGACAATGCTAAAGAATATTTGAGTCATGCTTTTACCACTTTTTGTGTGTAACATGGCATTATTCATCAGACTAGCTGTGTTTCTACCTCCCAGCAAAATGGAGTGGTGGAACGCAAAAACCATCACCTCCTCAATTCCGCTCGTACATTGATGACCCAGATGTATGTTCCTCGCTCATAATGGGGTTATGTTGTTCTCCTTGCCTGCTATCTCATCAATCGCATTCCCTCCACAGTTCTCCATGGGAAAACCCCATTTTCAATTCTGTATTCGGGCAAAGAGCCTTTTCCTCTCCCTCTCCAAATCTTTGGCTACACGGCATTTGTGCATGCCCCATCTACCACCCGTGATAAGCTATCTCCTCGCTCCACCAAATGTGTCTTTCTGGGGTACTCCACCACTCAGAAAGGCTATTGTTGCTTTGACCCCGTTCTCCGTAAGCAGTTCGTCTCCGCTGACGTTACTTTCTTCGAGAATGCCTCCTACTTCTCGGATGACTCCTCTCCTCTTCCCCCAGCTTCTGATTCTCCTGCTATTCCTTTCGTTCCCTCGTCTACTACTGCGATATCTACCCCTACACCATCTCCATTCACTCCTCTCCCTCCGCCTCTCTCTCCCACTTCCCTGCCACTGTTTCCCTCATCTCTGCCGCCGTCGCTCTCTCCTCCTGGGCCAGTTCTCTCTGCCACGGACGCTCCGGATGCCGAGGGACCCGCTGATCTGGATCATCTTGTAGCTCTTTACAAAGGGGTGCGGACGTGTACCCTAGACCCCCTTGCCGCTGTTTTTTCATATGATCATCTTACCTCTTCTCGCAGGGCCTTTGCACTGGCAATCTCTGTCACTACCACACCTCGTTCATACCAGGAGGCCCTTGCTATTCCTTACTAGAAGATGGCCATGGATAAGAAAATGGCGACCCTAACGGAGCGGGGTACGTGGACTCTTGTTCCTCCTCCATTCGGTACTGATGTTTTTGGCTGTCGCTGGGTCTTTGTGGTCAAATTTGGCACGGACGGCACTATGGATTGTTATAAGGCTCGCCTTGTTGCTAAGGGCTTTACTCAGACCTATGTGATTGATTACTTTGACACCTTCTCTCCCGTGGCTCGTCTCAGTACTATACGGGTCCTTCTCTCTGTGGCGGTCAATAGAGATTGGCCGATTTCCCAGCTGAAAGTCAAGAATGCCTTCATTTATGGTGATCTTTAGGAGGCCTTCTACATGGAGCAACCTCCTGGGTATGTTGCTAAGAGGGAGACACGAGTATGCCGGCTGTAGAAGGCAATTTATGGCCTCAAGCAGAGCCCTCGAGCCTGGTTTGACAAGTTCAGCGGCATCGTGGCGGTCGTTGGTTTTGCGCGAAGCTCTGCTGATCACTCGCCATTTATTCGCAAGACCTCCTCGGGACTGGTGGTTCTTGCTGTGTACGTCAATGATATTCTTCTCACTGGCGATGACCAAGAAGGGGTGGCCTTGACAAAGCGGCATCTTTGTCAACATCTGGTCATGAAAGATATGGGCTCTCCAAAGTACTTTCCGGGGATCGAAATCTCTCAGAAGCCCAACTTTTTAGTCCTATCCCAGCATAAGTATGCCCTTGATCTATTAAAAGAGGCAGGATTGACTAGAGTCAAACCTGTCTGATGCCCTATGGCAATTGGAGAAGACAAAACCTGGACAGATGATTCCCCTCTTCTTTCAGATACTACGCAGTACAGGCGTCTAGTTGGTAAGCTCATATATATCACAATGACCAGACCCGATATTTCCTATGTTGTGGGCAAGGTGAGTCAATTCATGCAAGCACCTAGGGAGTGCCAACTACAGTCCGCCTTGCGGATCTTGAAGTATGTCAAAGCAGCGCCTGGGAAAGGAATACTCTTTCAGAAGAATGGTCATCTGAGGGTTGAAGCATAATCAGATGCGAGTTACGCTGATGACAAAGGGGATCGCAAGTCTACCTCCGGTTTCTGCACCTTTGTTGGAGGAAATCTGGTAAGCTTGATTAGCAAAAAGCAGTCTGTCGTTTCCAGGTCTAGTGCTGAAGCAGAGTATCGGAGTATGGCATCGACCACTTGTGAGTTAAAATGGCTACGGGCTCTCATGCTGGATTTAGGAGATGTCTGCAACCATCCTTTACCTATGTTCTGTGACAACAAGGATGCCATATACATCTCCAAAAATCCAGTCTTCCATGAAAGAACCAAACACATTGAGGTCGACTGTCATTTCATTCGTGAAGAGATTTTGAAGGAACAAATTTGCACTCCCTTCGTCACTTCTGATAAAGAGCTGGCTGACATCTTCACCAAGCCAGTATCCGCCTCGTTTCTTCATATTTGTGACAAGTTGAGCATGATCGATATATATGCTCCAGCTTGAGGGGGAGTGTTGAAGTTGGTGAACGGGTGGTCTGGTGGTCTGGCTTGGCGGGTTGATGACCGCGCGGTCTGGCAGTTTCCCTTCAACGGTTTGGTTGTTGTGTGTTACTGTCTGAGGTCCAAGAGATCTAGTAGTTTGTCCCTGGCGACTTGGAGACCAAGCAGTCTGGCGCTCTCCCATGACGATATCTCTCTCTCTCTCTGGTAGTATCCGATCGGTTAGTTCTTCTATCTAACCGCGCGGCTTATGCGGTTTATGTCTGTATAGTCCGCTTGTGTCCTGTAATTTTTTAGTCTCACATCTCTTATTTGTTTTCTCTCATCTCTCCTCCATTCTATATAAGGGAGGTCATACCTTTGTAATAGACACATTTTTGGGATAATAAAGTTTCAGTTATACCACTTCCGGTTTTTTTTGTTTGTTTCTTACAATCTTCTATAATCTGACATTGTTTTCCTATAAATATTATCGTATAACCTTTGGTCTATAACTGTCTAATATTGAGCAAATTTTGAGTTAAATGAGGTACCCACTGAACATCACTAATTATTTCAAGTGTTCAATGTTATTTGTTACTGTAGTGGTCCATTTACCCTCAATTGTGAGAGACTGTTTATCTCCTAGATAAACTATTGACTTTGTAGTTTCATCTAATGTGATAAACTGGCTTTTATCACCATACATATAACTCGAGGCTCTACTATCCATATACCATCTGGTGTTTAATGCTTTTTATGGCATCATGTTATCATTGATAAAGAACAGAGCATTACTACCTCCACTTTTATTGAATTTTACTTCTTTTCTATTCTTATACCAACAATATCTATCAAAATGGGTTGGTTTCTTGCATCTTCTACAACGGTTAAAGCAGCCTTGTGTATTATGTGTTGGTTTTTTACACAATTCACAACACATTTGAGTGATTGGAACCCAAATCTTACCCTTTTCTTTACTTATCTGGTTAGTATTCACAGCACATGACATTGCTTTGTAGCGCATGTTCTATCATAGGGGCGTGTTTTTTGAGTTTATCTTCATGTGATTAAGGTGAACTCATCAACTCTGTAGTAGTTAGTAAATCTGTGTCATGTGCTTCTTCTATTTCCACTACTACATGATCATATTTAGTAGATAAACTTCTCATAATCTTATGAAAAAGTTGGAGAATACCTTGCTCATGAACTCACCTCCCTTATCTGTTCTTAGTGTTTTCACTTTGCTGTCCACCTCATTTTCTGCATGAGCTTTGAACACCTTGAACTTATTGAGAGCCTCTAATTTGTTTTCAAGAATGTACACCCACATCATTCGTGTAAAATCATCTACTATAAGGAGATAATAGTGTTTTCCTTAGATGGATGGAGTCCTGGTAGGCCCCCATATGTCTACATACACTAGTTCCAGGGGTTTTAATGTTCTCCTGGACGAGCTGTGAGGGTGAGGAAGTTTGTGAATCTTACTCATAGCACACTATTGGAATATTCTTCCTAAGTATTGTATTCTTGGTAGCCCACTTACCAGATTCTTCTGCTGAAGCTTCTTGAGATCTCTAAGGTTGAGGTGTCCATATCTTGTATGTCATGTGACTGTCTCAGAGTTGGATTTGTTTAACATGCTCCTTTCTTCAAGGGGCAAGGTCAAGGGAAATACTTTATTGGTTGTCATAAAAATCTTGGCGATTTTTTGATTTGTTGCACGGTCAATAATGGCACAGCTAGTGTCTTTAAAGATCAATATGTATCCATTTTGAATTAGTTGTCCCGCACTTAGGAGATTTTGAACCAAGTCAGAAACATATTGGACATTTGATATGTGGTTGTGTTTTCCTGACCGGGATCTAACAGCTATAGTACCCTTGCCTTTAATCAACTTGATGGAACCATCACCCAGCACTACTTGAGACACACATGATTCATCCAACTGTGTGAACACATCCTTGTCTTTAGTCATATGATTTGAACATCCGCTGTCGATATACCACACATTGTCCATGGTTGCACCACTTTTATTACAGGTGTAGAAAACATAGTCTTCATCTCCTTCTTGTTCACCAAATTTGGCTTCTTTTAGCTGTTATTGGGTGTTGCTTCTCAGTCAGAATGGACAGTATTTAGGGAAGTGTGTTGGTTTGGGACATCGTTTGCACTTGTAAAAACAATCAAAGGTGGCATGGTTGTTGCGCTTGTAGAGGTTGCAAAACAAGGGTTGGTGAGGTAGAACTTTGGAGTTTTCAGTTTTCTTATTAACAGCTGAAAGTATCTAGTGTCAACCTAATCCACCTATAAGGGGGGATAGGTGTCGTGCAGTCTTTTGTGGAATTAAACTAACCTACACAAATAAGCAAACAAAACACAGAAAACACACAAAGAATTATAGTGGTTCCCCGATTTGGGTACGTCCACTTTCTCCCTTCGACCTATCTCCGACCAAGGGACGACTCGGTCACTTCTCCAAACGAATTGAAATCCAATCCTCACACTAGGAGCAACGCTCCCCTAACCACGGAAGGAACCCTTCCAACAACGGAGTCACAACTCCACCACAACGGGTTGCACCCAACTCTTACAAATAGGAATGAAAATTCCTTTACAACAAAATTGAATGTAAATAAAAATACAAACAATGCTTTATGGAGATTCTGATGTCCTTCTTCGTTCGTTGAAGCTTGCACGAAAAGTACGAAGAGTCCACAACCGGATTTCTCACTTGGAATGGATCTTGTCAAGATCGGCGACGGCAAGCAAGTGTGGTGGTGATGCTTTGTAAATCCAAACTTCTTGACGAAGTAAGCTAGGTCTTCGAACGATCTAAGTCGGATCAAACGTCTCAACCGATTCGGAAGGGAGAACAAGTCTCGTTCAACGAATCGGAAGACAAGAGATCTCGAGAGAGACACATGAGACCAGCTGCTTGCCTCAATGCTGTCGTCGAGCGATCAGAGACAAGCTGAGATCAGCGGCGATGACAACCTTGCAAGCGGCGACGTGCGATCGACGGATTCCGCGATCAGCTAGGTCACGACCGACTTCTTCTATTTTTCGTATTCCGGGGTTTGTAGAGTTTCAAAATATGCATGTATTTATACCAGGAGCCAACCCTAAGAGCCGTTGTGGGGCCCACGAGGAAAAGCCATAGCCTCGGCCGAAACAGCGCCCAGCGGCTCGGTTCGGTCCAGCGAGCGGCGAGAATCTGCCTAAGGCAAAATCGGCGGGAGTCGTTGGTGATTCCCGTCGATGTAGGCGGGAATCACTCCCGACTCCCATCGATTCTGCCTTAGCAGAATTTCTGACTTTACCGGCCAGATGTAGTCGGTGGGAGTCACTTAGTGATTCCCGTCGAAGTCGGCGGGAATCACTAACGACTCCCGTCGATTCTTACTTGGAAGAATTTTCCACCTTCTTTTGATAGCTTGGTCTTTGACCCATCCTTGCTCCTTCTTCTGCTCTTGATCTACCTTGACCCTGTGCTTGAAAATAAATACACTCCAATAGAGAGAGTACACGTGGATCAACACATTGATCTACACAATGAGGGATTACGTTGCGCATACCCATGTATATTGACCCACTACACTCTGATATTGGTGTGTACTTAGCATGGAATAGCTGCAAACACAACTTGATAGAATTGTCAAATACATTGTCAATTCAACTTAGCTTGTTCAGGCTCTTCTTCAAATCAGGTATATTGTGGATGCAATACCCAACAATCTCCCCCCATTTGAAGAAGCCTAAATCCTACAAGCTAAGGTGAATAGAACAGATGGAAATGAAAATCAAAAAATGAAAATTCAGTTGAGTGTGGAATTCATTACCATTTTTCTGAGAGCAACATAGCCTTAGCCGAGGTGATCTCCCCCTATCTAAGAGCAACATAGCCTTTGTGGCCTACTTAGCATTAGCGGTCATCTTAGCCTTGGCCGAGAGGGTAATCTCCCCCTTTTCGGCTTCTACAAACCTGAGACTTCACTTGGAGCAAAATGCTCCCCCTCAGTTCTTGCATCCGTGCCCGATCTTGAGTTCCTAGCAGATGCTTTCCCTTGATCCAAGAGCCTTGAGCCTTTCAGTCTTCAATCTTCAAAGTTCAGCATGCCGAGTTCAGTTTTGAAGAAATTGAACTTGGCCTCGTCTAGTGGCATCGTGAAGATATCTGCAATCTGCTTATCCGTGGGGACATAGCAGAGAGATATATCTTTGTTCTCCACATGCTCCCGAATGAAGTGGTAGCGCACTTCAATATACTTTGTTCTGCTGTGCGACACTGGATTGTTCACAATTGCAATTACGCTCGAGAAGTCGCAATACATGGGAACTTCTCTGAACTGCAAGTCATAATCTTCGAGTTGATTTCTGATCCATAGAAGTTGTGCGCAACAGCTGCCTGCTGAGATGTACTCAGATTCAGCCGTAGAGGTTGCGACACAGTTCTGCTTTTACTGCTCAAAGATATAAGCCTTCTTCCGAGGAATTGGCACGTCCCGGAAGTGCTTTTCCTATCATCCCTGCTTCCTGCAAAGTCAGCATCTGAAAAGCATATCAGCTCGACATCATTGTTTCTTGGGTACCACAAGCCAAGATTTGGTGTACCTTTAAGGTATCTAAGAATCCGCTTTGCAGCGACATAATGAGATTCATTAGTGTTCACCTGATATCTGGCACAAACGCATGTGGAAAACATAATATCTAGCTTAGTTGTTCGAATATTAATATTTTATTGTTCAGTTAATTAATTAAATAAATATCTTACTTTGACATAAACTTAATACCAGTAAGTAATTTATTTAAGTAAATTAGTGCAAGCTCGAATAAATTACCACTTAGAATTAAATTTGGGACAAAAATATTTTTTAAACTAATTAACTGAAATAATAACGTATTAACATTTATTGAATGCACAACTATCAAATATTCCTTATCTGGTGTTAGACATCCTCCAAATGGTGCTCTATTGTGTACAAGGATGCCAAGCTGGAAAGAATTGTACCGACGGTGAATGTAACATCTGTTCCGTCAATTAAAGTGGTGTGTTATCATCGCAATGAAGCGGTCAATGCAGAAGAAGGTGGTGGGGACCGTGCAGGCTTTTAGAAGGTACTTGGGAATTGGGATACTGTAAATAGAGGCATTTTGAATGCATGTGTGAGCAAAGGTGATGAAACATAAATGATTCTAATAAAGTTTACATATATGAGAAAGTTGTATGAGTTGCGAGTAGATTTAAAAAATATATAATAATACTTCTTGGTCTCAAAATCAATAATATTTACATGTGAGGGTTTTGCATTTCACAGGGAAGTAAAACCCAAAAGAGAAAGGAGTCGGTGGTTAAAGTACAATTCAAATAGAACTCTTGTTTCCATACCAAGTGTTTATTTGGCTAAAATCCATGTACCTTCAAAATATTGCAAAATCAGCCATCAAGATTTCAACTTTAATTGGCTTCCATCTCTCTCCTTCAAAAGCAAAACTCGTACAAAACCTAGAAGAAAAACAAAATTCTCAAATTGAAATGCAAAAGGCGGCGGCCAGGAGGAGGCGGCGGCGGCGGCCGAGCAGAGGCGGCGGCCGGGCAGAGGCGGCGGCGGTGGCCGGGCAGAGGTGGCGGCGGCGGCTGGGCAGAGGCGGCGGCGGCGACGGCCGGGCGACGGCGGGCGGCCGAATCTTTTTTATGTTACAGACCATGTAGCAACGACAATTGAACCGTGGCAAATAAGGAGCTTTTAGTCACGAAAATTGAACCGTGGCTAATAACTTATTTGCCAGGGATTCAGCGTGGCTAATACTATTAGCCACACTCGTATTGTCCACGCCCATTTGTCGTGGGTAGGCCGTGGCTAATAGTTATTAGTCACGGTTTTGGACTTTTAGCCACGGCAATCTGCCGTGGCTAAAAGTCTGTTTTCTAGTAGTGTTAGCACCATCCCAAGATGAAAGAGGGTCTTCACTGGTTGGCTTGGTATACCCATCTTGAATCATGTCCCAATGGTCTTGCGAAAGAAACAATATGCGCATTTGCACATTCCAGAAGTTGTAAGCATCCCCCTCAAATATAGGAACTCCACTTGGAGAATAAACAAAGTTTTGACTTGGGTTGCTGGAGGAAGCCATATGAGGATCCACGAGGAAGAGAGGTCTTACTAGAGAATGAGAGAAAACAGAGCAGATGACTGCTTGATGTTGATGCCTCCCTCCTCAAGCTTCTGATGGCAGATGTCACCCAAGCACCAACCTGACTCTGATACCATGTAGAAATTAGAAGGAAAAAGAACTAGAAGGAAGAGGATGAAGAACTACTAGTTTATTCTAGAGGAGGCAGCGCCAGTGCTGATAAATAGCAGTCCAAGTTACAAAGTAGAAATAAAAACAGCAGCAACTCACTCCAAGTTGCCCATACCAGGTATGGACCAAAAGTAATATATATATAGGGCGGCTACTTATCTTGGTTATCCTTCCTATGCAGGTCGGCAATGGTTGATGCAACATCCTCATCACCTGACGGCAGTTCTGTAGAGTTCACATCTTCCTTCATGTGAGGGTTGTACAGGTTGCTTGGAGTATGCTTCAATAGAACATGGGTACCGACACACGTACCTGCGTACTTAGCCGTGTAGCTCTCTGTCTTGGGATGATATTCTCGGACTATCTGAACACGGGTTGTTTGGCCGTGTGGGATGCCGTGATCGTCTCTTGAAGTCATAAATCACTATTTCAGCTTGCCAAAAATATCCGAATTTCTTAATTCCTGCTTATAATAATTGTCCTAAATGTTAAGATTAGAAAATCGCATAATGACCGATCATTTTTTCTATGAAAAACTAAATAATAATTAAACAAGTTATATGAAATCATGACTAGCTTTAGGTGAAACAATTTAGGAAGTGCTAAGTACCATCATCATTATATATAAATTACTATATAAATTAGCTAAAAAGACTATATAAATTACCATCATCATTATATAAAGCCATTAGGTCAAGTCTTGTATGAACTCTAATGTTGAAGATAGAACTCGATCGTATGAAACATTTTGAAGCAATGTAGTCGTATTGAGAGAATTCCCTTCCTCTCTCCACCTCTTCCTTTTATTTCAGTTTTTTGTTATTTCCTTTCTAAATTCCAACAGAAGGTTGTCGAGGAAGTTTGACAAGAAATGAAAAAAGAGCATCGTGGTCAGCCCACCTCCATCCTAGCTAGAGGAAGCAGCAGCAGCTCGATGAAGAGCAGAAAGCAGCGGATCAGAGCATAAAACCTTGATTCAATAAAAGTTTCTGTTTATGGGCTGTTTTTGGTTTAAGGGTTTGTATTCCGAAGTTAGCAACGTTGACAATGGAAGCTAGTGATGCAAATGAGGTATAACTTGTAGTCATTATTCTTATACCTCCCAGACATCAATTATTTATATATCCTATGATTATAATTAATTTCCCCAAACAAACAAATATTTTGAATGCAGGAAGGTGATGAGGATAAGGAATCAAAGATGGAAGGGAAGTATAAAAGAGAAAAATTAAGGTGGAAGTTTGATCTTAATTTTACATGGATGTGTGTATAAAAAAAAGTTAAAATGTATAATATTAGATTAATTAATCCTAAATCTGCATAAAATCCATCTAGAGAAATTCAAGAGAGTACGTACATTTTAGAAATTAATTATTCTGTTTTTATGTTTTGTCTTAGACTCCGTTTGGGGTGGCGGTCATAAACGCATGGGTTAACCCGTCATTCGTTAAGGATCGCCTAACAAACTTCATCTGTATGAACATAAAAGCAGATGAAGTTCTTTAAGTGGACGTTAACGAATGACAATTTAACCCTCATGTTCATGACTGTCACCCCCATGTCAAACAGAATCTTATAATTTTAAATAGGATTATCCAACAGAATTTTTGAATTTTCGAAAATCAAACCAAATTGCTTTTCGAAATATGAATTTAAAAATCACCAGATTTAAAATTTAAACCTAATTATACTGAAATTACAAAAAAGCCGGTGGAAATTTGAATTAAATTTACAATGCACATAGAGTTTTCTATTAAATTCTCTAATTGCATTTTCATTCTCTGGTTAATCGCATTTTCATTCTCTGGTCAGGTGGCAGTTTAAGCTTGCTTGCTAGCTAGCGGCGCTTAAAATTTAAAAATGAAATGAATATGAACCACAGCAAAAAGGAGCGTCTTGAAAGCTGCCACGTGTTCCGAGTTCAAATCTCAGTTTCGCCGCGTAAAATTAGAGAGCTACGTACCAGGCAGAGCGAGAGCGTCTTCTTCACCAATCCGCAGTGTTTTGGAAGAGTACTTACTGTGTTTTCCGCAGAGCAAGATCGTCTTCTTCACCAATCCGCAGCGTTTTGGAAGAGTAGTTACTGCGTTTTGGATCCGCGTTCGTCTTCACCCGTCTTGATCCGTCAGCCAGGCACGGGCGTTTGGAAGCTAGGCTGAGTAACAGCTAGAGGTGAACAGCGCGCTCTCCATCACTGCACTCACCCTTAATTTTTGAGTTTCTCATTTTAATTTCTCCGCGCCGTTAAATTCTTTATTAAATAATTAGCCGGCGGCATTTTCATGATCGATCAATCAAGTTTGTGAATCCCCAGCGTTTTGGAAGAGTACTTACTGCGTTTTGGATCCGCACTCATCTAGCTTCCTCAATCAATCCCCAGCGTTTTGAAGAGCACTTACTGCGTTTTCCGGCCGCCACCGTGTTCTTCATCTCCCACAATTCCGTTTTGCATCCGCGATCGTGACTTCTCAATTCCAGCTGCGCCAACCTCATCATTAATTTCCACAGCTCGATCTACAGGTAATTAATAATTAAAGTACTACTCCATCAGCTCCATCACTCTCTTATTTCTCATTTTAATTTAATTTCTGTGGAATTAGATTATTCTTTAATTGTCATTTTCACCAATCTGCATGCTAATGCAGTCCATAGATTCTATATACTTTTTAGGTGTACAATATTATATTTGATAATTCTTTGAAATTATTGTATAATGTTTAGATTAATTATACCCCAATCTTCATATATAATTTCTGCATAAATTCTACCGAAATTATTTTGTTTTTAGGTATATATCGTCAGAATTAATTTCGAAAGAATTATATATATTATCTCAGATTTTTAATTTTAAAACCAAAGAATCTAATTATTTTATTATTTTCAAATTAGAAGCAGAGTATGCTCAATTTTACTCAGATGCAGAGTATATGAACTTTTATTTTTAACGAACCGCGAGTTAAATTTATATATAATTTAAGGGCCATATTTAATTAGAGAGAACCGCGAGTTAAATTGATAAGGGCCATATTTAATTAGAGAGAACCGCGAGTTAAATTTATGCCCTTCTTTAAACAGAGAATGCTCTCTTACACGTGTATTTTATAATATATTTAATTAATTTTATATTTTGAATGAACCCTAAACTGGGAGTTAAATTTATGCTAATTAATTGCATTTTCCTTCTCTTGTTGCTGTAATTTGTCCGTGCACCCGCAGTCTCCGAGCTAGCCAGCCACACGACCCTGTAATATATATTTTAAGGATGGAGATGGAAATGCAGTACTTAATTCAGTCGAACATGTCTGTGGCTTGCCCGGCATTGCCCGCGCTGCGGACGAAGAGCCCGTGGACAGAGGAGGAGGATGAGATTCTGTTGGCTTACATTACAGAATATGGAGCGAATAAATGGGACGAGGTTGCGAGGAAAAGCGGCCTCCGGAGAGGCGGCAAGAGTTGCCGGCTTCGGTGGAAGAACCAGCTCCATCCTCGCCTCAAAAAAGAGCCCTTCACCGTTGAAGAGAAAGACTACATTGTTCAACTCCACAAACACTACGGCAGCAAATGGTCTCTCATTGCCTCTCATGTACGTAAACTAAAATTAGCTGCTTGTTGTGATTAATTAATTATTAGTTCTGAATTGAATTCAGCCGCTGTAAAGAATGCAGGAAATGATCACTAATTAATTAATTAATGTTTTTGGTGCTTGCATATTGATTAATGCAGTTCCCAGGAAGAACCGATAATGCTATAAAGAATATTTGTAATTCTTTGACGAAGAGGAAGCAGAGGGCAGCAGGGAAAATTGTGCATCCAGCAGCGCCGCCATCGCCGCCGCTTCTTCTGTCTCCGCCGCCGCCGGAGACTTACGGCGCCATGGCGTGGAGAGAGCTCCCTTCAATCCAACACATGCCCCCTAAACTGACCACCAATAATGATACGATTATTTCTCCCTCGTCGCCGTTGATGGAGGATGAAGACGTTGAATTTTGGATTAATTCTTTGTTGCAATTAGATGATCAGGTGCCGTCCATGGAAGATTTGCTTTCCGAGGCACTTCATTGTCAACCCGTTGACTCGGATGCTTCCGCCGCCGGTAACTCTTATAGCTATATATACTCTAATTAGTAGATATTTTTATTTTAAAATCAAAATTATTTTGGCCTGAGTTGCTCTCTTACATATTAATTGATTAGGAGGTGCGGAGCTCCATGACGTCGATTATTGGAATTCATTGATTCAGGAGTTAATGGACGGCCCCGAACTGCTCGGTCAATTGGCTGACTCGGATAGTGTCGCCACCGGTACGTAACTCTTAATCAGTACACTTTTTTTTTAAAAATCAAAATTATTTTGATTGATCTCATATTTTACTGCTGCATGACGATATTTTTGTAGATGGATATGAGATGATCCCGGGAGAAGTTGTAGCTTCGCCATCCACGGCGGCGTTGTCTGATCATGAGTTGTTCCCGTATGATGATATGGATTACGAGGTAATGCAGCAGAACTCCAGCACTAATTGGCCGGCCGGCTCTGATTTTGACGACGCCGAGTTGCAGCAGAATTTCTTTCCCTTGTCGCCGCCGTCGACCGTGGAAGTTGATCACTGTGTAGAAATGCCTTGTGAGAGTCTTTGGAGTGGGTTGGACTTTTGATCATACTGCACGTATTTTGATGTTTTAATTGTTTGGTATTCTTTTCATTTGATCACTTGTAATTACTGTTGATTGTCATACATGTAGGGACATTTATGTATATATATACATGGAGAATAATATTGCTATTAATACCCAGAAATTAATATATATGTTGGTATATATATATATATATATATATATATGCTGTAAAAGTAAAAAACGGTAGAAGGAACTTTTATTTTGAATGAAACAGAGTATGCTCTGTTCTCGAGAAATTAATATATTTAATTAGAGAGAACTGCGAGTTAAATTTATGTCCTTAGAAGTAATTAATCCAACACGTGTATTTTATTAAAAAACCAGAGTCCAAACTTCCCAAGGCTGCCAGTCATATTTTTTCCGGTTTGATAAAACAATTATGGAGAGTGTAATCCCGCCGTCAAAGAACAAAGTACAAGCCTGCATCTTTTGCCTGTCAACAGCAACAGAAAGAGGGATCAAATCATCAGAAATAAAGAAGAAGACATCCAGGAGCTGTCTTGAGCCACTCCCCGCCGCCTACTGTTTTGAGGAGCTCTCCCGTGTTCTTTTAGTCCTGTCAAGTGTTGTCTCCCAGTGTGGAGTTTTGTTTCTTTTTGGTTTTGTGCCCCCTCTTATATAAAGGGTGCGTTGTGGTAGCTGTAAGGCAAAGGTATAAAAAGAAGGATTGTATGCACTTTTTTCTCATCTATAAAAGCATCAGCAGTACCGACCTGCTTTCCCTCATTCTATCTCAATCCTTCTTAATCTCATTTGATATTTCCCATATGGTATCAGAGGGAGGTTGCCTCCACCATCAGTAGGAGTTTTCTCGTGTGTTGTATCTGTTCTTTTCAGTTTTGTTATCTCCTTGCTTCTTCCTATGGCATCATCGAGCAACTCCTCTCTTAACTTCCAATATTCCCCAAGTGGAGTACCAATCTTTGAAGGAGACTCCTATGATTATTGGCAAGTGCAAATGAGAACCTTGTTTATCTCCCAAGGACTGTGGGATCTGCTACAAGATGGGTATTCAAAACCCACGGCAGAAAATCCTCTAACAACATGGGAACCAACTCTAGCCAAAGACTACATAGAGAACTACAAAAGAGACACCAAGGCCCTTCTATACATCCAGCAAGGTGTTGCTAGATGCATTTTTCCAAGAATTATGGGAGCTGCCACAGCAAAAGATGCTTGGGATTCACTCAAAAATGAATTCCAAGGGTCAAGTAAGATCATGGCCATTAAACTGCAGAATTTGTGGCAGGAATTCGATACTCTGAGCATGAAAGAGGATGAAAATGCTCAATCTTACTTCTCCAGGATCTCCACCCTCACAAATCAAATTAAAAGTCATGGGGATATTCTAGAAGAGAGAAAGGTAGTGGTAAAAATTCTGAAGATCTTGACACAGAGATATGCTTTTGTAGTTGCAATTGAAGAAGGAAAAGACATCAACACACTTACTCTGTCAGATCTGCTTGGGTCCCTCCAATCACATGAAGAGAGAATGAGAAGGTATGAGTTACAATCCATAGAACAAGCCTTTCAAAGCAAGGCCCATATTAAATCCTTCAAAAAAACTGAAGAAGAGGAGAACTATGAAGACAACACCAGGGAAAGCTACCCTAAGCCACTCTACTGTAAGCTGTGTAAGAGAAACAACCATGAAGCTCAAGATTGCTTCTACAGATGTAAGAAATGCAAGTATCCCACGCATCTCAACAAGGACTGCTGGTCCAAACAAAAGCAAGACTATCGACCTAAAGAGGAGGCACGCTACAGTGAACAAGAAGAAGAGGACTTTGTGTTCTATTCCAGCAACAAGCAAGGAGAAGCTGAGAACAATGTATGGTTTTTAGATAGTGCTTGCTCTAACCATATGACCAACAACAAGGGGGCTTTCATTTACTTGAACGAAGACCTCACTTCACAAGTGATATTTGGGGATGGGTCAACCAAAAGCATTAAAGGAAAAGGAACTATTGCTGTCAAAACTCAGAAAGGGGAAATCAAGCATATCACTGAAGTACAATACGTTCCAGATCTTGCTCAAAACTTGTTGAGTGTAGGACAGTTAGTCCAAAAGGGATATAAGATAATCTTTGAAGATCTAGGGTGTACTATCCTTGACAAAGACACTCTCTCAATTGTCACCAGAATCAAGATGTCCAATAACAAGGTATTTCCCCTCACTTTGCCTATGGAGGATGCTTGCATGCCAACATTTCAGATGACTGAAGCCCAGAAGTGGCACTTAAGATATGGTCACCTGAATCACCAAGACCTGCAAGAACTCCAGCACAAGCACCTGGTCTTAGGGCTACCAAAGCTTGGAAATCTGGAAAGAATGTGCGAGAACTGTGCGATGTGCAAACTTCATAAGCTACCACATCCACATAACACAATGAAAAGAACAACCAAACCACTGGAACTGGTGTATGCTGATATCTGGGGACCAGCAAGGACCAAAACTCTGTCAGGTAAGTCTTATTATTTACTCATAGTAGATGATTTTTCTCGGATGATGTGGATTCACCTTTTGGCCTATAAATCTGATGCCCTCCAAACATTCAAACTTTACAAAACTCAAGCAGAAAGAGAGACTGGGATGAGGCTAAAAGCATTAAGAAACGACAGAGGGGGAGAATTCCTAAGCCATGACTTTAGCAAATACTGCCAAGAATTGGGAATAAGAAGAGAACTGACCGTCAGAGGTACTCCCCAGCAGAATGCCATAGCAGAAAGAAGGAACAGAACCATCATCGAAATGGCTCGATGTATGTTACACCACAACCAGCTGCCCAAAGCATACTGGGGAGAAGCTGTGAACACTGCAGTGTACCTCCTCAATCGAGCCCCCTGTAGAGCCCTACATCTCTCCACACCCATAGAAGCCTGGTCAGGCCACAAGCCTTCAATTGGGCACCTGAAAACATTCGGAAGCATTGCCTACTGTCTGAGAAAGGAGAAGGGAAGAGACAAACTGGCTGAGAAAGGAGAGAAAGGAATTTTCTTGGGCTACAGTGAGCAGTAAAAAGCATATCGTGTATATAACCCTATCACAAAGAAGCTGCTAATAACAAGAGACGTTATAGTAGATGAAAATAATTGCTGGGATTGGAAAGAGAAGGCTCAGGATCAGAGCATGAGGCCGGCGATTGCAGTGGATCATGAGCCCTCAGAGGACCCACTGCCCTCCCTTCCGGATGAAGATGATTCTCAGAACTCTCCAGCAGGACCCTGCATATCACAGAATGCCTCACCAGAGCCCTGCCTACCTCAAACCTCATCACCTCTGTCATCACCCCAAAAATTCCGACTTTTGTCCGATGTTTATCAACATTGCCAGATTGCATTTTTAGCATCTGAGCCACTTTCCTTCAAAGAAGCTGTCTCTAGTCCAAGCTGGAAAGATGCCATGGACGTAGAAATGAACATGATTGCCAAAAATAACACTTGGGAGCTCACTGACCTGCCTGCAGGGAAGAAAGCTATAGGAGTAAAATGGTTATACAAGATTAAGTATAATGAGCATGGGGAAATTTCCAAATATAAAGCCAGGCTTGTTGCAAAGGGTTATTCCCAAAAGGCAGGAATTGACTACTTCGACACATTCGCCCCAGTGGCCAGGTTTGAATCAATTCGACTTCTCATTGCCATTGCCACCCAACACAACCTCAAGATCTACCAGTTGGATGTAAAATCCGCCTTCCTAAACGGAGAAATCAAGGAGGAAATTTATGTGACACAGCCAGAAGGATACATCATCAACACTGATAGTGGTAAAGTGTATAAGCTAAGAAAGGCATTATATGGTCTCAAGCAGGCTCCACGTGCTTGGAACCAGAAAATTGATTACCATCTCCTGGAAATTGGATTCAACAGAGCTGTGAGTGAGCCAGCTATGTACATAAAGAAGGGAGAAGGGGGAAGATATATTATTCTGTGCATTTATGTTGATGACTTATTAATTACAGGTAACTCCCTGGAGGAAATTGCAAACCTCAGATCTCATCTAAATGCCGCATTTGAGATGACTGACTTGGGAGCTACTAAGTATTTTCTAGGGCTTCAGATCTCTCAAGAAGAAGGATGCACCACTATTTCTCAGAGCAAGTATGCCATTGATGTCCTCTCCATAGCAGGAATGCTGAATTGCTCCCCCTGCCTCACTCCTATGGTGATAGGAGAAGGTCTCTTGAAGGAAGATGAATCAGGGAAAGCAAATGCAGAGGAATACAGAAGCATTGTAGGATCTCTCATTTACCTCACAAACACACGCTCCGACATAGAACATTCTGTGAGTATTGTATCCAGATTTATGCAAGAGCCAACCATCAAACACCTGACAGCCGTCAAGAGAATCCTAAGGTATGTTAATGGGACACGAACCCATGGAATCAGGTATTTCAAAGAAGAAAGCAACGCCCTCCTCTGCTACTCTGACAGTGATTGGGGTGGATGTGGAGACGACCGCAAAAGCACGACAGGGTTCATTGCTTTCTTAGGAACCAAGCCCATTTCATGGTGCACCAGAAAACAGAAGTCAGTGGCCCTCTCATCTACAGAGGCCGAATACACTGCCCTAAGTGAATCTGTAAAAGAAGTCCTCTGGCTCAGGAACTTGCTACTCGAAATCCATGGCAAACCACAGGCATCCACAGAGATTCGAGTCGACAACTCCTCAGCCATTGCCCTAGCCTACAATCCTGTGTTTCACAAACGCTCAAAACACCTGGATTTGAAGCTCCACTTCTTGCGTGATCATGTAAGTAAAGGGGAGATCAGTATAAAGCACTGTAAAACCGAAGATCAAGCTGCCGACATCATGACCAAATCGCTTTCAGGTGCCACATTCGATCGTCTCCGACAACTCCTAACCAACCCTACCGACGGGATTACGGGAGGGTATGGAGAGTGTAATCCCGCCGTCAAAGAACAAAGTACAAGCCTGCATCTTTTGCCTGTCAACAGCAACAGAAAGAGGGATCAAATCATCAGAAATAAAGAAGAAGAAGACATCCAGGAGCTGTCTTGAGCCACTCCCCGCCGCCTACTGTTTTGAGGAGCTCTCCCGTGTTCTTTTAGTCCTGTCAAGTGTTGTCTCCCAGTGTGGAGTTTTGTTTCTTTTTGGTTTTGTGCCCCCTCTTATATAAAGGGTGCATTGTGGTAGCTGTAAGGCAAGGGTGTAAAAAGAAGGATTGTATGCACTTTTTTCTCATCTATAAAAGCATCAGCAGTACCGACCTGCTTTCCCCCATTCTATCTCAATCCTTCTTAATCTCATTTGATATTTCCCATAACAATACCATTAAAAAATCAACTTTCATAAGACGCGTGTAACAAAATATGAAGGCTCCGATATTCATAGTTAACAAAATATGAAAAAATATGAAAAATGAATTTTTCATTTTGAAAATGAATTTTTAACATTCGGTGTGATACTTAACACATATATAAAATTCGGAAAATACTATCACGTACACAATCCTAAACCATTCATAATTTGAAAATGAATTTTTTTTAACAAATAATTATTTCAGAGGAAGCTTGGGTAGTTGGGTTTTTATTTTGTGGAAGGAAAATGAAAAATTTAAATGAATTATTGATGGTTATGAATAAATGTTTAATCAAATAATGGCTGAATTTTACTTGATAATTTCAGTTAAAGACAGAAGAAAGCTGCCAGTTTGGTTGAATAAGTCATTAAGGCTCCCTTTGGCACGATGGTGGTGGTCATGAACACGAAGGTTAAATTGTTATTCGTTAACGCCCAATTAAGAAATTTCATCCACTTTTATGTTAACACGGTGGTGGCGGTTTAACCAATTCGTTTACTACTGCCACCACCGTGCCAAACAGAGTCTAAATCTATGGTTCACAAAGGGTTAACTCAATTTGCCAATTCCGACATAACTTGTTCATGAGAAATTAATGCAAATAAGTTGATCGAGCTAATAATCTCAATTCATCGACTTCATATGCATGTCAACGTGCTCTTATTTATTGGAATTTGTTGAAATAAAGAACGAAGTTGTAAGCTCAAGAGGTGCGTCCATCCTTCATAAAAAGGCACGGTGGAATGGCGTGGACATGAAGCTAGAAGGAGCTGAGGACAAACCAGGCACCTGCAAGAAGAAAAGCGACGCATCAGAGAAGATGCATAGTACTTCCTAAAGCATCGGTTGAAATGAAAAGTTACAGCTGACAGCATTAAAGCAAACATCCTTTCAAGTTACTTTTGTTTTATTATAAATAAATGGTGTAAGTCCCGAAGTGGACATTGAGTGTTGAGCACATCTTTGTTTTAATAATATCCTGTATTTGTCCTGTACCACTTTTTTAATAAAAGTATTCTGAGAGTTAATTTCCAATAGTGGTATCAGAGCCATGGAAAACAAATCCGGCTTTGCATATTCGTCTTCAACAGTGCCAATATTTAATGGAGATTTCTATGAATATTGGACTATACAGATGAAGACCCTTTTTCTGTCTCAAGGCTTATGGGAGATAGTTGATCAAGGGGTTTCAGAACCTGCATCTACAGCGGCAACTACTCTAACTGGGGCAGCATTGAAAGCACATACAAAAATGCAACAGAAAGATGCAAGAGCCTTAGTCTACATACAACAAGGCATCACAAACTCCATCTTTCCCAGAATAATGGCCGCTAATTCAGCAAATGCAGCGTGGATCACTCTACAGACAGAATATAAAGGATCTCCCCAGATAATATCAATTAAATTACAAAATTGCTGGAAAGGTTTTGACACACTTATGATGAAAGAAGGAGAAAAGGTCCAAGCCTTTTTGGCTAGAGCCACCGCAATCGTGCATCAAATTAGACATTTAGGGGATACTATTGATGATAAACGAATAGTTCCCAAACTTCTAAGAAGCTTGTCACCAAAATTTAACCATATTGTCGCTGCCATAGAAGAGTCAAAAGACATAACTACACTAAGTATACCAGAACTACTAGGCTCACTGCAATCTCATGAGGATAGACTATATATGCAGTCTCCACATATTGATCAAGCTTTGAATACTACAACCCAATACAGATCTTCAAAAGATAAATTTAACCGGGGCGACAAAGGTCGTTTCAACAACCCTTCTAATAGGGGCAAAGGGAGAGGCTTTCATGGTCCCCCTGGAAGACCATTTATTAAAAATGAAAATGGCCTATCCTGCACTCTATGTAAGAAAACAAATCATGAAGCAAATGATTGTTTCTACAAATGTAAGAGGTGTAAAAGACCCACTCATATGGAGAAGGATTGTTGGTTTAAAGATAAACCAGAAAAATCTGAGACAAGTTTAGGTGCACATGAAACTAAAGAAGCAGTGTTCTATACAAATGATAAAGCGAAAGAGACAAACTATCACCATCCTTCCACTTGGTACATTGATAGTGGGTGTTCAAGTCATATGACTGGAAACAATAATCTATTCATTTACTTGGATACAACAGTCACTTCAGATGTTGTTTTAGGAGATGGTAATATTCAGCAAATTGCAGGCAGTGGAACTATAAAAGTACTGACTGCTACACATCAAACTAGATTTATCCATGATGTTAGTTATGTGCCATCCCTAGCCACTAACCTACTAAGTGTAGGTCAGTTGATGCAAAAAGGATATCAAGTAAATTTTACAAATAATTCTTGCACAATCATAAATAGTCAAGGGAATACTGAAGTAACAACAAGGATGAGTCCTAATAGAGTGTTCACTATTACACTTTATCCATCTTCAGATCTTGCTCTTACAAGTACAGAACAAACATCCCCTACTAATATTCTTTGGCACCAACGTTTTGGTCACTTAAATATACCTGACCTAAGAGACTTAAAGATCCACAATATAGTGGAAGGTTTGCCATATTTGTCACTAGTCGGTCATGAGTGTGTCAGTTGTGCAGAGGCAAAAGCTCACAGGCTTCCCTTTCCTAAATCTTCTTATAAAAGGTGTTTGCGACCTTTAGATCTTGTTCATGCAGATCTGTGGGGGCCTTCACCCACATCATCTCTTGGTCATAAAAGATATTATCTACTACTGGTAGACGATTGTAGCCGCTATATGTGGATATACTTTCTTGAGACTAAATCTGAAACCTTCCAATTGTTTTTGAAATTCAAAACATTGGTAGAGAAACAGTTAGAGAGAAGCATTAAAGTGTTGAGAACAGATAGAGGGGGAGAGTTTACCTCAATTGAGTTTAATACCTTCTATACTCAACAAGGAATAAGGAGAGAACTCACAGCAAGTGGGACACCTCAGCAAAATGGTATAGTAGAGAGAAGGAACCGTACCATTGGTGAGATGATGAGAGTTATGCTAACAAGTAAAAACCTTCCAAAGGAATTTTGGGCAGAGGCAGCTAGCACAGCCACTCACATTTTGAATAGGTCACCAACAAGGGCATTAATAAAGCAAACTCCTTATGAAATTATACATAAAAGGAAAGCAATAGTAAGTCACTTTAGAATTTTTGGAAGTATTGCTTTTGCTCTCATTCAACAAAAAGAAAGAGACAAATTAGAAAAGAAAAGTGAAAGATGCATTTTTGTTGGCTATAGTGAAGAGTTAAAAGCCTATAGGCTATACCAACCAGAAAAGCATAAACTGATAACATCCAGGGATGTTCTCTTCTTTGAAGATAAAAGCTGGATATGGGGTTCAGAACAAGGGCAGAGTTCACAATCTACTGAAGCAGGATGGAGTGATTCCTTCCAAATCAGTGATCAACCACTGATGGTTGAACCAACTACTCCTGTAACAGATAGTCTAGAACATTACCTACCACATCCATCAACATCACAATCCTCAAATGAACCTGATTCATCATCACCCCCAAAAAGATATCGTTCGTTGGAAGACGTCTATTCACAGTGTGAACTGGTATTCAGTATTACTGCTCCAGCAAATTATGAACAAGCTAGCATTATACCTGCTTGGAAACTAGCCATGGATGCAGAAATTAGTATGGTAGAGAAAAATAAAACTTGGACGTTAGTAACTAAGCCTCACAATGTTGATGTCATAGGCTTAAAATGGATATATAAAGCTAAAGAAAATGAAGACGGATCAATATCAAAATACAAAGCAAGGATTGTAGCTAAAGGTTACTCTCAAATTCCAGGAATTGATTACAATGAAACATATGCGCCAGTTGTACGAATGGAGACATCCGAGCTCTGTTAAGTTTAGCTGCGTATTTCTCTTACCACATATTTCAGTTAGATGTTAAATCAGCCTTTCACAATGGGGTAATAGAAGAAGACATTTATGTTGAACAGCCACAAGGTTATATAAGAAAGGGGTCAGAACATTTAGTTTGCAAGTTACATAAGGCACTTTACGGGTTGAAACAAGCCCCGAGAGCCTGGAATGCCAATATAGATAAGTACTTGCTATCATCAAACTTCAAAAGAAGTAACAGTAACTCATCACTGTACATTAAGCAAGACAAGCAAAGCATAATATATGTATGTATCTATGTTGATGATTTAATTCTCACAGGAAACAATGTTGAATGCATTGAAGAATTCAAAAAGGAAATGAAATTAAAATATGAGATGACTGACTTAGGGCTGCTCAAATTTTTCCTTGGTTTCCAAATCAAGCAAGGCTCTAATTATATCTCTTTATCTCAAGAAAAATATGTACGAGATTTGTTAAAAAGGTTTAGAATGGAAGCATGTAATCCAGTCACAATTCCAACATTTCCAAATGAAACTCTAAAACCTTCAACAGAGAATGATGTTATGGCAGATGAAAAAGTGTTTAGAAGTTTAGTCGGATCATTATTATATCTAACAAATAGCAGACCCGACATAGAATTTGCTGTAAATTCAATTTCCAGGTTCATGAGCAAACCCTGTATGGCTCATCTTGAAGCAGCAAAAAGAATCCTGAGATACATTCAAGGGACCAAGACATATGGTATTGTTTTTCATAAACAACAGAGCAACAAAATAGTTGGCTATTCTGATTCAGATTGGGGAAGAAGCATAGAAGATAGAAGAAGTGTAAGCGGTTCTGTTTTCTTTTTCGGAAACAACCCTATCAGCTGGAGTTCACGGAAGCAACAATCAGTTGCGCTAAGCTCTGCCGAAGCAGAATATATGGCCTTAAGTAAAGCAACAACCGAGGCCATATGGATTCGAAGACTCTGTGAAGAAATCTTTTCAGGAAAAAGGGAAACAACAGTAATCTACTGTGATAGCACGTCGGCCATGGCCTTAGCAAAAAATCCCGTTTTCCATAACCGCAGCAAGCATATCGAGATCTGTTATCATCATATAAGAGAAAATGTAGAAAAAGGAGAAATCAAGCTGGAGCACTTATCTACAGAGGCACAACTAGCAGATCTGTTTACAAAGCCCCTTCCAAAGCCACGATTTGAAGATCTGAGATCAAAGATCGGCATCATAGACCTCTTGAGCTTAAAGGAGGGTGTTGAAATAAAGAACGAAGTTGTAAGCTCAAGAGGTGCGTCCATCCTTCATAAAAAGGCACGGTGGAATGGCGTGGACATGAAGCTAGAAGGAGCTGAGGACAAACCAGGCACCTGCAAGAAGAAAAGCGACGCATCAGAGAAGATGCATAGTACTTCCTAAAGCATCGGTTGAAATGAAAAGTTGCAGCTGACAGCATTAAAGCAAACATCCTTTCAAGTTACTTTTGTTTTATTATAAATAAATGGTGTAAGTCCCGAAGTGGACATTGAGTGTTGAGCACATCTTTGTTTTAATAATATCCTGTATTTGTCCTGTACCACTTTTTTAATAAAAGTATTCTGAGAGTTAATTTCCAATAGAATTTGCAAGTGAAATTACTAACTGCACAAAAAAATAACATTATAGATAGATGTCGTGGTAGGGCTTTTGTCAAGATGGCCGCTACTTGGTTTTCAGTTGAGCAATATTCGACATATACCTTTTTATGTTCAATTTCTTCACGAACAAAGTGATGTTTCGCGGCGATGTGTTTACTTCGGTTATGGAAAATTGGGTTTTTTCCCAATGCTATAGCTGAGGTGTTATCACATTTGATTAGCACGAGTCTTTCCTCCTTCTCTACTTTATCTTCTCTGATATGCTTTTCTACTTTATTTAACCATGCGGCTTCACATGCGACATTCGATAATGCCATGTATCCCGCTTTCGTGGAAGACAAGGTTGTTGTCTGTTGTTTGCGTGAGCTCCATGAAATGGGATGATTCCTATATGCGAAAAGGTTTGCGCTGGTAATTTTTTCTGTCTTCTCAATATCCAGCCCAATCGGAGTCACAATATCCATTTGGAGCTCCTTTTCCCCCATTTTCATATATTAATCCATAGTTCTTTGTACCTTACACATATCGTAAGAGGCATTTAATTTGCAATCTCCATATGATGTTTGCTTGGATTAGATACATACCTGGATAGCTTATTTACTCCATATTCCAGTTTTGGTCTTGTATGTGTTAGATAAATCATGGATCCAATTAGTTTGTGATAGTTGTCTTCCGGCCTCAACTTCTTCTTCTCCTTCTTTTCTTTTTTCCACTATTTTTGTTGTTGTCATTGGAGTAAGTGTGGCATTACATGCACTCAATCCAGTTTTTTTAATCAATTCAGTAATATATTTTTCTTTTGAAAGAAATATACATATTGAATATTGAGTAATCTGCATGCCCAGGAAGAATCGAAGAAGGCCAAGATCAGTCATTTCCTATTTGTGCAACTTTGTATTTTTAAATGTTTGCATCATGTTTTGATTGTTGTCGGTATAAATTATGTCATCGACATAGATACACACAATTAAAATGTGTGTATGTTCAGATTTAGTATAAAGAGAGGCTTTCACTGGGCACCTGATAAAGCCTTCTTGAATTAGAAAAGCATCAATATTTTCTTTCCAGGCTCTGGGAGCCTGTTTAGGGCCGTATAATGCTTTATGTTGTCTGTACACTTCATGTTCATGCATGTCCAGGTAAAATGAAACCTCTTGATTGGTCAACAAACACTTCTTCCTTTAGCACTCCATTCAAAATTGCAGATTTTATATCAAGTTGATATATGGGATAACAATTTTGAGCGACCTTGACGATGATGAATCTGATTGTTTCCATACGAGCTATCGGTGCAATTGACTTATGAAAACCTCTGTCAGGTATCTGAGAATATCCCTTTGCAACCAAGCATGCCTTATGTTTTATTATTTCACCACTTTCATTTGTTTTTACCTTAAAAATTCACTTTAACCAAATTAGTCCTTGATTAAGTGGTCTTTTGGATAAAATTCAGGTATGTTGTTTATTTATCATGGATATCTCTTCTTGCATTGCATTTCTTCATGATTTTGATTGAGTGGATTCTTCAAAGGTAACTGGTGTATTGATGCTTAATGCTAGCTCACAGTAGTCATAAATTTCTTGGTTTTAAGAATAAGTGAAGATGAGGATTGGTCTGATAGTTCTGTTTCCACATGGTTTCTTTCTTGGGGAGATGATGATGAAGAGGCTTGTGGACTCATTATATCCTTTTGGGGTGTTTTTCTGATGTCTTCAGGTGTTGTTTGGAAGAAACTAGGGATCCAATCCCTCAATTCAATCACAACTGGTTGATAGATTTGTTGTTTTTGTCTTATCCCCAATCTCATATTATTTCTTCATTAAATTGCACATCACATGAGATAATTAGTTAGTTTGTTTGGGGATTGTGCAGTCTATATGCTTTTGAATAATCATCATATTCAATAAAAAGCAATTCTTCCTCTTTTGCATCTAGCTTATCACTTATGTTTGGTTTGAGTGCATAAGCTACACACCCAAACACCATACCATGTGATAAAGATGATTTTTTGTATATAGAATTTCATATGGTGTTGCATACACTATGGCTTTTGTTGGTGTTCTGTTTAAGAGATAAACATCGGTATTTGTGGCTTCAGCCCAATAAGCATGAGGTAATTTCTTTGGGAGCATCATGGCTCTTGCCATTTCAATAATGGTGTGGTTTCTTCTTTCTACAACACTATTTTTTTGTGGGCTTATGGGTGTCGTTAGCTCTCTTCTTATTCCTTCTTGTTCACAAAACTTTATGAATAACTATGAAAGGAATTCTCCTCCCCTGTCTGTTCTTAATGCTGTCACTGTTGCTGCTAACTGGTTTTCTACTTTCTTTTAACATAACATAAATGCTTCAAATACTTCTAATTTATGTGAAAGATAGTAAATTCACATAAATCTAGAATAATCATCTACGAGTAAGAGATAGTATTTCTTACCTTGATGAAAATCTGTTTGAGATGGTCCCATAAATTAGTACGTATAAGATCCAATGGAGAAATACTTCTCCAGGTTGCTTCTTTGGGAAAGGACAGTCTACGTGCTTTTTCTTCTGCACAGCTTTTACAGAATTCCTTTTTATTTCAATTTCTAGCATTCCCTTTGCTAATTTAGCTGCTCGTTGAAGGGATTTACAATGTAAGTGTCCTAACCTACAGTGACACTGGTTAGACATTGAGGCTTGTTTTCCTTCAGGTATCATTGTAGAGAGTGATATGGGCATCATATCAAGACAGAAGATCGACTTGATTGGCTGACATAGATACTGTGATAATTAATTGATTGGTTTTATCTTTGTTGAAGTTGGTGACCGGGCGGTCTGGCGGTTTGGCTTGGCGGGTTGATGACCGCGCGGTCTGGCAGTTTCCCTTCAGCGGTTTGATTGTTGTGTGTTGCTATCTGAGGTCCAAGCAATCTAGCGGTTTATCCTTGGCGACTTGGAGACCGGACAGTCTGGCGGTCTCCCATGGCGATCTCTCTCTCTCTGGTAGTAGCCGAGCGGTTAGTCCTTCTATCTAACCGCGCGGCTTGTGCGGTTTGTGTCTGTATAGCCCGCTCGTGTCCTGTAATTTTTTAGTCCCACATCTCTTATTTGTTTTCTCTCATCTCTCCTCCATTCTATATAAGGGAAGTCATACCTTTGTAATAGACACCTTTTTGGGATAATAAAATTTCAGTTATACCACTTCCGGTTTGTTTTTGTTCGTTTCTTACATGATATCAGAGGAGTCAATCTTCTCCTCCTGATTCTGTGCGCCCTCCCTATCCGCGCGGCTTGCTTCGCCTGCTTGTGCCCTGTCTGCGCGGCTTGTTTCACTCCTTGTCATTGCCCTTGTATGCGCGACCTCTTTGTTCCCCGTGCTTAGTCGTAGCGACCTGTTCTTAGTCGCCGCGCCCTTCTTTTCTAGCTGCTCCTCTTCTTAATTCGCCGTGACCTGTTGTCTTGTTCGTCATGACCTGTTTGCCTTATTTGGTCCTTGCTTCTGTTCGCGTGGGCTGTCTTCTAGCCGCTCGACTTCTTACTCTTTGCTTGGTTCTGCGGCTTGGTCGTGGCTTTTCTAGCCGCTGGTGTCTGACATTGTGATCGCTGCAGCTCTTCTTCTTCCTAACCGCGGGGCTTATTTCCTAACCGCACGGCTTCCCGTTGTTGCTTCTATGGCTCTTTCTGATGCTTCTACTGCCACCACTCCTGCCACCACACCTGTCGCCAATACAGCTCTGTCTCTTCCTCCTACTCCTTCTGGGAACCTTGGCACTGTTTCCAAGCTTGTCGGCTCCAACTACCCGGATTGGAGCGTCTCTTTCAACTTTCTCCTTCGCTCGCAACGCAAACGCCACCATCTCGTTGATGATCCTCCTCCTACCACTTCACCTCTCTTTGATGACTGGGATGCGAGTGACGCGCTTATGCGTACTTGGCTCGCTAATAGCCTATCTGATGAGTGCCTTTCCATCATCCGACATGATAAGACGGTCAAGGCCGCTTGGCTTCATCTTGCCGCTCTATACTCCAAGGGGACTCAGACGTCCCGCATATATACATTGTATGCGGACCTCTTTGCCCATCCTACCTTATCTCCTGTTGCTGCCTACCAACAGGTTCAGGCTCTTGGGGCTGAGACTCTTCAAAATCGCCCCTTTTCTGCGGATTTGGCTCAACAACACAAGCACTTCCAGGAGTTTTTGGTTGTGTGTTATCTGCTCCAGCTTCCTAATACTTATGACATGATCCGCCAGCAAATTCTGGGTGAGGCGGAATCTCCTACCTTAGATTCCACCGCTGCCCGCATCGCCGCTGTCACCTCTCTCCTACAGCGCCCGCTTCTGCCCGCTCTTCCTCCACCGGACAACTATGCTCATCAAACTCAGCGGAGTGGCTCTGGTAGCCGCAATCACCAGTCTGGCGGACGTGCTCCTTCCCGCTACATCTGCTCTCGCTGTGGCCGCACCGGACATACTGTAGAATGTTGCTGGACGAAGCATCCCCATCTTCGTCCCTCCGGTGACTCTTCCGCCTCCTCTTCCAAGCTGTCTGCCTCCATGGTCATATCATCAGGTAGTATCCACGTGGTGACACAAGGTAAATGGCTTATTGACTCTGGTGCGACTAATCACATGACGGACAATCCTTAGTGCTTCTCTCTCCTCGAACAGCATGATCGGTTGCCCCCGGTCCTCATTGTAGACGGTTCTCCCTCCCCGGTTCATGGGTCGGGAGTTGTTCATGTTACTCCGTCCCTTCGCCTAGCGGACACTCTCTATGTGCCCAAGTTTCCGTGCAATTTATTATCGGTTACCTCTTTATGCAAGCAGCTTCAGTGTTCTGTGATGTTTGCTCCGACTTCTTGTTCTTTTCATGATCTGAGATCCCAACGGACGATTACTACTGGGGCTGAGAGCGGCGGCCTCTACTTCCTCGACAACATTTTCGCCTTGTCCGCCTTCTCATCTTCTTGTACGGATCTTCTCCAGTAGCATCTCTTCCTCGGTCATCCTCCACCACGGCTTCTACATCAGCTTCTGCCCCACCTCCCTCCCTCCAGTACTCCTCTCAACTGCGACGCTTGTCAACTAGGCAAGCATCACCGTTCTTCCTTCCCGCTGAAGCACGGTCGAGGCTCTACTCGTCCGTTTGATTTAGTCCACTCCGATGTCTGGGGACATGCTCCTACCCTCACCATTGGTCGGGGTAGTTCTTATTTTGTAACTTTTATTGATGATTTTTTTAGATGTACTTGGGTGTATCTCTTACGAGATCGCTCTGAACTTTTCGATGTATGGCTCTCTTTTTATCAGTTAATTAAAACTCAGTTTGGTGTTTGTATTAAAACCTTTCGCTCCGACAATGCTAAAGAATATTTGAGTCATGCTTTTACCACTTTTTGTGTGTAACATGGCATTATTCATCAGACTAGCTGTGTTTCTACCTCCCAGCAAAATGGGGTGGTGGAACGCAAAAACCGTCACCTCCTCAATTCCGCTCGTACATTGATGACCCAGATGTATGTTCCTCGCTCATAATGGGGTTATGTTGTTCTCCTTGCCTGCTACCTCATCAATCGCATTCCCTCCACAGTTCTCCACGGGAAAACCCCATTTTCAATTCTGTATCCGGGCAAAGAGCCTTTTCCTCTCCCTCTCCAAATCTTTGGCTGCACGGCATTTGTGCATGCCCCATCTACCACCCGTGATAAGCTATCTCCTCGCTCCACCAAATGTGTCTTTCTGGGGTACTCCACCACTCAGAAAGGCTAGTGTTGCTTTGACCCCGTTCTCCGTAAGCAGTTCGTCTCCGCTGACGTTACTTTCTTCAAGAATGCCTCCTACTTCTCGGATGACTCCTCTCCTCTTCCCCCAGCTTCTGATTCTCCTGCTATTCCTTTCGTTCCCTCGTCTACTACTGCGATATCTACCCCTACACCATCTCCATTCACTCCTCTCCCTCCGCCTCTCTCTCCCACTTCCCTGCCACCGTCTCCCTCATCTCTGCCGTCGTCGCTCTCTCCTCCTGGGCCAGTTCTCTCTGCCACGGACGCTCCGGATGCCGAGGGACCCGCTGATCTGGATCATCTTGTAGCTCTTTATAAAGGGGTGCGGACGTGTACCCTAGACCCCCTTGCCGCTGTTTTTTCATATGATCATCTTACCTCTTCTCGCAGGGCCTTTGCACTGGCAATCTCTGTCACTACCACACCTCGTTCCTACCAGGAGGCCCTTGATATTCCTTACTAGAAGATGGCCATGGATAAGAAAATGGCGACCCTAACGGAGCGGGGTACGTGGACTCTTGTTCCTCCTCCATTCGGTACTGATGTTTTTGGCTGTCGCTGAGTCTTTGTGGTCAAATTTGGCACGGACGGCACTATGGATTGTTATAAGGCTCGCCTTGTTGCTAAGGGCTTTACTCAGACCTATGTGATTGATTACTTTGACACCTTCTCTCCCGTGGCTCGTCTCAGTACTATACGGGTCCTTCTCTCTGTGGCGGTCAATAGAGATTGGCCGATTTCCCAGCTGGAAGTCAAGAATGCCTTCATTTATGGTGATCTTTAGGAGGCCTTCTACATGGAGCAACCTCCTGGGTATGTTGCTAAGAGGGAGACACGAGTATGCCGGCTGTAGAAGGCAATCTATGGCCTCAAGCAGAGCCCTCGAGCCTGGTTTGACAAGTTTAGCGGCATCGTGGCGGTCGTTGGTTTTGCGCGAAGCTCTGCCGATCACTCGCTATTTATTCGCAAGACCTCCTCGGGACTGGTGATTCTTGCTGTGTACGTCAATGATATTCTTCTCACTAGCGATGACCAAGAAGGGGTGGCCTTGACAAAGCGGCATCTTCGTCAACATCTGGTCATGAAAGATATGGGCTCTCCAAAGTACTTTCCGGGGATCGAAATCTCTCAGAAGCCCAACTTTTTAGTCCTATCCCAGCATAAGTATGCCATTGATCTATTAAAAGAGGCAGGATTGACTGGAGTCAAACCTGTCTGATGCCCCATGGCAATTGGATAAGACAAAACCTGGACAGATGATTCCCCTCTTCTTTCAGATACTACGCAGTACAGGCGTCTAGTTGGTAAGCTCATATATCTCACAGTGACCAGACCCGATATTTCCTATGTTGTGGGCAAGGTGAGTCAATTCATGCAAGCACCTAGGGAGTGCCATCTACAGTCCGCCTTGCGGATCTTGGAGTATGTCAAAGTAGCGCCTGGGAAAGGACTACTCTTTCAGAAGAATGGTCATCTGAGGGTTGAAGCATAATCAGATGTGAGTTACGCTGATGACAAAGGGGATCGCAAGTCTACCTCCGGTTTCTGCACCTTTGTTGGAGGAAATCTGGTAAGCTTGATTAGCAAAAAGCAGTCTGTCGTTTCCAGGTCTAGTGCTGAAGCAGAGTATCGGAGTATGGCATCGACCACTTGTGAGTTAAAATGGCTACGGGCTCTCATGCTGGATTTAGGAGATGTCTGCAACCATCCTTTACCTATGTTCTGTGACAACAAGGCTGTCATATACATCTCCAAAAATCCAGTCTTCCATGAAAGAACCAAACACATTGAGGTCGACTGTCATTTCATTCGTGAAGAGATTTTGAAGGAACAAATTTGCACTCCCTTCGTCACTTCTGATAAAGAGCTGGCTGACATGTTCACCAAGCCAGTATCCGCCTCGTTTTTTCATATTTGTGACAAGCTGAGCATGATCGATATATATGCTCCAGCTTGAGGGGGAGTGTTGAAGTTGGTGAACGGGTGGTCTGGTGGTCTGGCTTGGCGGGTTGATGACCGCGCGGTCTGGCAGTTTCCCTTCAACGGTTTGGTTGTTGTGTGTTGCTGTCTGAGGTCCAAGAGATCTAGCAGTTTGTCCCTGGCGACTTGGAGACCGAGCATTCTGGCGGTCTCCCATGACGAGATCTCTCTCTCTCTCTGGTAGTATCCGATCGGTTAGTTCTTCTATCTAACCGCGCGGCTTATGCGGTTTATGTCTGTATAGTCCGCTTGTGTCCTGTAATTTTTTAGTCTCACATCTCTTATTTGTTTTCTCTCATCTCTCCTCCATTCTATATAAGGGAGGTCATACCTTTGTAATAGACACCTTTTTGGGATAATAAAGTTTCAGTTATACCACTTCCGGTTTTTTTTGTTTGTTTCTTACAATCTTCTATAATCTGACATTGTTTTCCTATAAATATTATCGTATAACCTTTGGTCTATAACTGTCTAATATTGAGCAAATTTTGAGTTAAATGAGGTACCCACTGAACATCACTAATTATTTCAAGTGTTCAATGTTATTTGTTACTGTAGTGGTCCATTTACCCTCAATTGTGAGAGACTGTCCATCTCCTAGATAAACTATTGACTTTGTAGTTTCATCTAATGTGATAAACTAGCTTTTATCACCATACATATGACTCGAGGCTCTACTATCCATATACCATCTGGTGTTTAATGCTTTTTATGGCATCATGTTATCATTGATAAAGAACAAAGCATTACTACCTCCACTTTTATTGAATTTTACTTCTTTTCTATTCTTATACCAACAATATCTATCAAAATGGGTTGGTTTCTTGCATCTTCTACAACAGTTAAAGCAGCCTTGTGTATTATGTGTTGGTTTTTTACACAATTCACAACACATTTGAGTGATTGGAACCCAAATCTTACCCTTTTCTTTACTTATCTGGTTAGTATTCACAGCACATGACATTGCTTTGTAGCGCATATTCTATCATAGGGGCGTGTTTTTTGAGTTTATCTTCATGTGATTAAGGTGAACTCATCAACTCTGTAGTAGTTAGTAAATCTGTGTCATGTGCTTCTTCTATTTCCACTACTACATGATCATATTTAGTAGATAAACTTCTCATAATCTTATGAAAAAGTTGGAGAATACCTTGCTCATGAACTCACCTCCCTTATCTGTTCTTAGTGTTTTCACTTTGCTGTCCACCTCATTTTCTGCATGAGCTTTGAACACCTTGAACTTATTGAGAGCCTCTGATTTGTTTTCAAGAATGTACACCCACATCATTCGTGTAAAATCATCTACTATAAGGAGATAATAGTGTTTTCCTTAGATGGATGGAGTCCTGGTAGGCCCCCATATGTCTACATACACTAGTTCCAGGGGTTTTAATGTTCTCCTGGACGAGCTGTGAGGGTGAGGAAGTTTGTGAATCTTACTCATAGCACACTACTGGAATATTCTTCCTAAGTATTGTATTCTTGGTAGCCCACTTACCAGATTCTTCTGCTGAAGCTTCTTGAGATCTCTCAGGTTGAGGTGTCCATATCTTGTATGTCATGTGACTGTCTCAGAGTTGGATTTGTTTAACATGCTCCTTTCTTCATGGGGCAAGGTCAAGGGAAATACTTTATTGGTTGTCATAAAAATCTTGGTGATTTTTTGATTTGTTGCACGGTCAATAATGGCACAGCTAGTGTCTTTAAAGATCAATATGTATCCATTTTGAATTAGTTGTCCCGCACTTAGGAGATTTTGAACCAAGTCAGAAACATATTGGACATTTGATATGTGGTTGTGTTTTCCTGACCGGGATCTAACAGCTATAGTACCTTTGCCTTTAATCAACTTGATGGAACCATCACCCAGCACTACTTGAGACACACATGATTCATCCAACTGTGTGAACACATCCTTGTCTTTAGTCATATGATTTGAACATCCGCTGTCGATATACCACACATTGTCCATGGTTGCACCACTTTTATTACAGGTGTAGAAAACATAGTCTTCATCTCCTTCTTGTTCACCAAATTTGGCTTCTTTTAGCTGTTATTGGGTGTTGCTTATCAGTCAGAATGGACAGTATTTAGGGAAGTGTGTTGGTTTGGGACATCGTTTGCACTTGTAAAAACAATCAAAGGTGTCATGGTTGTTGCGCTTGTAGAGGTTGCAGAACAAGGGTTGGTGAGGTAGAACTTTGGAGTTTTCAGTTTTTATTAACAGCTGAAAGTATCTAGTGTCAACCTAATCCACCTATAAGGGGGGATAGGTGTCGTGCAGTCTTTTGCGGAATTAAACTAACCTACACAAATAAGCAAACAAAACACAGAAAACACACAAAGAATTATAGTGGTTCCCCGATTTGGGTACGTCCACTTTCTCCCTTCGACCTATCTCCGACCAAGGGACGACTCGGTCACTTCTCCAAACGAATTGAAATCCAATCCTCACCCTAGGAGCAACGCTCCCCTAACCACGGAAGGAACCCTTCCAACAGCGGAGTCACAACTCCACCACAACGGGTTGCACCCAACCCTTACAAATAGGAATGAAAATTCCTTTACAACAAAATTGAATGTAAATAAAAATACAAACAATGCTTTATGGAGATTCCGATGTCCTTCTTCGTTCGTTGAAGCTTGCACGAAAAGTACGAAGAGTCCACAACCGGATTTCTCACTTGGAATGGATCTTGTCAAGATTGGCGGCGGCAAGCAAGTGTGGTGGTGATGCTTTGTAAATCCAAACTTCTTGACGAAGCAAGCTAGGTCTTCGAACGATCTAAGTCGGATCAAACGTCTCAACCGATTCGGAAGGGAGAACAAGTCTCGTTCAACGAATCGGAAGACAAGAGATCTCGAGAGAGACACATGAGACCAGCTGCTTGCCTCAATGCTGTCGTCGAGCGATCAGAGACAAGCTGAGATCAGCGGCGACGACAACCTTGCAAGCGGCGACGTGCGATCGACGGATTCCGCGATCAGCTATGTCACAACCGACTTCTTCTATTTTTCGTATTCCGGGGTTTGTAGAGTTTCAAAATATGCATGTATTTATACCAGGATCCAACCCTAAGAGCCGTTGTGGGGCCCACAAGGAAAAGCCATAGCCTCGGCCGAAACAGCGCCCAGCGGCTCGGTTCGGTCCAGCGAGCGGCGAGAATCTGCCTAAGGCAAAATTGGCGGGAGTCGTTGGTGATTCCCGTCGATGTAGGCGGGAATCACTCCCGACTCCCATCGATTCTGCCTTGGCAGAATTTCTGACTTTACCGGCCAGATGTAGTCGGTGGGAGTCACTTAGTGATTCCCGTCGAAGTCGGCGGGAATCACTAACAACTCCCGTCGATTCTTACTTGGAAGAATTTTCCACCTTCTTTTGATAGCTTGGTCTTTGACCCATCCTTGCTCCTTCTTCTGCTCTTGATCTACCTTGACCCTGTGCTTGAAAATAAATACACTCCAATAGAGAGAGTACACGTGGATCAACACATTGATCTACACAATGAGGGATTACGTTGCGCAGACCCGTGTATATTGACCCACTACACTCTGATATTGGTGTGTACTTAGCATGGAATAGCTGCAAGCACAACTTGATAGAATTGTCAAATATATTGTCAATTCAACTTAGCTTGTTCAGGCTCTTCTTCAAATCAGGTATATTGTGGATGCAATACCCAACAATCTCCCCCTATTTGAAGAAGCCTAAATCCTACAAGCTAAGGTGAATAGAACAGATGGAAATGAAAATCAAAAAATGAAAATTCAGTTGAGTATGGAATTCATTACCATTTTTCTGAGAGCAACATAGCCTTAGCCGAGGTGATCTCACCCTATCTAAGAGCAACATAGCCTTTGTGGCCTACTTAGCATTAGCGGTCATCTTAGCCTTGGCCGAGAGGGTAATCTCCCCCTTTTCGGCTTCTACAAACCTGAGACTTCACTTGGAGCAAAATGCTCCCCCTCAGTTCTTGCATCCGTGCCCGATCTTGAGTTCCTAGCAGATGCTTTCCCTTGATCCAAGAGCCTTGAGCCTTTCAGTCTTCAATCTTCAAAGTTCAGCATGTCGAGTTCAGTTTTGAAGAAATTGAACTTGGCCTCGTCTAGTGGCATCGTGAAGATATCTGCAATCTGCTTATCCGTGGGGACATAGCAGAGAGATATATCTTTGTTCTCCACATGCTCCCGAATGAAGTGGTAGCGCACTTCAATATGCTTTGTTCTGCTGTGCGACACTGGATTGTTCACAATTGCAATTGCGCTCGAGGAGTCGCAATACATGGGAACTTCTCTGAACTGCAAGTCATAATCTTCGAGTTGATTTCTGATCCATAGAAGTTGTGCGCAACAGCTGCCTGCTGAGATGTACTCAGATTCAACCGTAGAGGTTGCGACACAGTTCTGCTTTTACTGCTCAAAGATATAAGCCTTCTTCCGAGGAATTGGCACGTCCCGGAAGTGCTTTTCCTATCATCCCTGCTTCCTGCAAAGTCAGCATCTGAAAAGCATATCAGCTCGACATCATTGTTTCTTGGGTACCACAAGCCAAGATTTGGTGTACCTTTAAGGTATCTAAGAATCCGCTTTGCAGCGACATAATGAGATTCATTAGTGTTCACCTGATATCTGGCACAAACGCATGTGGAAAACATAATATCTAGCTTAGTTGTTCGAATATTAATATTTTATTGTTCAGTTAATTAATTAAATAAATATCTTACTTTGACATAAACTTAATACCAGTAAGTAATTTATTTAAGTAAATTAGTGCAAGCTCGAATAAATTACCACTTAGGATTAAATTTGGGACAAAAATATTTTTTTAAACTAATTAACTGAAATAATAACGTATTAACATTTATTGAATGCACAACTATCAAATATTCCTTATCTGGTGTTAGGCATCCTCCAAATGGTGCTCTATTGTGTACAAGGATGCCAAGCTGGAAAGAATTGTGCCGACGGTGAATGTAACATCTGTTCCGTCAATTAAAGTGGTGTGTTATCATCGCAATGAAGCGGTCAATGCAGAAGAAGGTGATGGGGACCGTGCAGGCTTTTAGAAGGTACTTGGGAATTGGGATACTGTAAATAGAGGCATTTTGAATGCATGTGTGAGCAAAGGTGATGAAACATAAATGATTCTAATAAAGTTTACATATATGAGAAAGTTGTATGAGTTGCGAGTAGATTTAAAAAATATATAATAATACTTCTTGGTCTCAAAATCAATAATATTTTACATGTGAGGGTTTTGCATTTCACAGGGAAGTAAAACCCAAAAGAGAAAGGAGTCGGTGGTTAAAGTACAATTCAAATAGAACTCTTGTTTCCATACCAAGTGTTTATTTGGCTAAAATTCATGTACCTTCAAAATATTGCAAAATCAGCCATCAAGATTTCAACTTTAATTGGCTTCCATCTCTCTCCTTCAAAAGCAAAACTCATACAAAACCTAGAAGAAAAACAAAATTCTCAAATTGAAATGCAAAAGGCGGCGGCCAGGAGGAGGCGGCGGCGGCGGCCGAGCAGAGGCGGCGGCCGGGCAGAGGCGGCGGCGGCGGCCGGGCAGAGGTGGCGGCGGCGGCTGGGCAGAGGCGGCGGCGGCGACGGCCGGGCGACGGCGTGCGGCCGAATCTTTTTTATATTACAGACCATTTAGCAACGAAAATTGAACCGTGGCAAATAAGGAGCTTTTAGTCACGAAAATTGAACCGTGGCTAATAACTTATTTGTCAGGGATTCAGCGTGGCTAATACTATTAGCCACACTCGTATTGCCCACGCCCATTTGTCGTGGGTAGGCCGTGGCTAATAGTTATTAGTCACGGTTTTGGACTTTTAGCCACGGCAATCTGCCGTGGCTAAAAGTCTGTTTTCTAGTAGTGTTAGCACCATCCCAAGATGAAAGAGGGTCTTCACTGGTTGGCTTGGTATACCCATCTAGAATCATGTCCCAATGGTCTTGCGAAAGAAACAATATGCGCATTTGCACATTCCAGAAGTTGTAAGCATCCCCCTCAAATATAGGAACTCCACTTGGAGAATAAACAAAGTTTTGACTTGGGTTGCTGGAGGAAGCCATATGAGGATCCACGAGGAAGAGAGGGCTTACTGGAGAATGAGAGAAAACAGAGCAGATGACTGCTTGATGTTGATGCCTCCCTCCTCAAGCTTCTGATGGCAGATGTCACCCAAGCACCAACCTGACTCTGATACCATGTAGAAATTAGAAGGAAAAAGAACACAAGTACAACACAACTTTATTTCATCACAAACAGAGCACACACTTAAAACACAACTAGAAGGAAGAGGATGAAGAACTACTAGTTTATTCTAGAGGAGGCAGCGCCAGTGCTGATAAATAGCAGTCCAAGTTACAAAGTAGAAATAAAAACAGCAGCAACTCACTCCAAGTTGCCCATACCAGGTATGGACCAAAAGTAATATATATATAGGGCGGCTACTTATCTTGGTTATCCTTCCTATGTAGGTCGGCAATGGTTGATGCAACATCCTCATCACCTGACGGCAGTTCTGTAGAGTTCACATCTTCCTTCATGTGAGGGTTGTACAGGTTGCTTGGAGTATGCTTCAATAGAACATGGGTACCGACACACGTACCTGCGTACTTAGCTGTGTAGCTCTCTGTCTTGGGATGATATTCTCGGACTATCTGAACACGGGTTGTTTGGCCGTGTGGGATGCCGTGATCGTCTGTTGAAGTCATAAATCACTATTTCAGCTTGCCAAAAATATCTGAATTTCTTAATTCCTACTTATAATAATTGTTCTAAATGTTAAGATTATAAAATTGCATAATGACCGACCATTTTTTCTATGAAAAACTAAATAATAATTAAACAAGTTATATGAAATCATGACTAGCTTTAGGTGAAACAATGTAGGAATTGAAGTGCCAAGTATGAGGGTTTGTGTGTGGAGATTCGTAAGAAATTAAAGCTAAAAAGACTATATAAATTACCATCATCATTATATAAAGCCATTTGGTCAAGTCTTGTATGAACTCTAATGTTGAAGATAGAACTCGATCGTATGAAACATTTTGAAGCAATGTAGTCGTATTGAGAGAATTCCCTTCCTCTCTCTACCTCTTCCTTTTATTTCAGTTTTTTTGTTATTTCCTTTCTAAATTCCAACAGAAGGTTGTCGAGGAAGTTTGACAAGAAATGAAAAAAGAGCATCGTGGTCAGCCCACCTCCATCCTAGCTAGAGGAAGCAGCAGCAGCTCGATGAAGAGCAGAAAGCAGCGGATCAGAGCATAAAACCTTGATTCAATAAAAGTTTCAGTTTATGGGCTGATTTTGGTTTAAGGGTTTGTATTCCGAAGTTAGCAACGTTGACAATGGAAGCTAGTTGACAATTGAATGCAGGAAGGTGATGAGGATAAGGAATCAAAGATGGAAGGGAAGTATAAAAGAGAAAAATTAAGGTGGAAGTTTGATCTTAATTTTACATGGATGTGTGTATAAAAAAAAGTTAAAATGTATAATATTAGATTAATTAATCCTAAATCTGCATAAAATCCATCTAGAGAAATTCAAGAGAGTACATACTTTTCAGAAATTATTTTGTTTTTATAATTTTAAATAGGATTATCCAACAGAATTTTTGAATTTTCGAAAATCAAACCAAATTGCTTTTTGAAATATGAATTTAAAAATCACAAGATTTAAAATTTAAACCTAATTATACTGAAATTACAAAAAAGCCGGTGGAAATTTAAATTAAATTTACAATGCACATAGAGTTTTCTATTAAATTCTCTAATTGCATTTTCATTCTCTGGTTAATCGCATTTTCATTCTCTGGTCAGGTGGCAGTTTAAGCTTGCTTGCTAGCTAGCGGCGCTTAAAATTTAAAAATGAAATGAATATGAACCACAGCAAACAGGAGCGACTTGAAAGCTGCCACGTGTGCCGAGTTTCAAATCTCAGTTTCGCCGCGTAAAATTATAAAGGTTCCTTGAAGCTGAGAGGCGCATGCAGAGCAACAGCGTCTTCATTCCATCTTCTTCACCAATCCCCAGCGTTTTGGAAGAGTACTTACTGAGTTTTCCGCAGAGCAAGATCGTCTTCTTCAATCCGCAGCGTTTTGGAAGAGTAGTTACTGCGTTTTGGATCCGCAATCATCTACCTTCCTCAATCAATCCCCAGCGTTTTGAAGAGCACTTACTGCGTTTTTCTCAATCCGCGATCGTCTTCTCAATTCGATTCTTCTTAAATAATATATATTCCAGCTGCGCCAACCTCATCATTTTCACAGCTCTGCAGGTAATTAATTGAAGTACTTCTCCATCACTCTGTTAGCTAGCCCTTAATTTTTAATTTCTCATTTTAATTTAATTTCTGTGGAATTAGATAATTCTTTAGTTGCCATTTGCATCAATCTGCGTGCTAATGCACTCCATAGATTCTATATATATTTTAGGTGTAGAGTGAATATAATCCCGTCCTTAATTTAAAATTCTTTGAAACTATTGTGTATAAATTCAGAAAAATTATACCTCAATCTTCATTTTTATTTTCTGCATAATATTTAGAAAAATATTATTCTGTTTTTAGGTATATATTGTCAGAATTAATTAATTTTGAAAGAATTATATATATATTTAAAATACTCTTCCGCCGGGCATTATCCCAGCTGATTTTAAATCTAAACCAAAGAATCTAATTATTTTATTATTTTCGAAATTAGAAGAAGCATTATGCCGATTGAAATATTCTAATTAATTGTATTTTCATTCTCTAGCTAGTTGCTGAAATTTCTCCTTTCAGTTGCAGTTGCGAAGCCAGCGAAGAAGCTGTAATACATATATTTTAAGGAGATGGAAATGCAGTACTTAATTCAGTCGAACTTGTCCGCGGCTTCCCCGGCGCCGCCGGCGCTGCACAAGAAGAGCCCGTGGACAGAGGAGGAGGATGAGATTCTGTTGGCTTACATCACAAAACACGGAGCGACTAAGTGGGACGAGGTTGCGAGGAAAAGCGGCCTCCGGAGAGGCGGCAAGAGTTGCCGGCTTCGGTGGAAGAACCAGCTCCATCCTCGCCTCAAAAAAGAGCCCTTCACCGTTGAAGAGAAAGACTACATTGTTCAACTCCACAAACACTACGGCAGCAAATGGTCTCTCATTGCCTCTCATGTACGTAAACTAAAATTAGCTGCTTGTTGTGATTAATTAATTATTAGTTCTGAATTGAATTCAGCCGCTGTAAAGAATGCAGGAAATGATCACTAATTAATTAATTAATGTTTTTGGTGGTTGCATATTGATTAATGCAGTTCCCAGGAAGAACCGATAATGCTATAAAGAATATTTGTAATTCTTTGACGAAGAGGAAGCAGAGGGCAGCAGGGAAAATTGTGCATCCAGCAGCGCCGCCATCGCCGCCGCTTCTTCTGTCTCCGCCGCCGCCGGAGACTTACGGCGCCATGGCGTGGAGAGAGCTCCCTTCAATCCAACACATGTCCCCTAAACGGACCACCAATAATGATACGATTATTTCTCCCTCGTCGCCGTTGATGGAGGATGAAGACGTTGAATTTTGGATTAATTCTTTGTTGCAATTAGATGATCAGGTGCCGTCCATGGAAGATTTGCTTTCCGAGGCACTTCATCGTCAACCCGTTGACTCGGATGCTTCCGCCGCCGGTAACTCTTATAGCTATACTCTAATTAGTAGACATTGTTATTTTAAAATCGAAATTATTTTGGCCTGAGCTGCTCTCTTACAAATTGGGTGCAGAGCTCTATGACGTCGATTATTGGAGTTCATTGATTCAAGAGTTAATGGACGGCCCCGAGCTGCTCTGTCAATTGGCTGACTCGGATAGTGTCACCACCGGTACGTAACTCTTAATCAGTATACTATGCCTTTTTTTTGTACATCAAAATTATTTCGATTGATCTCATATTTTAATGCATGATGATATTTTTGTAGATGTACATGAGATGATCCCGGGAGAAGTTGTAGCTTCGCCATCCACGGCGGTGTTGTCTGATCATGAGTTGTTCCCGTATGATGATATGGATTACGAGGTAATGCAGCAGAACTCCAGCACTAATTGGCCGGCCGGCTCTGATTTTGACGACGGCGAGTTGCAGCAGAATTTCTTCCCCTTGTCGCCGCCGTCGACCGTGGAAGTTGATCACTGTGTAGAAATGCCTTGTGAGATGAGTCTTTGGGGTGGGTTGGACTTTTGATCATACTGCACGTATTTTGATGTTTTATTGGGTATTCTTTTCATTTGATCACTTGTAATTATTGTTGGTTGTCATACATGTACGAACATTTACGCATATATATATATACATAGAGAATAATATTGCTATTAAAACCCAGATATATATATATATATATATATATATATATATATATATATATATATATATATATATATGTGCGTGCGTGTGTATGTGTGTGTTGGTATATATGGTGCAAAAGTAAAAACGGTAGAAGAAACTTTTATTTTAAATGAAGCAGAGTATGCTCTGTTCTCCAGAAATTAATATATTTAATTAGAGAGAACTGCGAGTAAAATTTATGTCCTTCTTATAAGTAATTAATTCAACACGTGTATTTTATTAAAAAACCAGAGTCCAAACTTGCCAAAGCTGCCACTTTTATTTTTAATGAAACAATAGAGAAAATAATAAAGCCATATTTTTTTTTCCGATTTGATATAACAATACCATAAAAAATCAAATTTCATAAGACGCGTGTAACAAAATATGAAGGCTCCGATATGCATAGTTAATCATCGAAGAAACACAGAACATCCTATCCAATTTCTAACTTTCAGTGTTATGCTTTACATATATATAATTCGGAGCTCTCATCCAAGCTCCGAGGACTTAGCCAATTTTTCGCTCCAAAAGAAGGCGCACAGGAGCACTTTAGAGAACACTCTCATCTAAGCCCTGAGGACTTAGCGGATTCGCCGCTCTAGAAGAAGGCGCGGAAGAGCACTTCAGAGAACTCTCTCATCAAAACTTCATCGACAGAGATTATTTTCCCGCTCCTCCTGTATTTAAAACTTGAAACGGAGAGATGGTCTGTCACCCTCCAAGAAGACTTCAAACACTTCTAAACCCAAACCTATAAAATGGATCTTGATCCGGCACAGATCCAGTCACGTGATTTTTCACCATTTATGAGATTTTTACGGTAAAAAAGCCTTTAGTCATTCCAAATCTGTATTGATCTACCCCTCCCTCATTTAACTTGCCTAGTAACTAGACTCTCACAACGTCTAACAAGTGCCTCTAATAGTCTCATTTGTACATGTCTAAACCATCTTAGTTGAGCTTCTCGCATCTTCTCTGCAATGGTGTTACTCTTGTCTTATCCCCAATACAATATTCATTCCTAATTTTATCCAGACTCGTGTGTTCACACATCCATCTAAGCATTCTCATCTCCACAACTCTCATTTTTTGCTCATGTACACAATTCTCTGCCCAACACTCCGAACCATAAGCTATATATCATACATGGGCGTAGCTAGTATAGGTCCAGTGGGGGCACGTGCCCCCCCTGATTTATCAGGGAATAGGAATAGCTGAGTAGGGATTTCGTCATTTATTGGGAAATAGGAATAGAGATTTTGCCAGTTTCATTTCCCGCCGCTGCTCCCTGCGCTAACCTAGTCGCAGGCCCGCCGCTGCTCCCTGCGTTGCTCCCTATCCGGCTATCCTGCATTCCCGCCGCTGCTCGCCTGCTCCTTCAAGGCTTCACCTGTGAACCGGCGGTACACTTCTTCTTCCTCTTCACATAGTTCACACCTGACTTCTTCTTCTTCTGAGTTTTGGCCCTTCTCTGATTTCACATACCCGGCGCCTGGCGGCCCTTCTTCATCTTCTTCTCCTTCTTCAGTTCTTCTTGGATTTGTTCTGATTTGTTCAGATTGCTCTGCCCCCCCTGTCCCTTGATCGATTTTTTCTTGGATACTTGATAGCTTGTTTTCTTCTAGTGGATTTGTTCTGGATTTGTTCTGATTTCTTCTTGGATTTGTTCAGATCGCTCTGCCTCCTAGTCTCCTACTTGAATCTGGATCGATAGCGGATAGTCACGCCAGCGGCCAGCCTCCAACTTATCCTCCAGGACCTCTACTGGCTAATAACTCAAGGTAATGGTCACTGGATCTGGATTCTCCTTCCCTTATTTTGTTGTCTAAATATTTCCAACTTATCATATGCATTCAATTTAATAGAAAGAAACTAGAATAAATTCTATCTCAGCTTATTTACTTATTTTTGCTGTCCAAAAAAATGGGATTCTTCTTACCTTATTTTTGTTGTCTAAAAAAGTGGGATTCTCCTTACCTTATTTACTTGGATCTAGATCGCTCTGCGCCTCTGTCTCCTTATTTTGTTGTCTAAGAACTGGAATAATATTTATCTCAGTGATAACCTGGAATGAATACCTTATATATTATCGCTCTGCGCCACTGCCTCCTTATTTACTTGGATCTGGATCTATAATTCTGACATTTCTTCTTGGATTTGTTCAGATCTATAATTCTGACATTTCTTTTTGGATTTTTTGTTGGATTTATTCAGATCGCTCTTAATTCTGAAATTGATCCACTAGATAATTTTTTTGCAAAATTTAGCTATGCTACATATCTTAATTCTTTAATTATTTTTGTTATACATATTTATGTACTATTGTCATAAAATAGTGCCCCCACTAAAGCAAAATCCTGGCTACGCCCCTGATATCATATGACAATAAATTATTTTTAAATATGTTAATTTGAGATTAATTACTTCTAAGTTAATTATAGATCTAAATCAATTGTCATTTAAGTCAAAAAAAAATTAGAACTCAAAGAAAGCATTTTGAACGAATTTTATTAGTGAGCTATGTCGGAAAAACGAACCAAGCTTTAAAAACAAAACTCGACCGAACCATACCTTGTTGATTCAGTTCGGCTTCAGTTTGGACTGTAAAAACCAAGAGTATTCGCTTAGAGACCAATCAAAAATTCATGTTTATTCAAATTTCCTGCATAAAAATATTAGAATGCCTCTTAATTTTTTATGGATCACCTAGCATTTCGACAGCGGAACAGCTAGGGTTGTCGTCACCGCCACCATATCTCGCCGTCATAAAAAAACACCAGCGACTCTCAAGCCTTCCTCAACGGCATCAACTTTGCCTCAGCAGGTGCCGGAATATTAGATGTCACACATGTTAATAATTACTTTGTCGGTTATGATAATTAAGTGTAATCTGGACGTTTCATTCTTGAGAGTTATTTCTATTGAAAGCTATTTCAGTTTTCTTTCTTGCCTTAATTATTTTTAGGCAGTTTTTTATTCTCTACCGTTTCTTTTGTTAGTCCTCTCCCTCATCTATATGTACTCAGTGTTTGTGTTGAATGAAATAAGATATATGAAGTTTTTTCCTCATATCAAAAAGTGTGATGTCTTTAGTAGGTTCTAACAAGTGGTATAAGAGGCCTTTGTTGAACTTTCTATAGGATAGACATCGCCGTCACTTTGCTATCATTCTCGGGAGGAGATCGTTCTATTGTGAGGAAGAAACGTTGTTTCTTAAATGGCGGAGACATCTTCAAAATCGGATGGGTTCCATGGACACTTCAAATACCCGATGCTCACGAGGAGCAACTACGGTGTCTGGGCTATCAGAATGAGGGGGATCCTCGATGTCCAGGATGCTTTGGAGGCGGTGGAACCAAAAGATCCGACGGCGAAAGTGGATGAGAAAAAGAACAAAATAGCTTTTTCGATCATCCAACAAGCACTTCTAGATGACGTTCTCCAGATGGTTGCGGAGAAGAAAACTGCGAAGGAGATATGGGACATGCTTAGGATCATGTACCAAGGCGCGGACCGCGTCAAGGATGCAAAGATCCAAACTCTGCAGACGGAGTTTGAGATGCTTCGCATGAAGGAGACGGATTCAATAGATGATTTCACAATGAAGCTCACCACCAACGTCAATATGCAAAGGGCGTTGGGAGGAGAGGTAGCGGAGGTTGCGGTTGTGAAGAAGTTCTTGCGATCCGTCCCATCGAAGTTCGTCCAGATTGCTTCGACGATAGAGCAATTTGGCGACTTCACGACGATGACCGTGGAGGAGGTTGTCGGCCGTCTCAAGACTCATGAAGAGCGTGTTGGTGGGGCTACCAACAAAGACGAGGAGAAACTCCTCTTGATGATGAGGGAGTTTATGGCTCGTGACAAGAAGCAATCCAATGGTGGCGGACACCAAACCGGCGGCCGTGGAGGCCGTGGTCATGGACGAGGGCGAGGCGGACAACATCGCAACAACGACCGACGGGAAGGTCAAGATCGCAATAATGGTGTTAAAGACAAGTCAAAAGTCGAGTGCTTCTATTGCCACAAGATGGGCCACTTTGCCACGGAGTGCTGCTCAAAGAAGAGGGACAATGAGGAGAAAGCGCACATGGCTGAAGCCTTCGAGGATATCGAACCGGCTCTTTTATTGACGGAGGGCGAAGAAGATCACCCGAAAATGGTATGTTCTAATCTTCTCCTTAACGAAGAGAATGTGCAACCGAGCATTTTTCCCGGCGACATGGAGAAATCAGATTGGTATCTTGACACGGGGGCTAGCAACCATATGACGGGTTGCAAGGATTTCTTCTCCTCGCTAGATGAGACGGTGAGAGGCAAGGTGAAGTTTGGCGATGGCTCTTCGGTGGAGATAGGGTGTCGGGGAGCGGTTTTCTTCAAAGACCAAAAGGAGAAGCACAAAGTCTTCACTAACGTCTACTACATCCCGAAACTCCGCACAAACATTGTGAGTTTGGGACAATTGGAGGAGAACGGATGCAAGATCGTCATGGAGGACGGATTCTTGTGTCTATTCGATCAAGAGAGGCATCTCTTGGCGAAGGTGGAGAGGTTCAAGAATCGTCTCTACATCCTAAATATGAAGACGGATGCTCTGGTGGCCTTGCTAGCGGAGAAGTACAAAGACGAGGCGTGGCTATGGCATGCTAGATGGGGTAATCTCAATTTTCGGGCACTTTATGATATGGGGCGTTTCAAGATGGTCGAGGGGATGCCCTCCATTGAGCACTCACAAGAACTTTGTGACGGGTGCTTGGTGGCGAAGCAAAGGCGATTACCATTTCCGAACGTTGCGGCGGATCGTGCATCAATTCCTCTTCAATTGGTGCATGGAGATTTGTGCGGACCCATCAATCCAGCCACCCCTGGAGGTAAACAATACTTCTTCTTGCTAGTAGATCATCATAGCAGGTTTATGTGGGTGGATTTATTGAAATCCAAGGATGAGGCCTTGGATGCTTTCAAAAGGCTAAAGGCGCGAGCAGAGATGGAAACGGAGTTCAAAGTGAAGGGATTCCGTACCGATCGAGGTGGGGAGTTCACCTCCAAGGGGTTTGATGCCTATTGTGAGGGAGTCGGGATCAAACGATTTCTCACAGCCCCTTATTCTCCGCAACAGAACGGCGTGGTAGAGCGCCGCAATCAAACAGTCATGGGGATGGTTCGGAGTCTTCTCAAGTGCAAAAATGTGCCAGCGAAGTTTTGGGGAGAAGCGTTAGCAACCGCGGTGCATCTTCTTAACATGGCGGACACTCATAGCGTTATTGGGAAGACGCCTTACGAGGCGTTCTACGCTAGGAAACCAAAAGTGCACTACCTTCGCACTTTCGGTTGTCTTGCGTATGTGAAGACAACAAAGCCAAATCATGCAAAGCTGGAAGATCGGGGCACCAAGATGGTACTAATCGGCTACGAGGCAGGCTCTAAGGCATACAGGTTGTTTAATCCAGAGACGGGCAAACTCATGATCAGCCGTGATGTCGTCTTTAGCGAAGAGGCGAAGTGGGACTGGGAAGAGAAAGTCGGTGAAATTTTCTCTGGCTGCAATCAGTTTTTGACGATAGAAGGAGCAGCAGCTCCTCTCGCTGCACTAGTACCTGGCACCCCCACCGGCGACGGGCCGGCCTCCCCCCACCGCGGCTCACCCGCGACCTACGCCTCACCTGCAATCGGCGGCTCGCCCACAGCCAGCGCCCCAGGAAACTGCGGCTCACCCGCAGCCAACGCTCCTGCGACCAGCGGCTCACCCGCGACCTGCACCCCCCTTCACCGCGGCTCACCCGCGGCCAGTGCCTCCCCCACTTCCGAGGCAACTTCGAGCTCCAGCGGACCGATTCGCTTCCGGTCACTTGAGGAGATCTATGGCGAGATGCAGGAGGAGCAGGGGCGGATCCAGAGGGGGGCAAGGGGGGGCCCGGGCCCCCCCTTGAATTTTGAAGTTTATGTAATTATGTTTATGTATTATGTATTATTTTTCCTAACAGTCCTTCTCATTTGTAGGGCTTTTTGGTCTTTTGGCATTAAGATTGTTTTCATCTTTTTTATATTTATGCCTTTTCGCTTTTGAGCTCCTGCCACCACCCGCATGCAAAGACTTTTATATTTATGTCTTTTAACTTTTGAGCTCCTGCCACCACCGGTCCCCCATGCTCTGCTGCTGCTATCCTATCGTCCACAGCTAGCGCCTGATTCTCCTTCATCTCACGCTATCCTCTCCTCCTGTCAACTCCTCCTGCCTACATAACCCTAAATCCTTCTCCCAGCCTCACCGAAAACAACTTCTATACCGCCTCAAGAGCTCCTCCTTCTCTCCTCCATAATGCCTCACTCTCAAGCTCGCTAATCTTTCCGGCGATCTCCTCCTTCCGACAAACTACTCACAGAAATTATTTCGCGGCAAATTCCTCCTTCCATCAAGTCCTCCGGCTCACACATCTTTTCAGCGATCTCCTCCTTTCGGCAAACTCCTCCCAGAAATTGTTTCGTGGCAAATTTCTCCTTCCGGTAAGTCCTCCGGCGACATTCCAGGATGCTCCTCCTCACCGACAAGCTCCTTTCTATTTTTTGCTAACTCTGTTTATTTAACCGCAACAGAGCTTCCTCCTTCATTCAGTGCTTCCTCCCTCAACAGAGCTTCCTCCCTCAATAACACTACTCCTCCGGTCCGGTGCTTCTCCATTTTCGCTCCTCCTCAACACCCTTTGTTTTTGCAGCTCCTCCTAAACCCAAACTCCTCACCGTAAGCATTGTTCCTTTTTTGTGTTATTGTTATAATTTCTGAGCAACAGAGCCTCTTCGAATTGCCGCATATTTTGTGTTATTGCTTTGTAATTTTTGTGCTGCTCTGTAATTTTGTGCTTTTGCTGCATATGCTCTGTAATTTTGTGTTGCATATGCTTCAATGTATTCATATTTTGAGCTGCAAATGTTCACAACATTAAATACAGCTAGTTCCTTAACGAATGTTCACAAGCTTATTATGTTCATTGTTTTGCACATAAACTACAGCTAGTTCTAGTTGCAACATCAAGGGAAGTGAAAGCAGTGTATAATTTTTTCAATGAATTGTTGTATGTTATTAACACGGTTGGTGCTTCCACCAAACACAATGATCAATTGTGCGCTGCTCAAAAGGAATATTTTGATTACATGATTGCACTTGGTGAAGTTGAAACTTGTACGGGAGCCAATCAGATAGGTTCGCTACAAAGACATGACAACAACAGATGGTCGTCTCATCTAAATTATGTTTGTAGTGTTATTAATATGTATAGTGCAACTTGCTCTGTATTGCTTGATATTAGTGATAATGGAGGGACATCTGCATAACGAGGGGATGCTGAAGCGGCTTTTAAAAAGATGGGTGCATTTGAATTTATATTTATCTTGCATTTGATGAAAAAAATATTGGGAATAAGTGACGTTCTCTGCAAAACACTGCAACATCAAAGTCAAGATATATTAAATGTTATAACTTTAGTTTCAACAACAAAGACTCTCATTCAAAAATTACATGCATCTGACTGGGAAAAGTACTGACAGGTTGTGAAAGTATTTTGTGAAAAAAAAATGAAGTTGAAATTCCGAAAATGAATGCTAGATACAGTGATCGGCGGTTTCGAACTCCTCGTGATATCATTACAGTGGAACATCATTTTAGAGTTGACATATTTAACGCCACAATAGATTGAGTGTTGCAGGAGCTGAGCTCTAGATTCAATGAAAATTCTATGGAATTGCTTCGTCTAAATAAGACTTTAGATTCAAGTGCTGAATATAAATATTTTAATATTGAAGATATATGCGCTCTTGTAAAAAAATTTTACCCTCAAGATTTCAGTGAGCAAGATATTTATGTGTTGAATACTCAGCTGCAGCATTATCAGTTAGACGTTCTTTCTCATTCAGATTTAAAGAACTAGTCAACAATTTTTAAACTTTGTAAGAAATTGGCCGAAACGAAGAAATTAAATACATATTATCTTATTGACAAGCTAATTCGGCTAATTTTGATACTTCCGGTCTCAACAGCGACTACAGAACGGTCATTTTCTGCTATGAAACTTATTAAAACAAGAGTGCGCAACAAAATGGAGGATGAATTTCTGGCAAATTGTATGATTCTCTACATAAAACGAGAAATAGCAGAGAAGATCGAGAAAGATGTGATCATTGATGAATTTTATGAGTTGAAAAAATGGCGTGCACAACTAAAATAAGGTAACATCCATATTGTAATTTTTCTTTTATTGTTAATACTAAAATTTCAAATTAGAATTTTTTTTGTTTATTGTATTTTGATTCATAATTTTTTTGGGCCCCCCCCCCCCCTTACTTCGAATCCTGGATCCGCCCCTGAGGAGGAGGAGGCTGGACTTTGCCTCTTCGCAGCAGGGGAGCCAACAACGTTTGAGGAAGCCAAAGATGAACCAAGTTGGAGACGAGCTATGGAAGAAGAGCTAACTTCCATCCGGGACAATGACACTTGGGAGATCACTACCCTCCCGAATGGTCAAAAGTCCATTGGACTCAAGTGGGTTTTCAAGACGAAGCGAGATCCGGAGGGGAACATCGTAAAGCATAAAGCTCGGCTTGTGGCGAAGGGGTATGTGCAGCGACATAGGGTTGACTTCAACAAGGTATTCGCACCCGTGGCAAGATTAGAGACGGTTCGTTTGCTCATTGCTTTGGCAGCGGAGGAAGGATGGGACATCCACCATATGGATGTCAAATCAGCGTTTCTCAATGGGGATCTAGTCGAAGAGGTATACGTCTCTCAACCCCCAGGCTTTGTCATTTCCGGAGAAGAGCACAAGGTGCTGAAGCTCAAGAAGGCGTTGTATGGCCTTCGACAAGCCCCGCGGGCTTGGAACTTCAAGCTGGATCAAAGCCTATCCTCACTGGGTTTTGAGAGGAGTCCGACTGAGCACGCCGTCTATAAGCGAGTTGTGGGAGATTCGATCCTACTGGTTGGAGTCTATGTGGATGATCTCCTCATCACTGGGTCAAGCGGCGTGGAGGTGAATAAGTTCAAAGCTCAGATGAAGGAGTTGTTTTGCATGAGCGATCTCGGATTGCTCACCTACTACTTGGGGATAGAGGTATCCCAAACACCTCAGGTAATCACCCTTTGTCAGTCTTCGTACACATTAAAAATTCTTGAGAAATTTGGGATGGGAGACTGCAATAGCTCTCAAGTTCTGATAGAACCAAGGCTCAAATTGAGCAAGACGGGCGATTATCCTTTGGTGGATCCTACGGAGTTTAGGAGCGCAATAAGATGCATGAGATATTTGGTGAATACGCGTCCGGATATTGCATATGTCGTTGGGATAGCGAGCAGGTTCATGGAGAAACCCAATACCCAGCATTTAGCGACGGTGAAGCAGATTTTGCGATATCTGAAAGGTACAAGCGGGTTTGGTCTTTCTTATGAGAGGAATCTTCGTGGAGGAACGAAGCTAGTTGGCTACTGCGACAGTGGTCATGGAGGGAGCATTGATGATAGAAAGAGCACTACGAGAGTCGCTTACTTCCTAGGTCGGAACATCATTAGTTGGATGTCGCAGAAGCAACGGGTTGTAGCCTTATCTTCTTGCGAGGCCGAATATATATCAGCTTCGATTGCGGCGCAGCAAGGAGTATGGTTACTCAACCTACTCGATGATATTCGGAAGCGGATCAGGTGCAAAGCAACTCTCTTTGTTGACAACAAGTCGGCAATTGCGCTAACCAAGAACCCTGTGTATCATGATCGGTCAAAGCACATTGATACTCGTTACCACTACATTCGGGACTGCGTGGAGCGTCGGATGATCGAGGTCGAGTATGTACATACTAACGACCAACTTGCTGACATATCCACTAAGGCACTCGCAAGGATCAAGTTCGTTGAAATGCGGGAGCGACTTCGAGTGCGTGACGTGAAGGACAAACTAATTAGGGGTTGAATGTTAATAATCACTTTGTCGGTTATGATAATTAAGTCCAATCTGGACGTTTCATTCTTGAGAGTTATTCCTATTGAAAGCTATTTCAGTTTTCTTTCTTGCCTTAATTGTTTTTAGGCAGTTTTTTATTCTCTACCGTTTCTTTTGTTAGTCCTCTCCCTCATCTATATGTACTCAGTGTTTGTGTTGAATGAAATAAGATATATGAAGTTGTTTTTTCCTCATATCGAAAAGTGTGATGTCTTTAGTAGGTTCTAACAACACATGTTGTAAGACCCCTAGCCTATAAGCTTTGATCAATCTCTAAACCCTTAATTGCCGCTAATTAAGTATGCAATTAGCAGAAGAAATCTTGCTAAAAACGAAGCTTTAATCAAACGACATTGACTAAAATTACAGGGAGAATGCCTCTCCTTGAGCAAGCAAATAGACTACTTATCCACAACATATGCAACAATGGTGGAGAAGGCCGGAAGCGAGCACGTGCAGGCTCACTTGGCCAAGTCCATCTTCCTCATCGTCATCGGAAGCAATGACATCTTCAGCTATAAATCCGACGGCGGCGCAGCTCCCCAACAATTTATCCCTTCTTTGATCTCCATCTTGTAGGGCCAGATAAAGGTATATAATTTCTAGGGTTAGGATTTAGAGTTTAGAGTTTAAAACTTTAATGATGAAATCAATATCATTGCAGAGGATATACAACATCGGTGCTCGAAAGTTCGCCTTCCTCGGAACTGGCCCGGTCAGCTGCTGATCGTCCCTGAGGAGACATAGCGACACCGGAGAATGCAAAGCAATTGCCAATTCCATCTCTGATCTATACAACGAGGCAGCGAGTTCTCTTCTTCGGGAGATGAAGTCGGAGCTCGGCGACATGAACTACTCTTTCTTCAACTCCACCTTCGCAATGCAAGAAATCTTCAAGCATCCCTCTGATTACGGTATGATTGATCGACGGTCGTTCTTCGTTGGTGTGATTAATCCAAACACGATTTCAATTTGGAAAAATTTCATGTTTTGGCGCAGGGTTCACGGAGGTGGAGGCGGCGTGCTGCGGGCTCAGAGATTTGAATGCCAAGGTGGCCTGCATCCCGATCTCTTTGTATTGCTCAGATAGGACGAATCATGTTTTTTGGGACTTCTACCACCCGATGGAGGCCACCGCGGGGATCCTTGCTGCTGACCTTGTCGACGGGTCGGGGCCGCACGTCTACCATGTCAATGTGAGGCAGCTGAGCGGTCTTTGATATGGGATACAAGTATAGATTTGGATGCAAGTGAAGCATTTCTAAGAATGTGGAGAAAAGACATTTGAAGGTAACCTCAATGTTTATGTTGGACAGTAACTATATGTGAAGGCAAAAGTGAATCAACATAATATTTTTGCTTCATTTTTTTTTGAAATTTTGAAAATGAATGGAGAGGTTCGATGACCTCAAGCGATTAAAACACGAGCTTTATGATTCGTGATAAGTCATGAGTTTGAACCTAAAATCCAACTATCATTGCGTTCATTGATTTTAAATCGAAAGTCAACTTCGATCGCACGTCGATAACCCCTTCGATACACATGCCTAAATCGTCCAAGCGTATTTTTATTATCTCATCTCCGATGGATGTCGCTCGCACTATTTCACTAACATAATCGTTCTTTAACTTATCCATTCTAGTTTTGTAAAACACATCCATTTATGTCCCGCTCAACTTAAATACTATCAACTTTTTTTGTCGCCCAACAATCGGATCCATATAACATCATCAGCGTAATTGCGATTTTACAAAATTGGGGACTGTTTGGGCGCGTGGCAGTGGTTAGAGCTGGAGCGGTAAGAGTTGAAGATAAAATAGTATTCTTGAATAGTGCTCCCTTCCTGTAGTTGGAATCATGCATAAAATGACGTTTTGGGAAATCGGTGGCTCCAAACGGAGGTCATTCAAACAGGCAAAGAATAGTGTGTGCTTTCAAAAGAATGCAACAGAGAAAATACTCTCAAAACAAACAGAGCCTTAATCTTTCAAATCTACATGGCTTTCTCTTTTCGCTTCCTCCTCTCAAGATACTTATTCATTTTAACCAGCCAACACGGAACACGGAACTTCAATATTCTAACCGAGAACACAATATTCAGAAAATTTTGAAGCTTTACTTCCTCTGACCATAAAGAAAACCACTCTCCCTCTTAAGCTAATAGGGACATTATTGGCATAAAACCAGGCATTATGCACCTAGTTAAATCAAATGAGTCAATGTGCTACCATAAAAGTAGGTATCTCCAAATAATGAAGTCCTTATTTATTCTTGCTCAAACTCACTTCTACCATGACAAATAATGTTGCCAATGGATGGGAGCCTGAATGATGACATAGAACTCAATGCATGTGGTATATCGAGTTCACATCGTTCAACTTCTTTCTGAAGCATGTGATTGGTTGACCTTCCTGACTCGGTGCAATGCATATACCAACAATAACAAAGTCGTGATCAATTTCAAAGATCTCAAAATATAGCAATGATGAAGCGGTGGGGCACACTTGGGTATGAGGAGATGTGTAAACACCCTCATAAAGCAGGTTCCAGGATCGATTCCCGACCTCAACAATCTACTCATTGGTCAAAGTCCTGACGAGGTTTAGCCTTGGGAGATTTGGTTGGGATGCTCCGACTGCAATCGGGCTATGCGAGTTAATTGACCACCATGCCCCCACCTTTCAACAAAATTAAATGTGCGCTCAGCTGCCTCAGTCCAGATAAAATGTGCGCTCAACTACTAATATTCCTAATAAACCTATGATAGAAGGATGCTAAGCAATAGAATCCTCAAGTTTCAACAATAATCCTAGGGCTTCATCACGATTAAATCGCCTTAAGTTTTACCTGATCTAAGGTATACCTTAATTCCATCACACGAAACAATGTATCCTAGGAAGGTTGGGCTAAGTCATAAAAGTGCACTTTTAAAATTCACATACAATTTGTTCTTCTACAAGCTCATTGTTGCTTGCCTCTATGAATCAGCTATTGATCAAGATCTGTCCTAAAAATAAGAATATCATCAATATATACAGGTACATAGGCTCCAACAAATGGCTTAAGAACCAAATGCATCATTCTCATAAAAGTGCTATGTTTTTTGTATAAGCCATGATGTGGCTCTAGGCACGCGTATAATCTCTCCCTAGTCAGAAATGGGCTTTCCACTCATCTCAGGGGTAGACCCAAAACTGATGGTACTCACTCTTAAGGTCGATCTTTATAGGATACTCAACCCACTGAGTGTATCGAGCATGTCGTCCAATCAGGAGACCAAAAAATGATACTTATTAGAGATTTTATAGCTCTACTATCAATACGCGTGGGTCAAGTTCCAACTTTATTAGTTGGATGTCGTCTCATGGAGGGACCAATGGTTATAGGTCGAGGAAGGCACGTAGGAGGTGAGAGAGACAGTAGATGTGGGCATCAGCACCCCCGGAGGCATGAACCAATGGAGGGTATCCCTCCATGAAGATACCTGACGGTATGTAGAAGGGTATATGGAGGCCAAGCTCTCGATCTCTCTCAAGTAAACCAAATGGAGGGTATATAAAAGGAAGGGGTTTAGGTTAAGAATACCTGAAGATCATGATCGTCCAATCAAATAACTTAATCTAACTCTCAAAATACCTATTAGAAAAACAAAAGAAAAGTACATTAAAATACAAAAATCAAGGTTGTCACAAACATGATCTCCAATCGTCCGTCCAACAATCCAAAAATATCGATAATGACAAACCACTAAAATGAAGCACAGTCGTTCTCCATCAATTACCCTAAAAGGTGGTATGTAAGACAATATATATGGCCTACATTTTATAAAAGATATATCTTAATAAAAAACTATTAATATACAGAACTAGTATAAACATCTTATATTCAAATCATACTTGCTTGTCCAATGCATTATTTATCAATTTTGTTGGCTCCTATTTCGTAAATATGAACATCTCTCCCAACTCTCTTCTCTAGAAGGCTTTGCAAATATAGAAATATTGTAGCAAATCTCATCATGCTTGGGCGAACAAGATCACGAGACTTCAATTGTTTCGTAGTCTCTTTAAACATGTCAAGGGAGATGTTGTGAGCCCGTGACCATAAATAAATGCATAATTTTGTGGAACCATGGAGATTGCGCCTTTCAACTACTTCAACTTTAAAAAAAAAATCTTGGAGAAGATTAATGCGTGGCCAGCATATGAAATCCAAAAAATTACGAGTCTTCAAATCATAAATTGTGATGTTGTCATATTGTTGACACATTATTCGTTCGCAATCCACAAAATCAAAGATAAACCTAAACATCAAGTGTGGATGAAGATGCATTCTTAGATAATCAATAAGATACATAACAATTGTGTGCATCACTATATTCTGTTGGAATTTATTTTATTAATTTTTATGTCTGCAGACGTACACCCTAACCCTTCTTCATTTTATTCATGGCGGATTGTTGAGGTCGGGCCTCTATCCCTTGACCTCCTTTATGAGAGATTTTATTCTCTCACATCAGTTGGTACTCTAGGACATGATACACTGCTCTTTATCCCACCAAATGATGCTTAAAATAGGCAATTCCTCCATTAGCTATTTGCTTGCCTTAGTTACAGTAGATCTGATTAGTGTCATTAGATACCACATTCTCACCAAATGCTCAACATAGATCTTTACCGGCCAACAACAAAACGTTAGGCACTTTATTATAACCTTTTGATGAGTTTATTCTATAAATCAAGGACATCAAAGAAATATAGAATAAATATTAACAAAGGAAAACATATAATATAAATGATAAAATGAACAAAAAAATTTATAGCATGAGTAATTATTTATTTTTTTGCAACATCTGAAAAATCATCTATCATCACTCAAGTCCCAACATCAATTTTGAAATATCAACACTATTTTAAATTCAACACTTGAGAAAATGAGTAAAGATGGAATTCATATCACGCCCTCATTATTCAACAAACCGGGACTTTAATCAAACAGAGGATATGATGAACAATTCAATATTATCATTCGCCATTAGGCTCGCTATTGTGGTTGTGCATGCTGACGAGACACGTACACGCCGACGAGACGCTGTGGCGAGTTCACACGCGGAGTAAGACGATGATGAGTCCGTCTGGAGGAGGAGAGACCGCGTGTTGCCGACATGATTATCTTATCTGCATTATGTTATGTTATATTATGACATGTGTAGGCTTTATTATTTGTATTGCTTTTTCATTATCCGCATTCCGCACCTATAAATGGTTGTGTTGTACTTTTTTTCATTATCCTTGAATGAATGAAATTTAGGGTTGCTACCTAGCTTTTCTTCTCGTTCCCTCCTCCTTCCTCTCCCTCACCACCGCCGGTCCTCCCCCTTATCGGATTCCTCTCTGGGATTGCATCAATTTGGTCTGACATGTCTCACTGCCCACCATCTAGCCGCCGATATTTGATTTTGCGCTACTCTGTGACTTCCGTTTCCGCGCCGATCCCGTCCGCGACTCCCGATTCGCTGCAGCGCGATCGTTTTCGCACGGGAAGCGTCTGCCGGCCTGCCGCGTCCCGGATCCCTCGCTTCCGGCATCGAGGCCGCACGATCTAGATACCGCCAGTGTCTACGTACACCAGTCGTCTCACCCAACGCCTGGCCTTCTGTCGTCTGCCGATCTGCATATTTGCGCCTTGATCTGACGCGGGAAGGTCGTCGGGCCTCTGTTTCAGCCATCTATAGTCAGATCCACCCACTCCCGGCCGAAATTCGACGTTTCCAGCCCCAGGGCTCCCAACACTCACTCCTTCGGTGACCCCATTCCAGATACTGCCTCTGAATCCCTTAGCCGTCGCGTGGAGGCTCAAGAGTAACTTATCGCCTCCGTGCACGCCTCCCTCCTCGCCCGCCACTCCAAGATGGACTCCGTTCAGGCATCCGCTGTCGTTGTTTCCACCACGTCCGGCTTTGGTTCACCGGCGGACGGCGGCTCTCTCATCGGCGCTGCACCGCCTCCCATTCCCTCTGAGACCACTCCTTCGATCACTCCAGTCCAGTCTGCCCTCTCCCTCGACATTCCCTCCTTTGTCGGTGTTGACCCAATGGGTTGGATTGCCAAAGCAGAGAAATATTTCGACCTCAACTACACACCAGAGCACGACAAGGTGTCTACGATTGTGGTTAGCCTGGAAGGCTTGGCCCTCCAGTGTGCTCGGTGGCTCCGCCAATCCAACTTGTGCCTCTCCTAGCCTGAGCTCAAGTAAGAGATGATACAACGGTATGACACCCGCTACTCCGGCTCCTCCGCTATCGAGCTTCTTTTCGGCGTCCGCAAGACAACTGGCCTGGAAGACTATGCTGATGAGTTTGTCGCTCTGGTCTTCCAAGTCCCCGGGCAACCACCCTATCATTACCTGGACTTCTTCATGCAGGGTCTAGTGCCACATATCTGCTCTCGTCTACGCACACACCACCCACGCACAGTGGCACATCTGATGGAAGCCGACCCCACTAGCCTCAGCCGCCTTGGCAACCACCAACCACGACTCCTACACCGCGGGTGCCACCTTGGGGAAACCGACCAAGCTGCCCACCTGCCCCTCAGCGCCTCTCGAATAGTGATTACAATGAGCTTCGCAGCATGGGTCTCCGATTTCGGTGCCGCCAATCTTACTCTCCCAACCAAGAGTGCTCCGTGAAGTAGTTCTACGGCATCATCGACGACGTCGACCCTGAAGTTACCCTGGCCGACTTTGAGACCTTGGAGCTCTCTGCGGGGGATACACCTCTTGAACCCACTACAGCTACATTCCACCGCCTAGAGTTATCTCGTGCCTCAATGGGTGGGATCTCCGGCCAGCAGATCATGCAGCTCTCAGAGCATGCTTCGAGATTGTCTGATCATCATCATGGTAGACAGCGACACAAGACAACCTCATCTCTTAGCGCTTAGTGCAGCAGCTTCGTCTTCCCTCGGTTCCCTCTCCGGATGTTACGATACGCCTGGGCCATGGGCGTCGCCGACCGACTCAGGGCCTTTGCACTGTCGCGTCTCTCTTTGTGGGGTCCTATTCCATGAGCGCGGACTTTTATGCATTCGTCCTAGGCCCAATAGACGTCATTTTAGGGGTGGCTTGGCTCCGCACGCTCGGCGATGTACACGTCAATTGGGCGACTATGACCATGCAGTTCCTCCACAGGAGTCAGCCATGTCGCCTCGACGGTGACTGAGCTCTCCTCGGCTTTTTGGTCTCCCTTTGCACGATCTAGTGGACCACGAACGTCGGCCTCTCCACGGGGTTGTGGACCCTCCCGGGCCCATCCGGTGTGTCTTTCCCTTTCCCGACGGACCACCAAGAGCTTCCTACTGCGCTCGCCGACATCATCCAGCCTCCGACAGGATTTCCACCAGCCCGACCGACCGACCGTGTCAATTCCCTCCAGCCTAGGACCACAACAGCCTTGATGCAGCCGTTCCGTTCTAACCATGGGCGGAAGGATGAATTCGAGCCTCTAAGGCAAGGTATGTTGATGGGGGACCTTACCCGTTTTAGTGCAAGCTTATTTCCTAGTCCAGTTCTTCTAGTCCGAAAGAAAGATGACAGTTGGCGTTGTATTACCCAGCCAAGGTACTTGATCACCGCTACCACCTTCAGGGGACTCTAACTCGCAGGAGGTCCCTGTTGCTGGGTCTTGCCATCTGGAGTCCGAAGCTACGTGGTTGCCCCAAGACCACTTCTGTCGTCAGTCCTCCGACTACTACCATGGGGACAAGGCATATTTTCCAGACGGCGACATTGTTACGGTTGCGCATGCCGACGAGACATGCGCACGCCGACGAGATGTCGTGACGAGTCCACGCGCGGAGAAAGACGATGATGGGTGCGTCTGAAGGAGGAGAGACCAAAGACGCGCCGCCAACATGATTATCTTATTTACATTATGTTATGTTATATTATGTTATGTGTACGCTTTATTATTCACACTGCTTTTTCTTAACCGTACCCACCTATATGGGGTTGTGATGTGTTCTTTTTCATTATGCTTGGATGTATGAAATTTAGGATTGTTCCATAGCTTTTCTTCTCGTTCCCTCCTCCATCCTCTCCCTCGCCACCACCGGCCCTCCCACTTGCAGGATTCCTCTCCGGGATCGTATCACTCGCTCAATGTGAGAAAATGAAGAAAAACAGTACATATTTTATCATCATCAATCCATGATTCCATTTAAGGAGATGATTTACTAAGAACAATTCAAAATCATTCAACACTCATGGGACTACCTCAAACGAGATAAAATGAGGAAGCATGAATCATTATACATAAAACATAACCACAAAGTAACCGGAAAACAAATAAAAAGGCAATGCAGTGACGACTCAAGACTAAGGAGCCGTTTGGGGGGACTTATTTTCACCGGTCAAGCGGTTACGATCGCATGAATCGGACTGCAATTAAGGTCCGATTCATGCGATCGTAACCGCTTGATCGGGAAAAATAAGTCTCTCCAAACGGAGCCTAAGGCTCTGCTTGGCATGACGGTGGCGGTCGCGAACACGGTGGTTATGAACCATCGTTCGTGAAAGCCCGACCTCACCTAAGGAATTTCATTCACTTTTATGTTTAAAACAAGTTTCTTTTCTTGGTGACAGTTATAATCGTCATGCCAAACATACATTCTATAACAGTGGAGTTTTAGTCCTAACTCATTGGAGCAAAAATGTCGCGCCAAAGAGAGCCTATGAAAAAGAAACTGAACCGAACAACCAAGCTAAATCACATAATAGGGAGCATGAACCATGACTCGTGGAAGTATGAAACAGAACCAAGCAGTAACAATTAACAAGGCAGTGAAGGCACGAAACAGAAACTAGTGAAACAAAACCAAATAGTAATAGCTAACAAGACATTAAAGCAGTTAATGAGTGAAATGGAGAAGAAAGAAACAAAACATGCAAACATTAGCACCAATTTTACAATAAACAGAACTACACAACCAAACGAGCTCTCAGAGCTAAGATTTAAAGCAAAACCACACAAGTTACAACTAGCCAGGCATCAATCTATTTGGAAAGGAGTTGCAAAAAATGAAATAAAGCAATTAAGAAAATAATACTCGCAATTCATCGACAACGCGGAGAAAAACATGATAAGAGTTAGTCGTCGGGAATCATAGAGTTCCTCGGCAGATAGACTAAGAGAGTCAAAGAGTAATAAAGGATTTACAGTCGCAAAGTCGTCGAGGGGAGATCATCGACAAAATGCATCTACGGAGAGGAGGGGGGAGCATTTGTTGGTGGCAAGAAATAAAAGCAAAGCGACGGAAAGAAGGTAGAGAGGCAAAGAGAAGGCAATGGTTGAGAGAAAGATCGTCGATGATGGAGAAGAAGAAAAGTCAAAAACAAAACGAGATCGTCGATGGTGGCAGGGGGAAAAAGCTAAAAGACGACATGCAAGAGATTAGGTCGAACATCAACATGCCCACACCCACATGTCACTTGACATATAAAACCTTGATTTTAATAAATTCAAGCTTTTAGGGAGCCTAGAAGAAGTTCATGGATCGATTCATGTTGGATAGCTTGCTTGTTTAATGCCTATTATGCAAAAAAAGTGAGAAAATTTTCATTACGAAATGAGTCGTTTGTTGAAGTACCATAATGGTGGTCAAGATATAGCAAAGACTTGGAAAACAATTGATCCAACTAGGGCTTTTCGAAAACCAAATAGCTCGTGAATAATTTGAGAATCGATTAGCGAATATTCTATTATGATTTATTTTTTTCAAATTCGAATCCGGATCCGAATCAAAATTCAGATTCAAGTGATATTCAAATCTGATTCCGAATAATATTATCTTTATTGGCAAGATTCGTGAATAGTTCACGAATAGCAATATATATTTAAATCTATACTTCTATACTATTCTGAAAAGATATATGGATGGTCACAAAATTATGGAATTAAAAAGTCATTCAGCTGATCTTTGTTGTTCATCCCATCAAATCAACCATTTAATTTAACATATTTGCTACCGCCTTCTCCCAAAATCCCGATAGCCTCTTTGTTCTTTTCTCCTCTCTAGGTCACGACGCCTCCTCAACCCCTCTTCACGATTTGCTCGGCCTCCGCAACTACTGGATATCCCCCGCAACTGCTGGATCGCTCCCCCACTGGTCTCGACTTCAATCCACCTCACTGTTTAGGTTGTTCTCCCTCCCGACGTTGATTTACCTCAAGGTTAAATGCATTATCGAGACGGAAGGTAAGGAACACCCCCCCCCCCCCCGGTTCTTCTTCGGGACAGACAGAGCTTAATCTCACGTCCCACGGCAAGAGTTCATTGCGATGGAGCTTCATTTCTTCCTCCTCCGGTTATGCGCAAGGCGGACCACGAAGGGGATACTGGAGTTTTCTCCCTTCTCAATTTCTAAAGGGGAAACAGCTGGGCGGCACCGATTAGAGAGGGTTCCGTCGATTTCTTCTCCTTTGCCGACACGCCATTTTCTTCCCCTCCTCGATGCCAAATAAGTGAATAACACTAAATCGGGTCTTCCCAAGCTCGCCTCTGGAATGGTTTCTCTACGACTACCAACCTAAAACTCCTATATAAAGATGCTGGTCTAATGGATTGAATGAGGCTTTAACTCTCTACATCTCTCTCCCTCTATTCCCCCAACTGTGAGTTTTCTAAGTTCTGATCTCTTCTATTTTTATGATTTAGCATGCATAAATTTATTAGCTATGGGTATGGAGGAAATTCATGACAACCGATTACAGTATTCCTATAACTGTTCACTAATGAATTTGGGAAATTGGTGGTCGGTTAATATATCATTTTATTTTTGAAACATGGCTTCTTTTAGGGTAAGTTTTCCCTTGGCCGGCAGATTGAAAAGGTTGAATGGTCATTTCCTCCTCTCTTTCCTCCCTGTCCCTTTTGATGTGGAGCAGAGACGAGGACGCGTTTTGGGCCCGTTCGGGGCTGATTTGGCAACTTTCCATATATTGCGTGCCCGGATCGACGATCGGGCTCCGCGATTGCGTCCGGAGCATCGCCGCGAGTCAAAATACTATATTACTTTATTTTTTTCAGTTTATTTTGATGTATTTTTATGGGCGAACCCACCGGCCAATCATAGCCGTTGATGGGGATGTCCTAGCCTCTCTTTTATTATAAATAGGATGTAGAGGGGCTGAATTCAGGGATTGTTGAATTTGGAGAAGAATCATTCCCGGATTCCAGCGATCCCTCCCCGGTGCCGACGTCGTGGAACCCTAGGTGACGACTCCTAGGCCGTCAAACTCCTCCCCAAGGTACACCCTACCCCCACCATCGTTTTCCACAGCCCCCATTCCAGCCCCCGAAAGCAGCTGTTGCTGTCCAGATTGCACCACTGTTCACTATTGATTCCACTGTTCATTAATACAAATCACTATTCATTTCTAAAGTTTTTTTTATTTTTACCTGTACGGGCTCTTCTGCCTCCTTTCAGCCGTCGCCCCCTTGCCCAGAACAGGCCGCCGGCCTGCTGCCAGCCCTCCAGCCCCCTCTCCGCCCCTCTCCTCCTCAAAACCGATCTCTCTAAGGCCCGGCCTGCCCTAGCCGGCCACTCCTCCCCCTTCCCCTTCGTGGATCCACTTCCCATCGCTTCGAAAACCCTAGATCTATTCTGATCTAGTGCTACCACCCTCCGATCCACCATTTACATCTGTATTCATCATCCCGAAGCCCAGATCCGCCGCCCAAAACACCGGACCTACCCACCTACACCCGGATCTATTCCCTAGTGGCCGGATCTTTCCATTTCCGGCATGTTTCTCCTATTTTCCGCCTTGGACAGCCACCTCACCGCCACCGGTCCACCGGTTCCACCTCCGATCGCCGATCTACGCATCCGGACTCTCCGATTCTCCAGTGCCTCGGTTCAGCCCTCTACGTAGTGAGCATTTGTGGTATTGTATTATGTGACTTGACATTTTCATTTGGTATTTTATCATATTGTGCTGGGATTATTGTTGGCTAGAAATTGGTTCTTTTATGCTAACAATTGCAGAAGAAATTATTCGTCGCACGCTTGCTTAGGCCCTCCGTGCGGAGGAAGCCGTTGCCGAATCGCCAAAATTATCTAATGGCTTCTTTATTTCAATTAACTGCGTGGTGTTGTTAATTCGCATTGCTGAAATTAATTGTCGTTGCTATCCGACTATTTCATTGCATGTGGCATCGCATTCGCATATCCCCTCACACGTGCACGTAGAGTCCTAGTTTCCAAGCACCACTAGCCTACCCCTACATCATTTTGGTATCAGAGGGAGGTTAGGCCATTTGCATGCTTTGTAGTGGTAGGTCATATAGAGTCTTTAGGTTCATCCATGTCTAGTTATCGTCGTCGTTCGTCTCATCCATCTGAGTATTCTAAGTCCGCATATACCCGATCTCATAGAGCAACTTTAGAGAAATGCTCACGTTATCATGATGATTATTATCGTCTGCGACACACCACTTCCCGAGATCGTGTCGACCCACCGACACAGCCTCACTATGCTAGAGATGATCAGTATGATGATTGTCGTCGTTCTTATCCTTCCACGCGAGCGGATCGTGTTGATCCTTCGACTCGACCCGATTACCTTAGGGATGACTATTTTGAGGATCCTCACTTTGAGAGAGATCTTAAGAGTCAGTTTCGTACAGTTTCCCCTTCCTTTGACGGCTCATCGAGTCCCGAGTTTTTCAGTTATTGGCTCGTGGATATTGAGTATTATCTCGATTATTTTGAATTATTAGGTGAGCGTCGCATCAAGTTTGCGAAACTTAGGCTTTTAGATCAGGCGAGAGCATATTGGTCTAGCGTAGAGAGGACTCGCGAGCGAGATCGTCTTCATCGTGTCACGAGTTGGGTGGGCATGAAGCGTATTTTGTGCCAGAGGTATCTGCCTTCATCATATCGGAGTCGCTTGCTCGACCAATTACTTTCCCTTCAGCAAGGAGCTATGCCTGTCGCTGAGTATAGGGATCGTTTTGATGAGCTGGTTGTGAGAAGTGATATCTGAGAGAACCCAGCCATGACCACCACCCGATTTCAGTCTGGACTTCGATCTGATATACGTACTGAGGTGGCTTATCACAGTTCGAAGTCCCTCGAGCAGACATATCAGCTCGCCCTCCGCTATGAACAGTCCTTGAGATCCGCAAGAGCTGGCCGATGGGATTCTCTCCTTGACCTCCGCAGTACGAGTCCCTCCCCTATTGAGGACACCACGATGCCTGGTGCGGATTGCTCCCACCCCAGTGAGGTGCTTAGCCCAGTGAGTGACCTACCTTTGGTTTCTGACGCTCCTCTAGTGGCACTGACTGAGAGTGAGCCTGAGCGACCTATTGAGTCTGTAGTGTTGTGCCTCTCACCCACACCTCCACCTTTGGCATGTCCGGGGTTGATTGACACTCATACCCTAAACTCATGTCTTGACACCGCACCCGCAAACCCAGTCTTGAGCGTAGGTCTATGTATTTTTCCCTTGGCATTACCCTGAGCCACGTTACGACTGAGAGCTCAGAGCTTAGTGTTGATCTCGTAGTGGCTATGTCACCCATGCACAGGGGCACTACCCCTTTCGATGGTACTCATCAGAAGGACCTTGACCTTAGTGACGAGCCCTATGATGAGCCCCCTGTTGAGCCCCCTGTTGAGCCTCCTGATGATCCGCCACATCTTGGTGAGGTTGAGACTTGGGTGAGCCATTCAGGGATGACGCCTCTTTCATTATCATCTCTGGCCTTGTCCCAGAGAAGGGACCTTGCGTGGAGCATGACAAATGTAGGGCCTACCGTGAGTCCATTTGAGCATACTCATATTGTGAGAACCTACCTTATGACACCTCACACACTGGATGAGTTTTGGGACACGTCACCCGCTGAACCACCCGATGAGTTCTTTCTTGTCTGGGACGCTTACCATATTTTAGAGTCACGACTTCTAGTCGGTGTACATGATTTTCACACAGGTGGTCGTCTCCTTTGCGATGACTTTTCTTACACACTTCCTGGGGAGCCACCTGATGCGCTACGTTTCCTGAGAGACATTTGGCTCTTTACGAGCCCGTATTTGAGTATAATTGTCTCTCACGATCATCTGATCACTCGTCACACATGGGATGAGTTTGTCTACACTCCACCGAAAGAACCTCCTGATAGGCCACCACATTTGAGAGACATCTCAGGCATTATTAGATTTTCTTATAAGGAGTGTACCGTGTCTGTCATGTTGTCTTTGCATCATTTGAATTACCTGCATGAGTCTGCTGAGTCATTTGCATGGTTTGCATGAGTCGGTCCGCAGACGAATAATAGCAAGCAATGAAAATTACAAAGCCCATGCAGATAAGCGAAGGCGAGAGCAAATACTTAATATACGCGAGAAGATAATGGTGCGAGTCCGCCCTGAGAGGCTCCCTTCGGGGCCTGCAAAGAAGTTAAGCGCGAGGCAAATGGATCCGTACTCAATTATTAGTCGTATTGGGACCAACGCCTACCGACTTGACATCCCGGCCAGTATGGGAATTCGCCTTGTGTTTAATGTTGAAGATCTGACTCCATACTATGAACCTCATGAGTATGTGGACCCGAGCAGTGGAGATACCCAACCACCCCCATCCTCACTGTCGTTACCATATCACCCTCATACGTCCTCAACCATTGTTGACCTCCACCCACTTGGGGACTCGTCTTCTTTGGTTTCACCACAGGCACCACGGATCGCACCGGGATCCACCACTCGTGAGTTGAGCGTTGAGAGCTTCATAGAGCCACCAGTGCATTCCCACTACAGACGTTGACGACTCTTGGGTACTTGCAGCAGAGCTTGATCGATTCGACCCTGGACTTCGACTTCAGCACGTCCGTCTCCATTCATCGGAGATGACATCTTTTCAGTCAGGGGGAGTTGATCGGCGAGGACACCTTCCAGCGACGACACTTGGGCGACCTCTGGTGGACTTCTTCGAGTTTTACCCGGCATGTAGCGAGAGAATTTTGATCCCTATTCATCGAAAGATGAATTCTTTCAAACCGGGGAGATTGATGTGGAGCAGAGACGAGGACGCGTTTTGGGCCCGTTCGGGGCTGATTTGGCAACTTTCCATATATGGCGTGCCCGGATCGACGATCGGGCTCCGCGATTGCGTCCGGAGCATCGCCGCGAGTCAAAATACTATATTACTTTATTTTTTTCAGTTTATTTTGATGTATTTTTATGGGCGAACCCACCGGCCAATCATAGCCGTTGATGGGGATGTCCTAGCCTCTCTTTTATTATAAATAGGATGTAGAGGGGCTGAATTCAGGGATTGTTGAATTTGGAGAAGAATCATTCCCGGATTCCAGCGATCCCTCCCCGGTGCCGACGTCGTGGAACCCTAGGTGACGACTCCTAGGCCGTCAAACTCCTCCCCAAGGTACACCCTACCCCCACCATCGTTTTCCACAGCCCCATTCCAGCCCCCGAAAGCAGCTGTTGCTGTCCAGATTGCACCACTGTTCACTATTGATTCCACTGTTCATTAATACAAATCACTATTCATTTCTAAAGTTTTTTTTATTTTTACCTGTACGGGCTCTTCTGCCTCCTTTCAGCCGTCGCCCCCTTGCCCAGAACAGGCCGCCGGCCTGCTGCCAGCCCTCCAGCCCCCTCTCCGCCCCTCTCCTCCTCAAAACCGATCTCTCTAAGGCCCGGCCTGCCCTAGCCGGCCACTCCTCCCCCTTCCCCTTCGTGGATCCACTTCCCATCGCTTCGAAAACCCTAGATCTATTCTGATCTAGTGCTACCACCCTCCGATCCACCATTTACATCTGTATTCATCATCCCGAAGCCCAGATCCGCCGCCCAAAACACCGGACCTACCCACCTACACCCGGATCTATTCCCTAGTGGCCGGATCTTTCCATTTCCGGCATGTTTCTCCTATTTTTCCGCCTTGGACAGCCACCTCACCGCCACCGGTCCACCGGTTCCACCTCCGATCGCCGATCTACGCATCCGGACTCTCCGATTCTCCAGTGCCTCGGTTCAGCCCTCTACGTAGTGAGCATTTGTGGTATTGTATTATGTGACTTGACATTTTCATTTGGTATTTTATCATATTGTGCTGGGATTATTGTTGGCTAGAAATTGGTTCTTTTATGCTAACAATTGCAGAAGAAATTATTCGTCGCACGCTTGCTTAGGCCCTCCGTGCGGAGGAAGCCGTTGCCGAATCGCCAAAATTATCTAATGGCTTCTTTATTTCAATTAACTGCGTGGTGTTGTTAATTCGCATTGCTGAAATTAATTGTCGTTGCTATCCGACTATTTCATTGCATGTGGCATCGCATTCGCATATCCCCTCACACGTGCACGTAGAGTCCTAGTTTCCAAGCACCACTAGCCTACCCCTACATCATTTTGGTATCAGAGGGAGGTTAGGCCATTTGCATGCTTTGTAGTGGTAGGTCATATAGAGTCTTTAGGTTCATCCATGTCTAGTTATCGTCGTCGTTCGTCTCATCCATCTGAGTATTCTAAGTCCGCATATACCCGATCTCATAGAGCAACTTTAGAGAAATGCTCACGTTATCATGATGATTATTATCGTCTGCGACACACCACTTCCCGAGATCGTGTCGACCCACCGACACAGCCTCACTATGCTAGAGATGATCAGTATGATGATTGTCGTCGTTCTTATCCTTCCACGCGAGCGGATCGTGTTGATCCTTCGACTCGACCCGATTACCTTAGGGATGACTATTTTGAGGATCCTCACTTTGAGAGAGATCTTAAGAGTCAGTTTCGTACAGTTTCCCCTTCCTTTGACGGCTCATCGAGTCCCGAGTTTTTCAGTTATTGGCTCGTGGATATTGAGTATTATCTCGATTATTTTGAATTATTAGGTGAGCGTCGCATCAAGTTTGCGAAACTTAGGCTTTTAGATCAGGCGAGAGCATATTGGTCTAGCGTAGAGAGGACTCGCGAGCGAGATCGTCTTCATCGTGTCACGAGTTGGGTGGGCATGAAGCGTATTTTGTGCCAGAGGTATCTGCCTTCATCATATCGGAGTCGCTTGCTCGACCAATTACTTTCCCTTCAGCAAGGAGCTATATGCCTGTCGCTGAGTATAGGGATCGTTTTGATGAGCTGGTTGTGAGAAGTGATATCTGAGAGAACCCAGCCATGACCACCACCCGATTTCAGTCTGGACTTCGATCTGATATACGTACTGAGGTGGCTTATCACAGTTCGAAGTCCCTCGAGCAGACATATCAGCTCGCCCTCCGCTATGAACAGTCCTTGAGATCCGCAAGAGCTGGCCGATGGGATTCTCTCCTTGACCTCCGCAGTACGAGTCCCTCCCCTATTGAGGACACCACGATGCCTGGTGCGGATTGCTCCCACCCTAGTGAGGTGCTTAGCCCAGTGAGTGACCTACCTTTGGTTTCTGACGCTCCTCTAGTGGCACTGACTGAGAGTGAGCCTGAGCGACCTATTGAGTCTGTAGTGTTGTGCCTCTCACCCACACCTCCACCTTTGGCATGTCCGGGGTTGATTGACACTCATACCCTAAACTCATGTCTTGACACCGCACCCGCAAACCCAGTCTTGAGCGTAGGTCTATGTATTTTTCCCTTGGCATTACCCTGAGCCACGTTACGACTGAGAGCTCAGAGCTTAGTGTTGATCTCGTAGTGGCTATGTCACCCATGCACAGGGGCACTACCCCTTTCGATGGTACTCATCAGAAGGACCTTGACCTTAGTGACGAGCCCTATGATGAGCCCCCTGTTGAGCCCCCTGTTGAGCCTCCTGATGATCCGCCACATCTTGGTGAGGTTGAGACTTGGGTGAGCCATTCAGGGATGACGCCTCTTTCATTATCATCTCTGGCCTTGTCCCAGAGAAGGGACCTTGCGTGGAGCATGACAAATGTAGGGCCTACCGTGAGTCCATTTGAGCATACTCATATTGTGAGAACCTACCTTATGACACCTCACACACTGGATGAGTTTTGGGACACGTCACCCACCGCTGAACCACCCGATGAGTTCTTTCTTGTCTGGGACGCTTACCATATTTTAGAGTCACGACTTCTAGTCGGTGTACATGATTTTCACACAGGTGGTCGTCTCCTTTGCGATGACTTTTCTTACACACTTCCTGGGGAGCCACCTGATGCGCTACGTTTCCTGAGAGACATTTGGCTCTTTACGAGCCCGTATTTGAGTATAATTGTCTCTCACGATCATCTGATCACTCGTCACACATGGGATGAGTTTGTCTACACTCCACCGAAAGAACCTCCTGATAGGCCACCACATTTGAGAGACATCTCAGGCATTATTAGATTTTCTTATAAGGAGTGTACCGTGTCTGTCATGTTGTCTTTGCATCATTTGAATTACCTGCATGAGTCTGCTGAGTCATTTGCATGGTTTGCATGAGTCGGTCCGCAGACGAATAATAGCAAGCAATGAAAATTACAAAGCCCATGCAGATAAGCGAAGGCGAGAGCAAATACTTAATATACGCGAGAAGATAATGGTGCGAGTCCGCCCTGAGAGGCTCCCTTCGGGGCCTGCAAAGAAGTTAAGCGCGAGGCAAATGGATCCGTACTCAATTATTAGTCGTATTGGGACCAACGCCTACCGACTTGACATCCCGGCCAGTATGGGAATTCGCCTTGTGTTTAATGTTGAAGATCTGACTCCATACTATGAACCTCATGAGTATGTGGACCCGAGCAGTGGAGATACCCAACCACCCCCATCCTCACTGTCGTTACCATATCACCCTCATACGTCCTCAACCATTGTTGACCTCCACCCACTTGGGGACTCGTCTTCTTTGGTTTCACCACAGGCACCACGGATCGCACCGGGATCCACCACTCGTGAGTTGAGCGTTGAGAGCTTCATAGAGCCACCAGTGCATTCCCACTACAGACGTTGACGACTCTTGGGTACTTGCAGCAGAGCTTGATCGATTCGACCCTGGACTTCGACTTCAGCACGTCCGTCTCCATTCATCGGAGATGACATCTTTTCAGTCAGGGGGAGTTGATCGGCGAGGACACCTTCCAGCGACGACACTTGGGCGACCTCTGGTGGACTTCTTCGAGTTTTACCCGGCATGTAGCGAGAGAATTTTGATCCCTATTCATCGAAAGATGAATTCTTTCAAACCGGGGAGATTGATGTGGAGCAGAGACGAGGACGCGTTTTGGGCCCGTTCGGGGCTGATTTGGCAACTTTCCATATATGGCGTGCCCGGATCGACGATCGGGCTCCGCGATTGCGTCCGGAGCATCGCCGCAAGTCAAAATACTATATTACTTTATTTTTTTCAGTTTATTTTGATGTATTTTTATGGGCGAACCCACCGGCCAATCATAGCCGTTGATGGGGATGCCCTAGCCTCTCTTTTATTATAAATAGGATGTAGAGGGGCTGAATTCAGGGATTGTTGAATTTGGAGAATAAGCATTCCCGGATTCCAGCGATCCCTCCCCGGTGCCGACACCGTGGAACCCTAGGTGACGACTCCTAGGCCGCCAAACTCCTCCCCAAGGTACACCCTACCCCCACCATCGTTTTCCACCTCTCCTCTTCCATATCCAGCCACCGAATCCCCAAAACTCCCCTCCAAACAGCCCCCATTCCAGCCCCCGAAAGCAGCTGTTGCTGTCCAGATTGCACCACTGTTCACTATTGATTCCACTGTTCATTTATACAAATCACTGTTCATTCCTAAAGTTTTTTTATTTTTACCTGTACGGGCTCTTCTGCCTCCTTTCAGCCGCCGCCCCCCTTGCCCAGAAGAGGCCGCTGGCCTGCTGCCAGCCCTCCAGCCCCCTCTCCGCCCCTCTCCTCCTCAAAACCGACCTCCCTAAGGCCCGACCTGCCCTAGCCGGCCACTCCTCCCCCTTCCCCTTCGTGGATCCACTTCCCATCGCTTCGAAAACCCTAGATCTATTCTGATCTAGTGTTACCACCCTCCGATCCACCATTTACATTTGTATTCATCATCCCGAAGCCCAGATCCGCCGCCCAAAACACCGGACCTACCCACCTACACCCGGATCTATTCCCTAGTGGCCGGATCTTTCCATTTCCGGCCCGTTTCTCCTATTTTCCGCCTTGGACAGCCACCTCACCGCCACCGGTCCACCGGTTCCACCTCCGATCGCCGATCTACGCATCCGGACTCTCCGATTCTCCAGTGCCTCGGTTCAGCCCTCTACGTAGTGAGCATTTGTGGTATTGTATTATGTGACTTGACATTTTCATTTGGTATTTATCATATTGTGTTGGGATTATTGTTGGCTAGAAAATTGGTTCTTTTATGCTAACAATTGCAGGAGGAATTATTCGTTGCACGCTTGCTTAGGCCCTCCGTGCGGAGGAAGTCGTTGCTGAATCGCCAAAATTATCTAATGGCTTCTTTATTTCAATTAACTGCGTGGTGTTGTTAATTCGCATTGCTGAAATTAATTGTCGTTGCTATCCGACTATTTCATTGCATGTGGCATCGCATTCGCATATCCCCTCACACGTGCACGTAGAGTCCTAATTTCCAAGCACCACTAGTCTACCCCTACATCACCTTTGTTTCTTCTTATTGATGAATTTGAATTTTACTACAATTGGTAATCAGCTATTTGGACTATGGTATCAAGAATTTACTTGAGATTGGTTAGTGCTGCGGGGCTGATTTTGAGAAGTTAGAAAAATTGTCTGGAGGAGCTTTATATTTATATGTTTATTCAATAAACTGGAAGTTGGATTTAGTAAGTTATGATGCAGCTTTACTACTTCTCTGCTCCTCTATTCTCTATTATCCTTTTCTCTCTTACTCCTTTCTATAAATGTTAGCATATTCTGATGAGAATAAGAAATATGCTGCCATATTAGACAGATGATACACCTTTATGAAAATATAGTGCCTTTAGAAAAAAGTGCCTTCATAGCTTTTGAGAGAAGTGCCTTATGAATTGTGTCATGCAATGTATCAGTGCATGACATTGTGAAGTTTTGGTGGATTGGTTTTGGCTTCTCTACCTTCTTACTTATATTTTCCTTTCTTAATTACTTCTCTCTTCTTTTATGAAGTTTGTAAGAAAAAGGGGAGAGTTCCTATTGGGTTATGGTGACCACGGAGATGAGAGTTTCCTTCAAGGTCAGCTCTAAATAGTGTCGAACTATCCGCCTATTTCAGCAAGAAGGCGATGGAAAAAAGTAAATTATCATTGGCGCCTTGGCGGTTTCAAGTGCATGTATTCTTATATCCATTTATTAAAAGTCACTTCCATGCATTTATGTGATTCATAAAGTTTCTGAATTATAATTTACGATTGTGCAGCATACTTAAGAGTCTTATATTGATGTTATGACATTGTTTGAATTTTTTATGTTTTACTGGGTCTACTAAAACCAAAATGAAAATACAATGATTATGTTGTAATTTCCTATTAAAATCATGTTTGATTAATGACCTTAAAATTAGATCTGTTGCAATTAGCAATTGGATAAAAGATATCAAAGTTTCAATCAAAATTTGGTGTGTTTCCGTGAAGGAATTGAGGTTGAAGCTCTGCCAATCCAAGTAAGGTTTACATTTTTTCTGATTATCATGTGGGCATTACTTTTTATTGAAGATCATTGATGTAATGTCACCTACATAACAATGTTTTGTGTTTTTTATTCGGCTCAGTGCGGGTGCAACCCGCTTCCATGTGCGGGCGAAGCCCGCTGTTGCACTGACATAGCGAAGGGGCTCCGTGATGTTTCATTAAAACTGCATGTTCTAGCTTATAAAGACTGCATGTTGCAGTTTTAATTCTTGTTGCTTATAAAAACTTTGGTTGCAGTTTAGTTAAAATGTAGTTTGACCTTTGCTAAATTTTTGACGTAGAGAGCATGGAGTTGCGCCCCTACACCAAGTGACATCACGGAGCATATGGGCACAACCCGGTTTCATGCGGGAGCAACCCGGTTCCATCACTAACATAGGGGAGGATCCCGGTTGAATGTGGGCACAACCCGCTTGCATGTGCGGGCGAAGCCCAACGTTGCACTAACATAATGGTAATTTTCATATCCTTAGTGAAAATCTTTAGCTCCAATTACTTTCTATCAATGTCTAGCCTGTAACTCTACTAAGTTGTTATTGCTAGACCCTAAATTCCACAGAAGGACAAAGAGTTCATCGAGAGAAGCTTGAAAGAGAGCGAAATGGTTTAGGCACGGCAAATATCATTATGATTTCAAGATATTAGCAGTTCAAACATGAATATTCTCGCATTGAAGTAGAGGAAGTGACCACACCTGATGCGCAATGCTTGCAGATGGAAGATGTTCCTCTCTGTGAAGGAGTACAAAGGGGCTTGGGATCACCTGCTTATTGCATTGGGAGGTATGCGCCTTCGGTCGAGATGGCTATGCATCACTTCCATTGCCTTCACCATGCATGTCTTAGTGAGGAATGAGACTCGTGTTTTTTTTACTTATTTTTTTGGGTTTAATCTCTGTGGACAACCATTGATCTAACCAATCATGCAACTTATGTACTGGATGGTTTTGTTGAAATAAATTTGTTCATATTTTTGTTCTAAGGGTTGTTTGTGATGGGAACAACTAATTGATCGGCTCATGTACATATTTTTTATTGTTGTTCTGTTTCTTTGCTAGGTTTGAAAAGCAATGCATTTACCTAATGTTTTTTTCTTGGCGGGTGAGTAGGTCAAAAGAGCATCCTAACATTGATGGGAGAATTATTTAATAGGTATTTATAAATCAAGTTATCTTTGTTTTTCAGCATACATTCAATTTTTTTAGTGGTTAGTCAAGTTCCGTTGGTCACTCACTCCTAATCCTTTGACTCTAATTGATGCTACGTGATGCGAGACAGGCGTCACACCTGCCCTCCACCCTAGAGTCCCACCAGGGGGCCCACCTAGAGTCAGCATCAGGCTGCTTTCATCAGGGTCGCGGCCCGTACACCTCAACCAGCTCTCCACCATGGAATCACCACCATGCGGCAGGTTGTTGAGGCCGGGGCTAGATCCCCAGACCTCCTAGATAAGTGGCCTTAACCAGCGCTCTCATCACCAATTGATCCGCGGCTCAGTTGGTGATGAGAGCTCGCCTGAGAGCTCTTTATTAAGGAGGTCGGGGGATCGAGCCCCGGCCTCAACAATCTATCGGCCCTGTGGTGGAGCCGGGGATGGGTTGGGGTGTACGGCCTGATAAAGCCGTCTGGTACTGACTCCAGGTGGGCCCCCTGGTGGGACTCCAGGGTGGCGCGCAGGTGGACTCCTGTCCCGCATCAAAAAGTGCACTTTTATGATGCGGGACAGGCGTCACACCTGTCCGCCACCCTAGAGTCCCACCAGGGGGCCCACCTAGAGTCAGCATCAGGCTGCTTTCATCAGGGTCGCGGCCCGTACACCCCAATCAGCTCTCCGCCATGGAATCACCACCATGCGGCAGGTTGTTGAGGCCGGGGCTAGATCCCCAGACCTCCTAGATAAGAGGCCTTAACCAGCGCTCTCATCACCAATTGATCCGCGGCTCAGTTGGTGATGAGAGCTCGCCTGAGAGCTCTTTATCAAGGAGGTCGGGGGATCGAGCCCCGGCCTCAACAATCTATCGGCCCTGTGGTGGAGCTGGGGATGGGTTGGGGTGTACGGCCCGCAGGCCTGATAAAGCCGTCTGGTACTGACTCCAGGTGGGCCCCCTGGTGGGACTCCAGGGTGGTGAGCAGGTGGACTCATGTCCCGCATCAAAAAGTGCACTTTTATGATGCGGGACAGGCGTCACACCTGTCCGCCACCCTGGAGTCCCACCAGGGGGCCCACCTGGAGTCAGCACCAGGCTGCTTTCATCAGGGTCGCGGCCCGTACACCCCAACCAGCTCTCCTCCATGGAATCATCACCATGCGGCAGGTTGTTGAGGTCGGGGCTCGATCCCCAGACCTCCTAGATAAGAGGCCTTCATCAGCGCTCTCATCACCAACTGATCCGCGGCTCAGTTGGTGATGAGAGCTCGCCTAAGAGCTCTTTATCAAGGAGTTCGGGGGATCGAGCCCCGGCCTCAACAACCTATCGGTCATGTGGTGGAGCCGGAGATGGGTTGGGGTGTACGGCCCGCGGGCCTGATAAAGTCGCCTGGTGCTGACTCCAGGTGGGCCCCTGGTGGGACTCCAAGGTGGCGGGCAGGTGGACTTCTGTCCCGCATCACTACCTTGCTTCCTGTAATTCCAGTTGAGCAAGTTTTTTTCCGCTTGAAGCTCTTTATAGTGTTTTGTCACCTTGGAGCTCCTTATTGTTTTTTCTCCTTAAATTAGAGATGTTGGGGTTAACGATGAATTTAGACAACTGAAGATATACCCTGATCAAATGAATATCAGTGAAGTTTAGAAATAAGTTCTATTAGCTTAAAAATATTAAAATTTGATTGTCTTGATATCTACTTATAATTAGTTTCTTTAAAGAATAACATATATAAGTGAGAATATTATTAGAAGAATAATTAATGGTCATATCCTCCTCCACTATGTCTGTTATCCATAATTGTTTATATAATCTGAGTTGAGATGTTGATCTATATTCGTGCTTCATCGGTTGTGAAAAAGACACACTTCTCTTTATATTTCATCTACGACCTAAATGATCAATCCACCCACGTTTTTAAATTGTTTCGGCTCATTAGCTCTCATTAATAGGGTTCAGAATATGTGCATGTGACTCATATTGTTACCATGCAATGAAATTGTGACTCACATTGTTACCATGCAACGATATTATTGCTGCCCATGCCGATTGATGTCGCCCACGCCGATTGATGTCGCCCACGCCGATTGATGTCGCCCACGCCGATTGATGTCGCCCACGCCGATTGATGTCGCCCACGCCGATTGATGTCGCCCACGCTGACTGATATCGCCCACGTCGATTGATGTCGCCGCCCCCGACTGATGTCGCCGCCCCCGACTGATGTCGTCACCCCCGACTGATGTCGCCGCCCCCCCCCCCCCCCGACTGATGTCGCCGCCCCCGACTGATGTCGCCGCACCCGCCTGATGTCGCCGCCCCCGCCTGATGTCTCCGCCCCCGCCGAATGTCGCCGCCCCCGCAGAATGTCGCCGCCCACGACCAATGTCGCCACCCACGACCAATGTCGCCGTCCAGGACCAATGTCGCCGCTCACGAACAATCTCGGCAGCTCAGCGCACCCGCAGAATGTCGTCGCCCCCGCCGTTGCACTCAAGTAGGGTCGGAAGCCCGTGCGGTTTCACTCATAAATTTATATAATTAAATAAGCCTTATATAATTAAATTTGAATTTGAATCCATGCCCCGAATCCAAATTCAAATCTGGAATTTTGGGACAAATCTGAATCAGAGTCCCTGCATTCTTTCACAAATTTGGATTCGATGGAAGAGTTATTCGATTCGATTCGTGAACACCCCTAAATTCAACATAAGGCAAGTAAAACTCTAATTATATTATAAATAAAGAAAATAACAGGGGGATAAATCTAACAGCATTTGTTCATTATTCCCTGCAACTTATCATAAAAATATAAAAAAAACATCCAACATATGACATACTGTGGCAAAATTGCACTTTTGACACATTAAATGATAGCTAATCACCAATCCAAAGGCTTGATAGGGGCATCTTGGGACATGATTCTATGGTCTCTAGTGCAAGCTCTTGAATCTGGTTTTCAATCAACTCCAGTGAAAGGCTGGCATCAATAACCTAGAACATATTAAAAATAATGCAAAGCATAAGAATATGACAAGGGTGATGATAAAAAAGCTAACAGTAATTGACTGCTAAATGCAAGAATACTTCATCATGAAGTATAATTTGACAAAATGGTGTATAAACACTAATCTAGTTTGAAAATCACTCTTTAACGAGGAGTCATTTTTTAATTTATTCAACTGAAAAAATAGAATGCCAACAAGAATGCATCGCATAAGATAGAAATAAATGAGCTGAGATGTTTGATTTTTTCCCAATAGAGTAATATACCTTCCAGGTTGTATCAAGGAGAATCTGATAACTGTGAGCAACTTTCTTTTGGAAGTCGAGCTGTTCGTACCTCTCAATTCCATAGCTTCCTCTTTTGGCAGCTTCCTGAAAAAAGTTATTTTTTCAACATAACTACAGGATTATGTGAACAGACTCACTCCTTAAAGTAGAACATATTTCAAGAACCATAATCTATACATTCTGTAGAAAATTAAATGCAAATGGCTGAACCATGATGCTTCTTCTATAACAGAGGAAATGGATGTGGCAATTGTGAAGTTTGGGATTACCAGGGCTCATACAATTTTGACATTTATAAACAAAACAATATGTAACATCGTGCATGATTGTACCTCTGGTGATATATCCATGTAAATAACTAAATCGGGAGCTATCAACCCCTTCTCTGGAGCCTGCAAAAAGGAAAATATTATTCGGTATCCCGCTTTCCAAAGTGATTCAAGGTAGCCTGGTATTTTTACCTTACACCAGTTGACATCAAGTCCTTTGGAAGCTGAAAAAGAAACTCCTGAATATGAATAACGGTCAACCACAAGAGTGGTTCCATTTCTTAACTTATTCTCCATCAGCAGCCTACAAAAATGGAAGACTTCAACCAATATAATATATGGCCACAGTACTACCTAATCCTACACGTTTATCGATAGAATTTAAAGAAAGTGCTGTGAAAAACATAAGTTATGCAACAAGTTGCAAGTTAAATGCCTGGTACAGACAGGATTTCGGGTAACACGAGAAAATGACTAATGAGAATTGAAAGAATGGAGATGTATATCCCTTGTGTCGGACTTTGTACTAATCAAGTGGAAAGCTCATCATTTGCATTATGGAAGGAAAAATAAGAATGCTCTATAGCTGTTAATGGCTCGACTCAGGTGTTTTGATAATTTTTGCGTGTGCCGATCTGTGCAGATGAGGGAAAAGGTGACTTGAGAAGGTCTTCAACCTGCTGCCTGCACCCACACTTGAAAGACAAGCTGCAAGACCTGAACCAATGATCCCCATATCTAATGTGGGATAAGGAGTAATCCCATTAACTATACATGCATGTTACCACTCTGGCCAGAAAGTCTAAAATTAAATTGCTGCAGGACATCTTCATAATAAAGATCATAATATTCATGCAAAAAAAAAGAAGCATGGCATAATAGTGGATCGATATTGTGTCAGAATATAACATATGTACATTGTATGTAATAGGTACAGGTGAATAAAAGGAAACCTCTTCTCCCATCTGTTCGCACTAAAAAGCAAATGGATTGTTTGATCATCAAGCTGAGTGTTGTTCATAAGATAAGATGAAATCATTTTCCCGATGGCAGTATTTCTATCAGGGAATCTCCATGCTTCTACTGGTAGACCTCTCCCTTCAAGGAATGAGACCAACCTACCACACTGAGTGGTCTTCCCGCAGCGATCCAATCCTTCCAGAACAATAAGAGCACCACGTCGTGCAACATGCTCACTATTATACATCTCAGACTGTAACAGAGCACTCTTTTTTGCTAGTTTTATGGAGGTCTTCAAGGATTTTTCAGTTGGTATGGTCCTGAATATAACAAATGAGGCAACCTATTAGCTGCATTCTATGGTGAATACTTTTCATAAATTCAATAGTCTAAAAAAAATTTGTGTTGTGTGTATTCAAAATTTCCACATTTGTCTGGTAAAACAAACCCTAAAGAGTAGAGATAGATAAAGTTAATAATGATGATGATGCCCAGAAAAGCTAATAGTGTGATCTAGATTACATTTACAGATCAAAATTCTGCATACAGCATGAAACAGTACTCCATGAATTATGAAAATATGGTTGAAGGTTAACATGCTCACACAAGTAATATTTTGTCTTTTATAACTCACATTGTGCTAAATTTACTAAAAACACTTGATAAAAGAAATGCAAATCCACTGAGAATTCTTAGGCAGATTAACTAGGTCAATCAATCACATGTTTTTGTACCAAGAAAACAGGAGTTGCGACAGGAAAAGTTTGCCAAATCAACAGAAAAGATATGAAACATGTTTTACTGTGCATTTAAGAAGAAAAAGGTCTTACAGGAGTCCTCTAGGAAGTAGAGTATAAGCACGTAGCATACCCGTTTCTGGAAAAGTTAACAATTGGAGAAAGAGTAATGTCAACAAACATCAATCGAATTCAGCAAGGAAACATTAAGGCTCCATTTGTTTAGGCTTAATATGGTGCTGGTTTTTGAAAGGCATCGTTTTTATATTTTTAGGTATTTGATAAATAACCTTCTGAAAAACTCATTTTAAAAAACTGTATTTCTTTATTAGCTGCATTTTCAACTGGTCAAAAACCATCACCCGAAATATTAAGCTTATACAAACAAAGTATAAAACAATTCACAACCCGAAAATCTTGCATGACCAAATTACAATGGAAGAAGAAAACAGCTTGTTATAAGAAATATAGAGGTTTTTAAGATAGTATTTAAAACCACACAAGTATTCACAATTGGTTAATGAATTCTTGAGATTATTGTATCAAATCGGGAAGGTCGTGAAGCCCTGTGCACTTAATATAGATTGTAGGTCCCTCCAACTACAATCAATTAGTTTTAGATGGAATTTGAAGGCTCTAACATGGTGTTATGGTGGGCTACGCCCCATGACCCTATCTCATGAAAGTCAATTAAAAAAAGTTAACATGCTAGAGGCCGAAAACCCCCAAAATGTGAGGTGGCATCTTGATAATATAGTCCAACATTGAAAATCCGGCATAGCCTTGTGCACTAAATATAGATTTTGGGGCCCTTGACGTAGAACCGGAGCAAAAACCTAATTTTATTCATGCCATACAAGTTCAAAAATACTAAAAAAAGATCGTATTTAAGAATTTAGAGAACTATTGATGTAGGCCGAACAGGACGCAAATCGAATTCACGGGCATCAAGGTTGCTGGGATCGAGATCCTAGGTGAGATCGTTTTGAGGTTGGATCGGATCGTAGAATCGTAGAATCGAGAATCGCAGGATCGAGAATCGCAAGATCCTACAACATTCATGAATTAAGACTGAAAATATAAAATTGAACTTTGTATCATCCAATTACATGCTCAAATCATTAAATTGAACAGTATGTGAATAATTATTAAATTATATCAAAAAATAATTGAATAACTAAACAAGTTGGATTGCTGGATTGCTCATATGTTGGAAGCAGGAAGCCTAGATTGCTCGTATGCAGGAATTCTAGTCGTTGGATTGCTCGTACATTAGAAAGGAAAGAGAAAATGTTGTATTGGAAGTAGGAAGCCACTGGATTGCAGACCACCGGATTGCTCATATGTTGGAATGGAAGAGAAGACACCGTCACCACCGGAAATGGAACTAAGAAAGGAAAAGGAAGGCGTTGTCTGGACTGAAAGCAATTAAAGAGGTCACCCTCGGCCTCTGTTTGCAGTGGACACTTGAGATAGGGTAAAGCGGCAAGATATGATTTTGTGATGGGATATGGGAGCAAGGATTGGGATAGGGTTAGGTGATGGGGTATGGGCATTGGACCGGTTGAATGAGGTCGGGATAGGGTTGAACATGTTTCTAGTTTCCTTTGACTGGACCGGTAGAATCGGGTCGGGATCACGATCCTAAAGATCCTAAGATCCGGATCGTGATCCCAGTCGTAGAGGTGCCAATTTAGATCTGGGTAAGATCCGGATCAATTTACAAACTCCAGATCGCGATCCTGATAACCATGGCAGGCATACAACTCTCTTACTGATGAATTCAAGAAAACTGTTATTCGTTATTTGAAAAATCGCCCCTTTAAGTGCCCAATGAGTCCAACCGAAGCGAAATCCGAACAACCACAAGCCAAATGCAATTAATAATTTATGATTAAACAGCGCAATGAGAGCAGTGTTTTACGAAGCTTATAGATATTTAGTGAAGCAAATAATTTTACTAATTATTTTTGAGCAAGTATACCTCGCTAAAACACAGCAGCGGTAGCAGTCCTTCCCGAGTACAAGAAGGGGTAATGCTGTTGGCGGCCCGGCCGGGAGCGGAGGTGAATGCGAACTGGAAAACAGGATCGATCGCTGGGAGGTGGCGGCGCCGGGACGTCGAAGAAGTGGCAACAGCGGGATTTGTAGTCGGCAGGGAGGCTTACGCGACAGGGGCGACGCGAGGCGAATAGTTGATGTGGGCTGTCGGCGGAAGCTTGCGACCGGGCTGGAGCAGTGGTGGCGTCGGCTGGTGCTTCGTCCCGGCGTCGCGTAGGCGGAAGTGCGAATACAGAGGGGCCGTCGGCCGGCAACTCAGAGAAACAGAAGAGAAGCTGTTTCTCTTAAATCCGGGGTTGATTTCTTTTTAACCCGCTCTCTAAGTTTATTCATGAATGAACTTCAAAAAAAAAAACTTGTCTCAAAAAAATTTCCTAAACCCTAAATCCTTTTTTATTTCCTCGAATAATTTTGTTTTTCAAATCAACTTATTTTTCAAATATTCCTTCAAATAATCTCTAGATTTATTTTTATTCTTTATTGATGATTTAAGTATGCTCATGAATTATATTTATGCATCTTTAAATATGTTAAGCTTGTTTTTATCATCCTAACTACTAATATTATCGAACCATTTTAGTCATGGTCTCATCGGGAGGTCAAGCGGAGATGCCGAAAAATAAAGACAGGTGCATGAAATGAAATAAATAAATATATGGTAAAGGAACTACGATGTGTCGCATAATGCATCTATTCCATTAGGGTTGAGAGAGCTCAACCCCGATGAGAACAACCCTCCTGTGGGCATGGAGATGGGTTGGGTGCTTGGGCTGCAGCTGGGATGACGCCAGCTGAGTTCCACTGGGTCTCCCTCGGTGGACGTGGTCCCGATAGGAGTCGGGTCTAGGTCGTCACAAAAAAATGCATTTTTTTGTAACGGTCTCCCCAGCACAGGGCTCGAAAGGACAACTGTTGACACTCCCATCATCCAGCACGAAAGAGTTCAGCCTCAATCGGTCTGCAGACCATACACCATAACCCCTCTCCATGCCCACCGGCGGGTTGTTTGAGGCCGCAGTGTAAAACCCCTCCTAAAACCAGGGAGTTATTAAAGTCTTATACTCAGAATCGCCGCTTTACGGCAGGCCGCCTCCCGCCACCGGCCGGCCGCCTCCCGCCACCGGCCGCCTCCCGCCGCCGGCCAGCCCCGGCCGCCTCCCGCCCGAGCCTCCACCGTCAAATTGTGATGGGTCCTCCGTAGTCGTCCGATCTGTGGGTAACCACCCACTAACCCACCTAGTTAGTTGGGGGACCCACCATGACCTCCCCCTGGAGGCTATAAAAGGACCCCCTAGGGGCTCCTCATTTCTCACTTTTCTCTGCTCCGGATCATCTTCTTCCTCAGGGGATAGCTCTCCGGCCTCCTCCCTTGAGTCAGCCTCCAGCTGCCGCGAACCACCAGCGGCCACCAGCAGCCGCCCGCACACCACCAGCCGCGGCGAACTACCAACTGAGACCATCGGCCACCAGCGCACCACCAGCCCGTCGCCAGTAAAAAAACGTCCAAGTCCCGGAGCGAACTCAAGGAAGAAGGCGACTCCTGCAAGCAAACGCGTGTCACCCCAGCGCCAAAGTACTAGGATCATCCCTCACATTTCAACATCCAAGTCACTCCTGCGGCGCAGCCTGTTGCTCGCAGGGAGTCATAGTCTCTCTCTCTCCCCAAGCTGTAACGGTAGCGGCCTGTCGCCCCGATTCCCCAAACACATTGTAATCAGCAGAAGCTAGTGAAATTTGACCGGCACAGACCGGTCACGTGGTTTTTTACCCATTTAAGGGGTTTTTCCACATCATCACACCATGTGTCAACTTCGCTTTTTCATCGACTGTGTGCGTGCTCGACCGCTCCGAGAGCTAAGGCGGTCCAAGAACAATCGGTCCGACCGGGGCATCGAATTAGTCCGCAACAGTTTGACATCGTCTGTGGGAACATTCTAAACATCCTTCAGGGGACAAGTCCCTCATCTTTACCGCTTCCAAAGCTCAGATTCAATGGCGAAGAGAAGTACCCGCACCACTGAAGGATCTGCACTTAGCGGACACATCGAACCAGCACGATCCCACTCACTAGTGGACGTGTCACAGACTGCCGAAGTAGCTTTCGCCCCCGTCACCGCCCTGGAGGGGCGCGTCTGCCAAATGGAAGAACAACAAACGGAAATGCTTGCATTACTCCGAAACAGGGGAGCACCTCCTGCTCCCCCGGTGCCGCCGGCCCTAGCAAATCCTCCGCTGCAACCAAGCTCGGAAAGGGTCCAAGAAGAGCCCGAGGATTATTCTGACGCCGCCAGCTCCACTCACCCAGCTCAAAGAGGAGTAAGAGCAGATCATCTTCATCACCATCCCGCCAACGACGTTCGCCCCCCTCCTCTCGAAAGGTTTACTCGGGAGGAAATTCGGGAAGTTATAGCCGAAGAATACCTCCAGGCTGGAAGAAAAGACTTTCATGCTCACCGACCGCTCTGCCAAGGCTCCCCCTTGACACCACAAATCCTCGATTATCCCATTCCACATGGATTCAAGCTTCCAAACATCGAGACGTTTGATGGGACCGATGATCCACTGGAACACATCAACCACTTCATCACCATCATGAGGATTTACAACGCTCCAGACCAGTTGCTATGCCAAGTGTTCCCAGCAACACTCAAAGGACAGGCCCGTACATGGTTCCATTCCCTGAGAACTGGCACCATTACCAACTTTGTAGAGCTGACCAAGCAGTTTGCCGATCAGTTTATCGCAAATCGGAGAATTGTTCGCGATCCCTCACACCTTTCAGGTATTCGACAAAATGAAGGAGAATCCCTCAAGGACTTCTTTGCCGCTTCACCTCTGAGGCACGTTGTTGGGTATTGCATCCACAATAACCCAGATTAGCATGAAGTCACACTTGAACTAAGATGAATTAAGTTGTATTTGATCCTCTATTTTAGTTATGTGTTTGCATGACTTTATTGCTAAGTGTAGACCAATGTCAGTCTGTAGTGGGTCATAAACACAGGACCATACAATGTAATTCCTCATTGTGTGATCCAAGGTGTTGACTCATGTGTAGCCTTTATATTGGGATACACTTCATTTTCAAGCACTTGGATCAAGAGATGAGATGTTGGTGTTGAGCTTAGTCAGAAGAAAAGTTTTCTTAAAAATAGAAATCCTCTAAGTCTTTTTCTCGAGTAGTCTTTTAGTTCTCGAGAAATAGAAGTCGAGTTCTCGAGTAGTATATTTGAGAGTTCTCGAGTAGTCAGTAACTTTATTAGAGTATTATACTTAGTTCTCGAGAAACTAAGTTTAGTTCTCGAGTAGACTCTTTATCTACTTCTCGAGTACTGATTTGTTATATCAGAAATTTTTCTAAGTGTAGTTCTCGAGAACAACTCTTAGTTCTCTAGAAATGTTATTCCTAGTTCTCGAGAAACTTTCCTTTTCTCGAGAAGCAATTCTCGTTCTCGAGTAATCCGTTTATTTGTTCTCGAGAAATTCAAACAGTACTCGAGTACTCAACAGTAATAGCGTTGAGTGCTAAGACCTGGCTCAACGCCATTGGCTGCCCTTTCTCGAGAAGAAATTCCTAGTTCTCGAGTAGTATTCTTTTTTCTCAAGAAATGAAGTTCCATTTAGCAGAAATGTTGTCTCGAGTAATCCTTTGTCTTCTTCCCGAGTAATAAACATTACTTCTCGAGAAATATCATTCTTCTCTAGAAACTAAGTCTTTTTCTGCAAAAACTTCTGTTAAGTCCAGAATGACGAGATTTTCAAATCACTTGATATGACTGGTCCACGTGTACGTCATTAAGACTAATTATGACTGTTAGAGAGATCTTATATAAAGTCATGTCAATCGACTAACCCTAATACCAAGAATACGAAGGATCTACACGCTGTCATAATTTCTCAAGTCGCTGAATCCTCTCTCTTTCTTTCTAAAATAAGACCCGTCGCCGCCGATCTTCATCGTGCAAGAATTAGGGTTTCCGATTCAAAGGATTAAGACAAAGATTGATTTCCTGATCGTGATAGTCTCTCTTTCTCCATTAACGTTCCGATTGGGTGAAGTCAAAAGAAAATCTTCAGATCTAGTTCTAGCCGTGAGTTATTCTTCAACAAGTCTGATAAAGCCGCAACTCTCAAAGAAGAAGATCCAGCCAGGACATCTCAAGATTCGAAGATCATTTGTTTGTATTTTTAATTTTTGATTATCAATTCTTGTAGGAGATTTTTCTCCGAGTTGTAGAAAGTTTTATCTTCCGAGTGTAGATTCATTTAGATCGAGATTGTAGGAACTTGGTTCAGAGACGTAGGATTGGTTTTCAATCTGAGATAGTGGAGTAGCTGAGTCTAGTGGTTTACTAGATCGATGAGGGAAAGTGGACGTACCCAAGGTTGGAGAACCACTATAAATCTTTTGTCGTTTGTGTTTGCTTGGTTGATTTGTGTGCAAAGTCGCAATTTTTTTTATTCCGCAAATAGACGCACAACTCACCTATTCACCCCCCCTCTAGGTGATTTAGGTAGACAACTGAACTATTTCAATTGGTATCAGAGGGAGGTTGGTCATTAAAAGGTTAACACCTTGATCAATTTCCTCTTCAGTTGTCTCTTGAGAATTTGCCAAGCATGACCAAGGGTAAAGATTTTGCTAAGCTTCCTCTGTGCACCAAGAACTTTTCCATGTGGAAAGAAAGGATTAAATTTTTCATGGAAGCTGTGGATCCCCGGATCTTCATGATTGTTGAAGAAGGTCTTCACGTTCCAATTACCATCTCCACTATAGATCCAACTAAGCAAATGTCTAAGAAATTAATGAATCTAGATAAGGATGAGATTACACTTGTCTCACTGGATAAGAAAGCTAAAAGTATAATAGCAAGTGCAGTCGATGACTCAACGCTGCAGAACCTGATTCATTGCCAATCTGCTAAGGAAATGTGGCAGTCTATTGTCACCTTAATGGAAGGAACAGAAGAGGTAAGGGATGATAGAAGGTCCCTCCTGAATCAGAAGTATGAAGCCTTCCGGCAAGAGCCAAAAGATACCATTGCAGACACTTTTGAAAATTTCTTCAAGATAGTCAACGGCCTAAGAGTGTATGGTCGAGTCTTCACTAATGGGGAGCTGAATGATAAGTTTCTGAGGTCTCTCACAAAAGAATGAGACAACAAAGTCTGTGCCATCCGGGAGTTTGGCAAACTAGCTGAGACAGACCCACATAATCTCTTTGGCAAGCTAATGTCCTATAAACTGCAGATCAACTCTAGAAAGGCTAAAGAAGAGAAAAGTAATTTCTCTTCAAAGGAAAAGTCCATTGCTTTAAAGGCAGACAGTTCAAAGAAGGGCAAAGCTGCCTCACCTAGAGTTGTCACTTAAAACCGAAAACCGTAAACCGAACCTGAATTAAACCGGAACCGCAAAGAACTGGACCGAACCGTTCGCCAATTATCTGGGTTTCGGTTTGAATTTTGGAACCGTGAAAGACATTGGTCTGGGTATGATTCTTTCATTTTATTATCCGAACCGGAACCGGAACCGCAACATGCAAGTATCGAGCGGTTTCAAAAAATTTAGACCTGATCCGAACCGGACCGAAGCAGAACCGAACCGTGACCCGTTTATTATTATTTTTTATAATATTTTTATTAGAATTAATATTATTATAATATTGTTATTTATTATAATGTGTCAATAATATCTGTACTTATTTTTGATGGTAAAACTGTAACGGTTTGAACTCAAACCGTACTCGTACCAAAGGGGGTCGGTTTTGGACTGAACAAAATCGCATCACACCAAAATTGTGAGGTGTGGTTTGAACAATGCATCAACATTACACAATCGTGATCTTTGAATTTTTGAATGTATATTAGAGGTTCACGGTTCATTTTTGCTCTCAGAAGTCGGGAATTCAAATTCTGAATATTATTTAATATTTGTCAAGAACTGAAAAGAAAGAATAATATCAAAATGGTTTCTAACATGAATATCTGAAATTGATGTCTGGGAATAGTCCAAAAGGAACCACTAGCCAAAGAGGAGACGACAAAGCTACGATAAAATGAAGATAACCTATACTCATTGGCAATAATTAGAATGAAAGACCCTCTGGAAGAAGTCGGTACGAATGATGACAACAGTGTGGCGTGGTTTTATAGATTTTGCACTGTCAAAAACCACATTGCAAACTATGTAGTTTTGTAACGAACGAAACCGCTTCACAACCAAACCGTTTGGTGTAATTTAAAATCAGTACGGTCAGGTGCGGTTTTGTGGTTTTGTGATTCCGATTTTTAACTTTCAGTTTTACGTATTATATTACACAGAAAAAGTACCCCCCCCCCCTTAGTATAACATGAAATTCTTGCGTCCGAGCCCCAGACTTTGAATTCCCTCTTGCAAAAAATTCTAACGAGTTTAATTTTCCCCTCAGGTATTTTATTTTTGACCTCCCTCAATAATTCCGCCAAGTTTGGTTTTGATTTTGGTTGGAACCGATTGGAACCGGACCGAGCCGCATAGAATCGGACCGAACCGTTAGTGGTCGGTTTGGTTTTGGTTCTTGTTAAACCGGAACTGGAACCGTTGATATAACGGTTCCAAAAATTAAGCTGGAACCGGAACCAGAATCGGAACCGGTCAAACCAAATATGGTTTTGGTTCTAATTTGAAGAACCGTTACCTTTGAGGTTCGGTTCACGATTTTAGTAAAACCGGAACCGAACCCGACCCGTGACAACTCTAGCCTCACCAGCACCAGCTCCAGAAGAAAGTGAAGTGGAATCATCTGAGCCAAGCACTTCAGGCTCAGAGCTATCTGAAGGAGAGTTCTCACTGCTCTCAAGACAGTTCAAGAAATTCTTGAACAAAAAGAAGTAATGTAGAAGCAAGGATGCCTCATACAAAAGATCACGACATGACGGTGATCGACAAAAAAATGCTCAAATATCCATGACAGGTATAATTCTAAACCTACCAAACATATTTCGACTGACATAGTTTGTTATTGCTGTAACAAACCAGGTCATGTCATTGCTGATTGCCCCCACAAGAAAAAGGAGGGTGGTAAGAGAGAAAAAAAGAAGTCCTAATACAACAAAAAGAGGACAGAGAAGAGCCTAATAGCAAAGAAGGGAAAAACTCTTAGTGACACTGACTCATCTGAGTCGAGTGAAGAAGAAGAGGCCTACTTTGGGCTTATGGCTCAGACAGATGATGAACAAGAGCCTCAGGTCACTGGGAAGGTAAACTCTCACACTTCTCTTTCTGAATCTGAAGTCTCTGAGCATGATCATGAGAACATCTCTTCTGACGATGAGTATGAACTCATGGCCCAGTATAAAGAGTTGATCAAGGCATACGACAAATGTCGAAAGGTCGTGAAAACTCAGGCAAAAGAGATTAAGTATCTAAAGGCCATAGAAAGATCTCTGAGAGAGGAAGTCGTTAAGATGGACTCACTCAGAGAAGACTTAGATACTGCAGTCGATGAATTCAACAAGGCCATCAAACACCTTGATCTGAAGGATGAAATCATCAAGGGGTTGGAAGAATTACTCGAAGCCGAAAAAAAACTTGTTGAAGGTTTCTCTAAGCCCAAGGTAGTTCTTCCTCTTATTGCTGAGTTCTCTGCTCAGGCCAAGGGTGCTGGGCAAGGCCATGTAGAAGCTCTTAGTAAATCTTCTAGGAGGAATAAGGCTTAGAGAAGGAATAAGTCCGCCAAGAAGGCCTTGGCCAAAGAAAAGGGGAAGGCCCCTCAAGATCAGACTGTAAGACCCCCCTTTTTTTTCTTTTTAAACCACCGGGGTCTTAGGCCCAGAATCACCGCTTTGCGGTGACACCTTCACGCCCTGAAGGGTCTTCACCACAAGGCACTGATTCTGCCGGCCAATTCGATCACAGAAAGGTAGCACGATAATTGAAGTATGTAAAAGTAAGTCCTCTGGTAAATCACATATACAGAAATGAAATCTCCACGAAGGGAGTGTCCACAGAATAATAATCAGAGTACTAAAAATGCGGGCTTATGCCCGATACATCATATCCTCACTACAATCACTCATGCGGAAGCAAAAACAAAACTACTCAAGATCGAGACTCACGGTCCCGGCTGTGTGAATTCCGGAGCTAGACTGCCCCGTCTCCAAGCGCACCGGTCTCTAGGGCTGTTCCCCCGTGCTGGGCTCCGCGATTCCCTCAAATGATGTGGTTCGAAAACTGTTAATCATAAAGACTAAGCCCTATCATCCCCTACCCCTTCCCCCATGGCTCCTAAGAACCGAGCGGAGAGGAAGAAAGGAAAGGGCATGAGGGTGGAGAATGAATCAAAAGCAAATAGGTGGCAGCGGAACTAATCTAGCAATTCTATAATAAACAATGACAATAACAGAAAGTAGAAAATGTAACCTTAACTTATGTGCAGAAGCGCATAAGCCAAGGGATCTTCTGCAAGGCTCCCATCGTATAAAGTGTCTCATACCACTTATACGTTGGGGTGTCGGTTATCAAACAGCAGCATATATATATTGAATTTAACCTTAATTTATAAACTTATCCACACAAGCTTATAGACCAGGGGGTCGTTTTGTAGGTCCTAATATATAAGCGTCCCATTCCACTTATACTTTAGGTGTCAGGGGTTAAATGAATCGATTATGCTATGACATGCAAGTGGGTATGATGGAACATACAAGTGCAACTCACACACTCGACTCTGTGCACACAGACCTTTAGTTCCCCCTTTCGGAGCCGTTACCTCCCAGGATACCTCCGTAGTGGCAGACGGAAGCGGTGGGTTAGGCCTCGCCCACCTCTAAACCAGTAAAGCACTACCGGTCAGACCTATCGTACACCTCAACGCTTGGTGCACTAAGCGGACGCCTGCGTACTCTTGTCGGCTGGCGCACCGAACTTCTGTTGGCGAAGTGCTAACCACACTTGTCGAGTCAACGTATTGGCGTCGGTGCATCGACCCTCCAATACCGAAGACCCACCACCTTAATTTTCTTTACTTTTATGCATATGCAAGTTTAATCGTAATCACACAAAAACCGAGTCGAAGCTCCCCGGACCAAAAACGTCCGTCTCTTAACCAACCGAGCCGAAGCTCCCAACCATCTTCCGGTGATAATGGTGTTTGTGAAACGTGCAACCCTATTTACTAAGTTACTCTTATCAGTTTGTTCTTTCAGTTTACGTTAACCCAGGACTGCCCCCGGTATTTCCTGTGAAGGGTTCTCAAAGGGCACTAGGAACTATGATGGTAGCTGAAGCCCATCATTCCCTTTCGCAATACACTTATTGTTATTGGTTGATTCCCTATGTCCATTCCCTTCTCATATTACGATAGACTATCCTAGGGTGAATTTTAACCTTCCTCTCTTCGGGAAAGACGATCTTTCGTCGAACCCGAGCACCTCATAACTCTAGCCATCACCCCTTCTCACTACCCTTCCTATAACTTTGTTACCAAAATCATCCACACCTATCAACCCAGAAAAAATGAATAACTCCAACTCTGTCCCAGATCATGTCCTATTGCAATTTAGCAATTAGCTATATGCAGACCAACCTAGACTATCTGTCAAACCGATTAGGAAATGAACCAATACTTATCTAAATGCCCTAAATTATTTACTGAAGACTTACCATGACATTACTAGCCTAAATCCAGAAAATGGTAATTTTCCTAATTTATCTGGCTTTTAATTAATTTCCTCAAAAATTCAAAGGGCTACCGGTTTGAACATGAACTACCCTAAGTTCTCATGCAAGATGTCCAACAAAATTATAATAAATAGTATGTTATCTCAATATGGTAAATCAAAAGTTTAATAATTTTTCTATCATCAAAATGGCACTAAAGCTATTTTAGCAATATTTTCTATAATTCGTTATTTGTGAATCAAGTACAGATAATATTCATCCAAAAATTATAATTTAATTATACTATGCAGCTACAACAATAAAAATAGCATTGGCCCAGTTTCATGATTTTTCAGCAAGTATTAATCTTTGAATAAATTAATTACCAAACACCTCTTTAAAGTGGTCTTGTAAATAAAGTGTCGTAACTACAATTCTAAAAATCGTGAATAATTGTCGTCAAGCATATAATGTCCTGAAAGTTTCAAATCCTAAGACTCATAATTTTTTAACAGAAATATTATCAATAATTAATTTTTAAACCATCAAAGCCATTTTTAACATTTGTAAAGGAAGTACTAGATTTACTCCACTAAAAATTATACAAAAATTCAGGATCAACCATTCTGACCTAAAACATTTACTTACAAGATTTAATGAGGTTTCAATGAACAGAAAGATCTAAATAATTAAAACATCAAATATGACTATAACAAACGTTACAAATGAAGTGCTGAATATAGACATCATAAAACTCTAGTAAAATTGCTTTAGCTTCTACCCACTCCAAAACTCACCCTACCCGAGTTTCACAGCTTTTGGATAATGTTTAGTGACCTATTTTACTTATATGGTATTTTACCCTAAGGCTAAGGTTAGGGTTTTGAGGTATCTACTTGTCACCAAATCCTCCAAAATTCCATCCAGATGACTCATATCATGCTAATATCAATTCTACTGAATTTCAAGGCAATACGAGAGCAATTGCCCACATATCCTTCACAACCCTCAAAAACCCTCCATCTAGGGTTTGAGTTTGGATCCTAGGGTAAGCCAATCCTAAATCACACCATTTTCTCCAAGAGGGTTATAATAACCCATCCAAGTCAGTGGTCAAAACATCAGCCTCAGTTGAGGTGATCTGACCGTTCCAACCTCTAGTGCACTTTTACTCAAAAATGCCTCTCTATTGCCTAGTTAAGAATAGGTGACTCCCTATCCAAAACTCATCCAAATGAGTTGTAAATTTGTACAGCACTAGGTATTATAGCCAGGGACCACTCACCAAAATTTGGGAGGGTTTGGAGGTCATTTGACCACTTAAATAAATTTCTCTAAGTTTATTAAATTAAAACAAAAATTTTAGGCAATATATCTCCAAAAATTCCAATTTTTGGACAGCCTTTAGATATGACTAAGGGTTACCCTCTGCCCAAATTTCAGGTCATTTGGACAAAGGAAGAAGAGTGGACATCCATTTTAGTTTCTGCCCAACTCTAGGTACAACCCCCATTAAAACGGATTCTGCGGTTAAACCGCTTACCCAAACGAGTTGAAATCAATTTTAAATTAATCTAGACACGAAGGGATACAACTTTCGTGAATGGCTATTTTTCCTAAATCGGCCTTCAAGTGCCTCGTTTTGCAGCCTCAAAAATATACTCAATTTATGTATCTTTTCATTATGTATTATATACAAAATTTATATATTATAAAGTGATTTTACTGTTCATCTCCCCTACCAAACAGAACCCGAAACAGAAACTCAGAAAACCGTATTTCCTGTAGACTTTCCATGATCCGTTGCCGACTGTCTGAACACTTCCCTGGCCGGCCACCACCACCACCACCTCCGTCGAGTCTATGGCTATCGGTCGGAGGTGGTTGGGCCGCCCGAGGTGGCGGTTTCCGGCGTACCCGAAAATATATTTTTCATGGTTTCTCCATGAAAACGTACGATAGGTCGGGCTCTATTGAGCATGAACTCCTTTCTAAGATCCTAAGATCTACCCACAAAAGAAGAAGTAGAGGAGGACCTTGTTCGCGGTTTGAAGGCGAGATGAACGTCGGATTGTCATGGCGCGGTGGTGGCGTTCCCGAACTTCTTCGACAGCAAGAGCAGAAATCTGAATTCGTTTGGTCTAGGATGTAACCTCTCCTCTTGCTCTAAGGAGGCTGTTATAGATCTCCAAGTGGGGAGGGGGAAGGGTGAATCATTCATGGCAATAAAAGCTCCCTTAACGAATGACTTTTCGGTTATGGTGGAGAGAAGGAAACGTTGGAATAAGAAGAGGCGTTTACCTGGTGGCGATTTCCTATTGGACCTCACTCTCTCTTTCTTATTAAGTAATTAAAGGAGGAAACAGCCCATAATTACTCCTGCTGTAAATTCCCATAATCAGAATTGATTATGAATCGGGTTACAGAAATTTCCAGTCTGGCTGACGTTTCGGCCTTTGTCACAGGCGTGACACGTGGGTCACGGGCGTGACAGGCCCGAGTGGCAAATTCTGAGTTCGACGATCGTCGATCTGATATCGACGATCGTCGAAAGGTGGTCACGCCTTAGGTCACGGGCGTGACACGTGGGTCACGGGCTTGACCGGCCAAGATGCAAATTCCGCGCTCAGCGATTGTCTCGCTGAGATCGACGATCGCTGAAGGGGGTCACGCCCTAGGTCACGGGCGTGACACATGGGTCACGGGCGTGACAGGGCCATGACGCAAATTCTGCGCTCGACGATCGTCGCGCTGAGATCGACGATCGTCAAATGGGTCATGCCCTAGGTCACGGGCGTGACACATAGGTCACGGGCGTGACAGGCCCGGGTTGAAAATTTTGCGCTCGAATATCGTCTCCCTGAGATCGACGATCGTCGAAGGAGTCACGCCCTAGGTCACGGGCGTGACGGGTCGGTCACGGGCGTGACCAACCCGTGACCCGAAATCTCGGTCGATGTATTTCAATTTTTGGGCTTCCTAGGATTCTGTCACGACAAACCGACTCCTAGGGGTCTAGCCGGAAATGGGATGTTACAAATCCCAATAAACAAAACAAAAATTTCGTCCCCGAAATTGAGGTTGAGCCTACGGGGATTTCTACCGAAATAAATTAAACTTGTAACATCCCATACGGTTTTTCTATTGAGTCGAAGCGAGTCTACTTGTTTTATAAACGAAGACAATCTCCCCAATAAACAAAAGATTAGCCCCTACTTTTCTGCGCATGCCTAGGTTCTCAATTTCCCTTACCTAGTTCTACCGGTTCAATGCAAGAAGGTAATTTATTGTATACTGAGAGGTGGTGAGGTATACCTGACTGAACAACTCCGGGTATTTTTGCCTCATCAGGTCCTTCGATTCCCATGTGTGCTCCTCCTGACCGTGGTTTCTCTACAGAACCTTGACTAAGGGGATCTTCTTGCGGCGCAAGATCCGTACTCCTTTGTCGTCGATCCGAACCGGCTCCAAGTGAACAGATCGGTCTGAGGCTACCGGTCCTTCGGTGGTCAAAATCTGCTGTTCCGGACGTAGTAGAGCCCTTCTCAGCGAAGAAATGTGGAAGACATCGTGAAGAGCTGACAGCTCTGGTGGCAACTCCAGCCGGTAAGCTAAGGGGCCCGATCCGCTCCAGGATCCGGTAAGGGCCCATATATTCAGGGCTGAGCTTCTTCTTCTGACCACGCACCCGTGAAACTCCATGCATGGGCCGGATCTTCAAAAACACTCGGTCCCCCACCTGAAACTCCACCTGACGATGCTGGGCGTCATAATACTTAGCTTGTCTGCTCTGCGCCTCTAACATCCTGTCTCTGATCAGCCTCACCTGAGCCTCGGTGTCTTCAACAAAATCTGATCCTAACACCTTCGGATCCTCGTCCTGAACCCAAGAAAGCGGGGTCCTGCATTTTCTTCCATACAAGTCTTCATACAGCGTCATCCTTATGCTGGACTGGTAGCTGTTGTTATAGGAGAACTCGACCAACGGCAACATCTTCTCCCACGGCTCCCCTCGGTCCAGTATACACAGTCGTAGTAGATCCTCCAACGTCCTGTTGGTGCGCTCCGTCTGCCCGTCCGTCTGAGGGTGGAAGGTCGTGCTAAAAGTCAATCGGGTTCCCAGGTATGCCTGCACTGACCGCTACTCCCTGGACGTAAACTGTCCATCGCGGTCCGACACTATCGTCCGTGGCACGCCATGATATCGGACATACTGCTCCACGAACTTCCGTACCAGCACTCCCACCGAGTCATCCTTCCTGATTGGTATAAAGCGGGCCACCTTCGTCAATCGATCAACAATCACCCAGATCGAGTCATTCCCCGTCCGAGACCGGGGAAGCCCATGTATAAAATCCATAGCTATATCATCAAACTTCCACTCCGGCACCGGGAGTGGCTGCAACTGTCATACGGGGTTCCTGCATTCCGCCTTCACCAATTGACAAGCCTCGCAATGGGTCACGAAGTACGTAATGTCCTTCTTCATCCCTGGCCAAAACATCATCTTCTTCAGATCTGCCGTCATCTTGGTGATCCCCGGATGTATAGAATATCTGCTACAATGCGCCTCCGCCATGATGTCCTCCCGAATCCGGCCTCCTGGGGGTATATATATTCTGCCTCTGAAATGTAGCAATCTATCTCTCAGGGAATAATCTCCTGTCGAACCCTCCTCCAAGGCTCGGAATATCGGCTCTGCCCATGCATCTGTCCTTTGTCCGTCCCGGATGCGGTTCCGAATATCATCTATGGCCACCATCGATGCCAGATACTCCCTATACAGCTCTAGATCATCCTCGGACACTAGGGATATCTACATATCTCTGAAGGACCGAACTAGCTCCATGGACATAACCTGGGGCCCGGCTTCGGAAGTGGTAGCTCTCCGACTCAATGCGTCGGCCACCATGTTTGCCTTCCCTGGATGGTAGTGCATCTCATACTGATAGTCTGCTAAGAACTCCACCCAGCGCCTCTTCTTGATATTCAGCTCCTTTTGCGTGTCCACGTATTTCAAGTTCTTGTGGTCGGAGTAGATGTCGCAGTGGACTCCATAAAGATAATGGCGCCAGACCTTCAGAGCAAAAATGACCGCTCCAATCTCAAGGTCGTGCACCGGGTAGTTCTGCTCGTGCTTCTTCAACTGGCGAGACGCATATGCAATCACATGGCCCTTCTGCATCAGTACAGCTCCCATACCCTTGTAGGAAGCGTCGGTGTAGACCTGAAAACCTTCTCTCCCCGAGGGGAGAGTAAGTATGGGGGCCGAGGTGAGTCGATCCTTCAACTCCTGGAAAGCCGCCTGGCACTGCGGGGTCCAAACGAAAGGTGCCTCCTTCTTCGTCAAAGATGTGAGTGGGAGGGCAATTTGGGAGAACCCCTCCACGAACTTCCGGTAATAACCGGCAAGTCCTAGAAAGCTTCGTACATCGGTGGCTGTATTCAACTGCGGCCAATCTCGAACTGCCTGAATCTTTGCCGGATCCACTGCCAACCCGGCTCCGCTGATAATATGGCCTAGAAAGCCCACCTCCTTCAACCAGAACTGACATTTGCTGAACTTTGCATATAAGTGATTCTCCCGCAATCTCTGTAGGGTCAGTGCTAGATGGCGAGTGTGCTCCTCCTCCGTTCTCGAGTAGATGAGGATGTCATCGATAAACACAATGACAAACACATGTAGGTACTCCTTGAAAACCTTGTTCATGAGGGTCATGAATGCCGAAGGTGCATTTGTGAGCCCGAAGGGCATCACCGTGAACTCAAACAATCCATATCTGCTGCTAAAAGCAGTCTTCTGAATATCCTCCTCTCGAATCCGAAGCTGGTAGTAGCCCGACCGCAAATCCAATTTTGAAAAGAAGTGCGCCCCTTCCAGCTGGTCGAACAGCTCGTCTACCCGTGGGAGCGGATAGGTATTCCGGACGGTCAGCCTATTTAGTGCTCGATAATCGATGCACAGGCGGAGTGTCCCATCCTTCTTCTTCACGAATAGGACCGGGGCTCCCCATGGCGAGGAACTCGGTCTAACAAATCCCGCCTCCACCAACTCCTGCAACTGAGTCCGAAACTCCGCCAACTCCTTCGGGGCCATCCAGTAAGGGTCCCTAGATGCCGGCTTGGCCCCTGGCACAAGCTGTATCTGAAAGTCCTGCTCTCGGTGCGGAGGTAGTCCTGACAGTTTCTCTGGAAAGATGTCAGCGAAATCTCGCACCACCGGGATGTCTGTCACCGACTCCTTGACTTCTGCCATCTCAAATAGAATCGGATAGACCTCCTCTCCCTATAGATGGGTCTTAACGGCCTGTACCGAAGATAAGAGTATACGAGAGACAGGTTTTATACCTTCGATGATAATGAAAGAGTCCCCGTGTCTCACGGTGATCCTCTTCGCTTGGCAATCAATCTGAGCATGGTTCCAGTACAGCCATACCATGCCCAGGATCAGGTCGTAGTCGGTCAGCTTCAAAATCATCGTCGGAGCCTCGAACGCCTTTCCACCAATTTCTGCCTCCATATTGCAGTGGTCCGTGGTAAGGAGCTCAGAACCATCCGGTAGTCGCACCCTCATCTTTGAGCCCATGAATCGCTCCACGCCTTCCAGTGCTTCTACGAATGTCTCCGATACAAAGGAGTGAGTAGCTCCAGTATCGAACAGCGTGCGGGCAGGCTTACCGCTGATGAAGACTATACCTGAGGCGATTAAATGTCTTAGGATTCTATAATGAGTTTTCTTTACCTTGGTAATCAATCTAGTGCGGTTCTACGTTTAACCACTAAAAGGAAAATTCTATGAAAATAAAGAAGCATTGCAGCGTACCAGCTATGACCTGCTCCGGATTCCGAGGCTGCGCAAGGTCCAAAGCATATACCTGCTCCCTTCCCTGTCTACGATCTCCCTCCTGGTATCCACGACCGCGACCGAGTCCTCGGCCTCCGTGATGCTGAGCTGGTGGGCCACCCTGTGATGCTGGAGGTGGTGCCCCCCTCATCGGGCAGTTCCTCCGGATGTGCCCAATCTGATGACAAAGGAAGCACTCTGGTGGGGGATACGCCATTCCCCCGGGTCTCAGCATCTTCTGCATCCGAAGAGGTTGAGGGGCCAATATCACCTTCTCCCTCGGCTCCTGCCTCACTTCCTGACGAGGCTGGTCCTCTGTCCTTCTCCCCTCTGGTATAGCACCTCGCCGCTGGTCATTTCTGACTCTCCGTCCCTGATCCTCTATTGGCCGCTTCCGGCCCTGAGTGGTGTGTCAATCAGCCTCAATCCTCTTTGCCATCTCCAAGATCCGGGAGATAGGCCCGTCGGATACAAACAACAAAGCCTCCCTCATTCTTAAATAAAAGTGGACAATTTATATGTGATCCCTATATGGGCACACCACTGCTTTCGCTGCTTAGTTTGTCCCCAAACGAACCTCGAGCGGGGGAGACCCAGGGGTAGTGGACTGCTACCTTTTTCAGATCGATGTTTCCCTCTGATACCACTTGTAAGACCCCTTTTTTTTTCTTTTTAAACCACCGGGGTCTTAGGCCCAGAATCGCCGCTTTGCGGTGACACCTTCACGCCCTAAAGGGTCTTCACCACAAGGCGCCGATTCTACCGGCCAATTCGATCACAGAAAGGTAGCTCGATAATTGAAGTATGTAAAAGTAAGTCCACTGGTAAATCACATATACAGAAATGAAATCTCTACGAAGGGAGTGTCCACAGAATAATAATCAGAGTACTAAAAATGCGGGCTATTGCCCGGTACATCATATCCTCACTACAATCACTCATGCGGAAGCAAAAACAAAACTACTCAAGATCGAGACTCACAGTCCCGGCTGTGTGAATTCCGGAGCTAGACTGCCCCATCTTCAAGCGCACCGGTCTCTGGGGCTGTTCCCCCGTGCTGGGCTCCGCGATTCCCTAAAATGATGTGGTTCGAAAACCGTTAGTCATAAAGACTAAGCCCTATCATCTCATACCCCTTCCCCCATGGCTCCTAAGTACCGAGCGGAGAGGAAGAAAGAAAAGGACATAAGGGTGGAGAATGAATCAAAAGCAAACAGGTGGCAACAGAACTAATCTAGCAATTCTATAATAAACAATGACAATAACAGAAAGTAGGAAATGTAACCTTAAATTATGTGCAGAAGCGCATAAGCCAAGGGATCTTCTGCAAGGCTCCCATCGTATAAAGTGTCTCATACCACTTATACGTTGGGGTGTCGGTTATCAAACAGCAGCATATATATATTGAATTTAACCTTAATTTATAAACTTGCCCACACAAGCTTATAGACCAAGGGGTCGTTTTGCAGGTCCTAATGTATAAGCGTCTCATTCTACTTATACTTTAGGTATCAGGGGTTAAATGAATCGATTATGCTATGACATGCAAGTGGGTATGATGGAACATGCAAGTGCAACTCACACACGCGACTCTGTGCACACAGACCTTTAGTTCCCCCTTTCGGAGCCGTTACCTCCCAGGATACCTCCGTAGTGGCAGACGGAAGCGGTGGGTTGGGCCTCGCCCATCTCTAAACCAGTAAAGCACTACCGGTCAGACCTATCGTATGCCTCAACGCTCGGTGCACTAAGCGGACGCCTGCATACTCTTGCCGGCTGGCGCACCGGACTTCTGTTGGTGAAGTGCTAACCACACTTGTCGAGTCAGCGTATTGGCATCGGTGCATCGACCCTCCAATACCGAAGACCCACCACCTTAATTTTCTTTACTTTTATATACATGCAAGTTTAATCGTAATCACACAAAAACCGAGCCGAAGCTCCCCGGACCAAAAACGTCCGTCTCTTAACCAACCGAGCCGAAGCTCCCAACCATCTTCTGGTGCTAATGGTGTTTGTGAAACATGCAACCCTATTTACTAAGTTACTCTTATCAGTTTGTTCTTTCAGTTTACGTTAACCCAGGACTGCCCCCGGTATTCCCTGTGAAGGGCTCTCAAAGGGCACTAGGAACTATGATGGTAGCTGAAGCCCATCGTTCCCTTTCGCAAGGCACTTATTGTTATTGGTTGATTCCCTTTACCCATTCCCTTCTCATATTACGATAGACTATCCTAGGGTGAATTTTAACCTTCCTCTCTTCGGAAAAGACGATCTTTCGTCGAACCCGAGCACCTCGTAACTCTAGCCATCACCCCTTCTCACTACCCTTCCTATAATTTTGTTACCAAAATCATCCATACCTATCTACCCAGAAAAAATGAATAACTCCAACTCTGTCTCAGATCATGTCCTATTGCAATTTAGCAATTAGCTATATGCAGACCAACCTAGACTATCTGTCAAACCGATTAGGAAATGAACCAATACTTATCCAAATGCCCTAAATTATTTACTGAAGACTTACCATGACATTACTAGCCTAAATCCAGAAAATGGTAATTTTCCTAATTTATCTGGCTTTTAATTAATTTCCTCAAAAATTCAAAGGGCTACCGGTTTGAACATGAACTACTCTAAGTTCTCATGCAAGATGTCCAAAAAAATTATAATAAATAGTATGTTATCTCAATATGGTAAATCCAAAGTCTCATAATTTTTGTATCATTAAAATGTCACTAAAGCTATTTTAGCAATATTTTCTATAATTTGTTATTTGTGAATCAAGTACAGAGAATATTCATAAAAATAGTATTGGCCCAGTTTCATGATTTTTCAGCAAATATTAATCTCTGAATAAATTAATTACCAAACACCTCTTTAAAGTGGTCTTGTAAATAAAGTGTCGTAACTACAATTCTAAAAATCATGAATAATTGTCGTCAAACATATAATGTCTTGAAAGTTTCAAATCCTAAGACTCATAATTTTTCAACAGAAATATCATCCATAATTAATTTTTAAACCATCAAAGCCATTTTTAATATTTGTAAAGGAAGTACTAGATTTACTCCACTAAAAATTATACAAAAATTCAGGATCAATCATTCTGACCTAAAACATTTACTTACAAGATTTAATGGGGTTTAAATGAACAGAAAGATCTAAATAATTAAAACATCAAATAGGGCTATAACAAACGTTACAAGTGAAGTGCTGAAAATAGACATCATAAAACTCTAGTAAAATTGCTTTAGCTTCTACCCACTCCAAAACTCACCCTACCCGAGTTTCACAGCTTTTAGATAATCTCTAGTGACCTATTTTACTTATATGGTATTTTACCCTAAGGCTAAGGTTAGGGTTTTGAGGTATCTAATTGTAATCAAATCCTTCAAAATTCCATCCAGATGACTCATATCATGCTAATATCAATTCTACTGAATTTCAAGGCAATACGAGAGCAATTGCCTCTATATCCTTCACAACCCTCAAAAACCCTCCATCTAGGGTTTGAGTTAGGATCCTAGGGTAAGCCAACCCTAAATCACACCATTTTCTCTAAGAGAGTTATAATAACCCATCCAAGTCAGTGGTCAAAACATTAGCCTCAGTTGAGGTGATCTGACCGTTCCAACCTCTAGTGCACTTTTACTCAAAAATGTCTCACTATTGCCTAGTTAAGATTATGTGACTCCCTATCCAAAACTCATCCAAATGAGTTATAAATTTGTACAACACTAGGTGTTATAGGCAAGGACCACTCACCAAAATTTGGAAGGGTTTGGAGGTCATTTGACCACTTAAATAAATTCCTCTAAGTTTATTAAATTAAAACAAAAACTTTAGGCAATATATCTCCAAAAATTTCAATTTTTGGACAGCCACTAGATATGGCTAAGGGTTACCCCCTGCCCAAATTTCAGGTCATTTGGACAAAGGAAGAAGAGTGGACATTCATTTTAGTTTCTGCCCAACTCTAGGTACAGCCCCCATTAAAACGGGTTCTGCGGTTAAACCGCTTACCCAAACGAGTTGAAATTAATAATCTAGACACAAAGGGCTACAGCTTTCGTGACTGGCTATTTTTCCTAAATCGGCCTCTAAGTGCCTCGTTTTGCAGCCTCAAAAATATACTCAATTTATGTATCTTTTCATTATGTATTATATACAAAATTTATATATTATAAAGTGATTTTACTGTTCATCTCCCCTACCAAACAGAACCCGAAACAGAAACTCAGAAAATCGTATTTCCTGTAGCCTTTCAATGATCTGTTGCCGGCTGTCTGAACACTTCCCTGGCCGGCCACCACCACCACTACCTCCGTCGAGGCGATGGCTATCGGTCGGCGGTGGTTGGGCCGCCGGAGGTGGCGGTTTCCGGCGTACCCGAAAATATATTTTTCATGGTTTCTCCATGAAAACGTACGATAGGTCCGGCTCTATTGAGCACGAACTCCTTTCTAAGATCCTTAGATCTACCCACAAAAGAAGAAGTAGAGGAGGACCTTGTTCGCAGTTTGAAGGCGAGATGAACTTCAGATTGTCATGGCGCGGTGGTGGCGTTCCCGAATTTCTTCGACAGCAAGAGCAGAAATCTGAATTCGTTTGGTCTAGGATGTAACCTTCTCCTCTTGCTCTAAGGAGGCTGTTATAGATCTCCAAGTGGGGAGGGGGAAGGGTGAATCATTCATGGAAATAAAAGCTCCCTTAACGAATGGCTTTTCGGTTATGGTGGAGAGAAGGAAATGTTGGAATAAGAAGAGGCGTTTACCTGGTGGCGATTTCCTATTAGACCTCACTCTCTCTTTCTTATTAAGTAATTAAAGGAGGAAACGACCCATAATTACTCCTGCTGTAAATTCCCATAATCAGAATTGATTATGAATCGGGTTACAGAAATTTCCAGTCTGGCTGACGTTTCGGCCTTTGTAACGGGCGTGATACGTGGGTCACGGGCGTGACAGGCCCGAGTGGCAAATTCTGAGTTCGACGATCATCGAAAGGTTAGCCCCTACTTTTATGCGCATGCCTAGGTTCTCAATTTCCCTTACCTAGTTCTACCGGTTCAATGCAAGAAGGTAATTTATTATATACTGAGATGTGGTGAGGTATACCTGACTGAACAACTCCGGGTATTTTGCCTCATCAGGTCCTGCATTCCCATGTGTGCTCCTCCTGACCGTGGTTTCTCCACAGAACCTTCACTAAGGGGATCTTCTTGCGGCGCAAGATCCGTACTCCTTTGTCGTTGATCCGAACCAGCTCCAAGTGAACAGATTGGTCTGAGGCTACCGGTCCTTCGGTGGTCAAAATCTGCTGTTCCGGACGTAGTAGAGCCCTTCTCAGCGAAGAAATGTGGAAGACGTCGTGAAGAGCTTCCAGCTCTAGTGGCAACTCCAGCCGGTAAGCTAGGGGCCTGATCCGCTCCATGATCTGGTAAGGGCCCATATATCTAGGGCTGAGCTTCTTCTTCCGACCACGCACCCGTGAAACTCCATGCATGGGCCAGATCTTCAAAAACACTCGGTCCCCCACCTAAAACTCCACCTGACGATGCCGGGCATCATAATACTTAGCTTGTCTGCTCTGCGCCTCTAACATCCTGTCTCTGATCAGCCTCACCTGAGCCTCGGTGTCTTCAACAAAATCCGATCCTAACACCTTCGGCTCCTCGTCCTGAACCCAAGAAAGCGGGGTCCTGCATTTTCTTCCATACAAGGCTTCATACGACGCCATCCTTATGCTGGACTGGTAGTTGTTGTTATAGGAGAACTCGACCAACGGCAACATCTTCTCCCACGGCTCCCCTCGGTCCAGTATACACAGTCGTAGTAGATCCTCCAACGTCCTGTTGGTGCGCTCTGTCTGCCCGTCCGTCTGAGGGTGGAAGGCCGTGCTAAAAGTCAATTGGGTGCCCAGGTATGCCTGCACTGACCGCCACTCCCTGGACGTAAACCATCCATCGCGGTCCGACACTATCGTCCGTGGCACGCCGTGCTAGAAGGCAAGATTTTTCTAGTGTAAATCTATGTCGACAACATTATATTTGGCTCTACTGACGACAACCTTTGCAAAAAAGCAAGGGAAGTTTGAAATGAGCAGCATGGGAGAGCTGAAGTATTTCTTAGGGCTTCAAGTGAAACAATCTGAAGGTGGAATTTTCATCTGCCAGACCAAGTTCACCAAAGAGCTAATTAAGAAATTCGGAATGGAGAACGCAAACTCTATGAGGACTCTAATGGGTTCAACCATTTCTCTGGATAAGGATGAGAAAGGGAAACCTTTTGATGAAACCAAGTACAGAAGCATAGTTGGATCTTTGCTCTACCTTACTGCTAGTAGACCAGACATAATGTTCTCTACATGTGTCTGTGCTAGATTCCAAGTGAACTGTAAGGAATCTCACTACGCTGCTGCAAAGCAGATTTTGAGATACCTTAAAGGTACATCAAATCTTGGTTTATGGTACCCAAGAAGTAATGACAACGAGCTAATTGGTTTTTCAGATGCTGACTTTGCAGGTAGTAAAGATGACTGAAAAAGCACTTCTGGGACATGTCAATTCCTTGGAAGAAGACTTATTTCATGGAGTAATAAAAAGCAAAACTGTGTCGCAATCTCAACGGCCGAGTCAGAATATATTTATGTTGGTAGTTGTTGTGCATAGTTGTTTTGGCTAAAGAATCAGCTGGAAGACTACAACATGAAGGTAAAAAGCATTCCAATGTTTTGCGACTCCTCCAACGCAATAGCAATTGCCAATAACCCAGTCTCGCACAGCCGGACAAAGCACATCGAGCTAAGATATCACTTCATTCGGGAGCATGTGGAGCAAGGGGATGTGGATCTGCAATATGTTCCTACAGACAGACAAGTTGTAGATATTTTCACCATGCCGCTGGACGAGACTAAGTTCAACTTCTTCAAAACTGAACTTGGCATGCTCAACAAGGAAGGATAGATAAGGTGGAATCATTTCAAGGCTCAGAAATCAAGGGCAAGCCAAAAAAGTTAGAAGTTTCTCTAAGTGGACTTGATTTCTCGGGAAACAGGATGACCTCTCGGGAAGTGCACTATAATTACTCGAGTATTTTTCGTCTTCTCGAGAAACAGAAGTATCTCACTCGAGTATCATTACTCGAGTAATAACTTTGTTCTCGAGAAGTAAAATCATCACTCGAGAAATAGGTTCTGACTTCTCGAGAAGCAGTCATTCATTTCTCGAGAACTAAGTCTCTACTCGAGAAATGACTCTTCAATTTTCGAAATTTTTTGAATTCTTCTGTTTCGCTCTAAGCCTGCTTTTCGCCCTAATCTAAGGATTAATTTAGACATAATCATTATTACTAGACTTATATAAATAGAGAACTTTAGATTTCATTAAACCAACACAATTTCAAAATCCATTTCTCGAGAAATTGTTTCGTCTTCCGCCGCTGAACCAGAGTTTTCGTCATCGTCGTCTTCCCTTTGCCGCTCATCTTTTTCTTAAAGAATCTTTGGCGCCGCAATCCAAGATTGGGGTTGGAAGTGAGTTAGTTGCTGCTGGGATCGCAGAACTGTCGGACGATTTCAAAAAATTTCTGATACTTCTCGACAGTGCAGGTTTGTCGTTTGTTCTTCAAGAACCCTGCAAGATACTGTTTCCAGAAGTTGAAGAATTCTTCAAGAATATCAAAGTAAGGAGAAATGGCCAAGTCCTGAAATCTAAGGTTAAAGGTATTAAGATCAAGTTAAATAAGACCATTGTCTCTCAACTGTTAAGATTGCCAGTTGTAGATGAAGAAGATGATTTAGCTGCTGAAGAAAATGCCTGGGCTTGCAGTTACTGTGGAATCTCTACTGAAGCCAATTATATTAGAAGACCAGATTTGAATGCAGAGAGCAAACTGCTGGTAGACATCATTGGAAAAATCCTCTGGTGCAAGACAGGTTCTACAGGATTTATATCTAATGACTTGTTTACAGTTCTCACAGCCATAGTGTGCAGGAAGAAATTTCAATTTGGAATGATAATTCTTGATAAAATAAGGGAGAGCATTAAGGCTCCAAATTTTGCAATGATTATATCTCTAATGCTTCATGAGATAAATCCTCAAGTTTTTAACACCTCAAAGGGTACTCCCATCCACTATATGAAGAAAATTTCTATTGCTTCCATTCAAAGATGGGAAGTCAGATTACAGAATCCATCTCAGGCTGCTAAGATTTCAGAAGTTGCTGCCTCAGAGGTTAGGACCCCATCTCCCTCTCATCCTGAGATTGCTCACACTGATGGTGTAGCAATTGAGGGGGAGCCTGTCTCCTCTGCTCCTGCTGTAAGAATTCCTTCCTCCTCTCCAGTCAGATCTCCTCATCCAGAAATTTCTATAGCTCTACATACAAAACAAGTTTAGGATACTCTCTTATCTACATCAGAAGATATTAATAGAATGATAGAGGAACTTACTGAAAAGGAGCCACCTCAGGTCCTAACTCCAGATAAAATTCCATCTGCAGTCCCTGCTGCTTCACCAGTACAGCCTTTAAAGTCACCTCATGCTGCCTCAGAATTTGCTGATCAAACCAAGCAAGACATTGTCCTCCTCTCTGATGATGACCAAGGTTCTCCAGAACCAGTTGAACCAGATTTGAGGAACTTAAATTTCTCTCTTCCTGTCTTTACTGATGAATAAGAAGAAACTGTTCCTGATCACTTCAAGAGAGCTCCAAGCTCTGTGGTAATTGAAGAAATTACTCCATGGAAAGTTCCTGCTCATCCTGTTGTTGCCACTGCTACTGCTACTGCTTCTGTTTCTACCAGTTCTGATATTTTAAGTAAAATTGAATAGATGTTGGTTGACCAAAGAAAGCATTTTGATGATTCCTTGTTATCAGTGCAAACTCAAGTCACTACTCTTGAAAAGGAGATGAGCAGAGGATTTGCAAAAATTCAACATAACACTGATCAACTAAAACATCTATTTCAGGTTTGTGGGAAAGCCTTAGACCACACTATTACAAGTGTTGGTAAAGTGATGAATCAATGCATAACTCTAGCAAACAATCAGATTTTTCTTGAGAAGAAAGGCCAAGAAAATTTTATGAAGGTATATGAGGAAGTTGGCACCTTTAAAGAGGGCACAATAGGCTCTCTCTGTGTAGAAATCAGAAAGGGGGAGAATCTAATAAAAGAACATGTAGCCAAGCTTGTAGATGAATTCACTAAAAATGCTCATGCTCTTTGGACTGAAAAGTTAACAGGAATCAACAATGATGTGCTTGCCCAAATCCAGTCTGTAAAATTTCATACATATGATACAGCAGTATGGATGCACAATCAGATATTTCTAGAGTTTCAAGCAGATCCCAATATTATTCCTCATCATCTCAACCCTCTTGCTGAAACTCAGTCTGCTCAATCTGCTCAGATGCATGTTCCTTCTCCTATACCAACATTCTCCCCTAGACCTTCTGATGAGACTATTCCTCCAGATTCTTACACTCAAGTGTGGGATGATATTATTCCCCAGGACTTACCTGAAGTTCACTTTCCTAATAAAAGAAAATATGGTGAAGGTCCCTCTGCCTCCAAATCAGTTCCTAATCCAGAGATAGAGAAGAGGAAAGCCCAAGAATATGCTGAAATCTGGAGCCCCACTTCCAAGACTTTGATTTTAGATACTTTGAAGCTGGTAATGGATTACAATGAAAACAGATCTAACCATTACAGTTCTACTGAATGGGACCTCTATGATAAATCTATGACAAAGAGAAGGATCTATGACAGAGAATATGACAGAAATAATCCCAAGGCACCCCAAGACCACCTAAGTACTACCCAAAGCCATTCAGTTATTTCAGGAGGCAAAAAGAGAAGTCTGAAAAGCTACATCATCAACAACATCAGAGCTAGGATTGTATTTTTGGATGTTGAGAATATGGATTAAATGAATGTAGACTTGAAATCTGAAACTATTCTGATTATATAAACTCTAGTTTTGATAATTATGTGTCTATCTTCATTTCTTGCATTTCTTTTTATTCTTAACTTTTCATCTCCAGTTCTTTTTATTGTGATATAATTCACCTTAGTATAGAGGGTTATGACTTCTACAAATAGGAGAAGATTGTTGGGTATTGCATCCACAATAACCCAGATTTGCATGAAATCACCCTTGAACTAATATGAATTAAGTTGTATTTGATCCTCTATTTTAGTTATGTGTTTGTAGGACTTTATTGTTAAGTGTAGACCAATGTCAGTCTGCAGTGGGTCATAAACACAGGATCGATCATACAATGTAATTTCTCATTGTGTGATCCAAGGTGTTGACTCATGTTTAGCATTTCTATTAGGATACACTTCATTTTCAAGCACTTAGATCAAGAGATGAGATGTTAGTGTTGAGCTTTGTCAGAAAAAAAAGTTTTCTTAAAAACAGAAATTCTCTAAGTCTTTTTCTCGAGTAGTCCTTTAGTTCTCGAGAAATAGAAGTCGAGTTCTCGAGTAGTATATTTGAGAGTTCTCGAGTAATCAGTAACTTTATTCGAGTATTATACTTAGTTCTCGAGTAGTCCCTTAGTTCTCGAGAAACAAAGTTTAGTTCTCGAGTAGACTCCTTATCTACTTCTCGAGTACTGATTTGTTATATCAGAAAATTTTTTAAGTGTAGTTCTCGAGAACAACTCTTAGTTCTCGAGAAATGTTATTCCTAGTTCTCGAGAAACTTTCCTTTTCTCGAGAAGCAATTCTCGTTCTCGAGTAATCCATTTCTTTGTTCTCGAGAAATTCAGACAGTACTCGAGTACTCAACAGTAATAGCGTTGAGAGCGTTGAGTGCTAAGACCTGACTCAATGCCATTAGTTGCCCTTTCTCGAGAAGAAAATCCTAGTTCTCGAGTAGTATTCTTCTTTCTCGAGAACTGAAGTTCCGTTTAGCAGAAATGTTGTCTCGAGTAATCCTTTGTCTTCTTCTCGAGTAATAAACATTACTTCTCGAGAAATATCATTCTTCTCGAGAAACGTAAGTCTTTTTCTGCAAAAACTTCTGTTAAGTCCAGAATGATGGGATTTTCAAATCACTTGATGTGACTGGTCCACGTGTACGTTATTAAGACTAATTATGACTGTTAGAGAGATCCTATATAAAGTCATGTCAATCGACTAACTCTAATACCAAGAATACAAAGGATCTACACGCTGTCATAATTTCTCAAGTCGCTGAATCCTCTCTCTCTTTCTTACCAAAACAAGACCCGCCGCCGCCGATCTTCATCGTGCAAGAATTAGGGTTTCTGATTCAAAAGATTTAGACAAAGATTGATTTCTTGATCGTGATAGTCTCTCTTTCTCCATCAACGTTCCGATCGGGTGAAGTCAAAAGAAAATCTTCAGATCTAGTTCTAGCTGTGAGTTCTTCTTCAACAAGTCTGATAAAGCCGCAACTCTCAAAGAAGAAGATCCAGCCAGAACATCTCAAGATTCGAAGATCATTTGTTTGTATTTTCAATTTTTGATTATCAATTCTTGTAGGAGATTTTTCTCCGAGTTGTAGGAAGTTTTATCTTCTGAGTGTAGATCCATTTGGATCGAGATTGTAGGAACTTGGTTCCGAGACGTAGGATTGATTTTCAATCCGAGATAGTGGAGTAGCCGAGTCTAGTGGTTTACTAGATCGGTGAGGGAAAATGGACGTACCCAAGGTTGGGGAACCACTATAAATCTTTTGTCGTCTGTGTTTGCTTGGTTGATTTGTGTGCAAAGTCGCAATTTTTTTATTCCGCAAATAGACGCACAACTCACCTATTCACCCCCCTCTAAGTGATTTAGGTAGACAACTGAACTCTTTCACACGTCAAATTCCGGGCGTCGAACCCGAACTTCTCAGAGGCGTCTTCCTTGGCGGACTCCGCCCCAACGGCTTCTATTCAGCACTCATGAGAGAGACCGTGCCCAGTTATTCATATCTCGTTCACTGGGTCGAGGCCTAGATAGCAGTCGACGAGGCTATTGAAGCGCACCGCCAGCAGTTTGAAGGAAGACAAAAAAAGGAAGAAAGAAGAGGAACCAACTCTCACAAGACAAGAAGAACGACGTCGGAGTGAGCATCGCCACGATAGCCGTCAACGTGACCTTCCCAGGAATGGGGGGAACCATCCACTTCAGGAATACACCCCTCTGAATACCACCCGCACTAATATGATGTATGCAATTCAAAATGATCTGGCATTCCAACGACCAAGAGCACCGCGACCAAACCCCAAGGCTGACCAGACAAGATACTGCGAGTTCCACTGCGCAACGGGTCACAACACCGAAGAGTGTGTCGGGCTAAAAGATGAAATTGAACATCTTGTCTGCTAGGGGCTCCTCGGGAGATTTTTACAAGGACAAGCATAGATCTCAGCACAAGGAAACGGTGGAGGAAGGTAGATGGTGGGCAACATAGAGACCATCGTCGGACCCCCGACAATGGATACCTTGGATGGACGCTCTCCCCGACGCAGGATGACCCTCTACAACACACCTGCAGCCTGGAATTTGCGTCGCATCCATCCCTCCGCATTTTTATCTTTTATTAATGTTGTTTATTATCTCCATTTTCCATCATCTTGTTTTCATCACTTTAGAACAGTAAAAGTCACGAGCTCAGGCTCGCGCAAACCATATTTATTTCTAAGTACAATATCATATTTGTTTTAAGGTAAAGCCGTGCTTATAAACCGAACAAGCAGGTTCTTCACCAACTTTGCCCCTCAACGTCATTCATCGCCTGGGCCTGCCCCCCTCGTGAATGCATTCAGATTGAGCACTTACATTCTCCGGTACCCGGATTGAGCACCTACGTTCTCCGGCAGTGGGATTGAGTACTTACATTCTCCGACGTCACTCTTTGTGCCATCTTCAGGGTCTTCCCCCCTCGCGACTGTACCCAGATTGAGCACTTACGTTCTCTGGCACCCGGATTGAGAACTTACGTTCTCCGGTACCCGGATTGAGCACCTACATTCTCCGGCAGTCAGATTGAGTACTTACATTCTCCGACGTCACTCTTCATGCCATCTTCAGGGTCTGCCCACCTCGCGACTGCACCCGGATTGAGCACTTACGTTCTCCGGCACCCGGATTGTGCACTTACGTTCTCCGGTACCCGGATTGAGAACCTACGTTCTCCGGCAGTCGGATTGAGTATTTATATTATCTGACGTCACTCTTCGTGTCATCGTCAGGGCCTGACCCCCTCGCGACTGCACCTGGACTGATCACTTACGTTCTCCGACACCCGGATTGAGCACTTACGTTCTCCGGTACCCGAATTGAGCACATACGTCCTCCGGCAGTCGGATTGAGTACTTACATTCTCCGACGTCACTCTTCGTGCCATCGCTATGGCCTGCCCCCCCCCCCCTCGCGACTGCACCCAGATTGAGCACTTACATTCTCAGGCACCCGGATTGAGCACTTACGTTCTTCGGTACCCGGATTGAGCACCTACGTTCTCCGACAGTCGGATTGAGTGCTTACATTCTCCGACGTCACTCTTCGTGTCATCGTCAGGGCCTGCCCCCCTCGCGACTGTACCCGGATTGAGCACTTACGTTCTTCGGCACCTGGATTGAGCACTTACGTTCTCTGGTACCCGGATTGAGCACCTACGTTCTCTGGCAGTCGGATTGAGTACTTACATTCTCCGGCGTCACTCTTCGTGCCATCGTCGGGGCCTGCCCCCTCGCGACTGCACCCGGATTGAGCACTTACGTTCTCCGGCACCCGAATTGAGCACCTACGTTCTCCGGTACCCGGATTGAGCACCTACGTTCTCCGGCAGTCGGATTAAGTACTTACATTCTCTGATGTCACTCTTTGTGCCATCGTCAAGGCCTTCCCCCTCGCGATTGCACTCGGATTGAGCGCTTACGTTCTCCGGCACCCAGATTAAGCACTTATATTCTCCGGTACCCGGATTGAGCACCTACGTTCTCCGGCAGTAAGATTGAGTACTTACATTCTCCGACGTCACTCTTTGTGCCATCGTCAGGGCCTGCCCCCCTCGTGACTGCATCCGAATTGAGCACTTACGTTCTCCGGCACCCGGATCGAGCACCTACGTTCTCCAGCAGTCAGATTGAGTACGTACATTCTCTGATGTCACTCTTCGTGCCATCGTCAGGGCCTACCCCCCTCGCGATTGCACCCGGATTGAGCGCTTACGTTCTCTAGTGCCCGGATTGAGCACCTACGACGGTCGGATTTAGTATTTACATTCTCCGACGTTACTCATCGTGCAACCTTGCAGGGGTCTACCCCCTTTCACGACAAAGCCGTGACAGGAGCCGTGCAAACTAAGTCACGAGTCAGTCTCGTACGGGCAAAGGTCGCGAGTCAGTCTCGCACAAAACAACGTTACACGTCAAACTTACGCGAAACAACATGAACTTTGCCAACTGGGGTACCATTCTGGAAGCACCGTCTCTACATTTGGGAACCTCGCCGCAACAAGTTCCCCCTTCCGACCTTATACAAGAAGTACTCGGTGATACACTCGGGGGGGGGGGGGGCAACAGAAACTCCACATCTCAGCGATCTCTTCCCTTGGGCGCTTAGTGCGCCAAGCATGCTATACCTTGCGCACATCGTATATGCTGCGTGCATCGCGCAACATCACTCATTATCCATCGTACACATTACATACTGTGCACATCATACCTCGTGCACACGTCACATACCTTGCGCCTTGCACACACAAAGCACAGTTGTGAATATCGCGCCATGCGCACGCAAAGTCCAAATGTACAGCTCACGTACGACACACCCATCCACGCGCAAGGTCAGACGTGCACAGGGTCGCGCGCAGGGTCGCGTGTGTAACACCCCTATCCATCACATAACATATAGCAGTAGGTCCGGTCGGGGCCCGACGCCATATACCACAGACAGACCAGTGGGTTACTAAATGAAACCATTTTTCCAATCACATGTCCTACACAGAGTACATTCTAGCGAAAGTAATTTAATAAGTTGCAAAGAAAGAACCCAGCCAAAAGCATGAATGTCCACTAACAAACCCAAATAGGAATGAACGCACAAATACACCAAGTACTGGGTCTTATGGCCTTACAAAAGTTTACTTAAAAAAATGTGTTACACATGAGAATAAAGTAAACAATACACTTCGGCCTTCGAGGGCCAGCACCGCAATAAGGGCTTTAGCCCGCTATTTGTCACTCGGCTCCACAGCACCTACAAGCAACATTCCACCGCACGGTAGCAAACAAAAGCAACGGTCAGCTAAAGCTGACCAAATTATAACGACCCCACCCCTTTACTTGGGGTGACGGTGCTCCTTCCTTGCAATGCATTAGTATAAACAAACGGGATAGCGAAAGTACAAATTAAGTACACTTCACCACAGGCGTAGGCATACACGGCCACACACCCTGTGCTCTCAGGGCACTTACACGGTGAACTCGGTCCACCACCGCCTCTAGGGCAGCAAATCTCGCGAGCATTTTGGTCCTTTCGGCCTAAGCCTAAGACCCTCCATCTATGCCAACTATAAGTGTCACGTACTTTAGGTCTCTTTAACCGAACGGCACAGAGCAGGTACGGTTCTGCCTAACCCGATGCTCACACCGTAACGTCAATTTAAGTCATATGCGCGGGTCAAGCTTCCCCGAGTCCCAAAGCGATTACACAAATCTTAAATAACCCAGTTATGTACAAGTTGGCTCCCAGGCCACCAAGATGACACAATCATGCTTCTGCCCAGTTTTTTGGGTGCACCTTGGAGTTAATCCCCAAGATTCCCTGATGCAATCTATGTTAACCCCCCCCCCAACATTTTGCCCGGGTTGGGCCGAAGGGGTGCTACTAGTGGAAGACGCCCACCTAGTGCTTATAGGGGAAACGTTCCACCCTATTCAATCACTAGTTGGTCGCCTTGCTCGGCTCGAATCATAACATTCACAACCCATCAGAATATAGCGGAAGCATTAACATGAAACCATTGCAGATTTATATATCACATATTAAAATCACAGCAGTTCTAGTGCCGAAGTCTAAGTACTTATATAAGCTCGTGGGCTATACATGTGATACATATAATCCTCATATACTCTCTCTCTCTCTACGCTGCTCGGCGTAACTCACGTCTCTAAACTCTGGGGACGGAGAGGGTGCATCTACTTGAGTAGACCTAGCTGCTGGCGTAATCTCCCGCGGCAACGGGTCACTACGGTGCTTCACCTCCTGTGAATGGTTAATCAAATAACAGTTAGTCACAGTGCTAAGTGGAAACAAATTCCCTCCCCGGATCCATATCCTGGGGACGAGCACGCACCCACCCAACAGAAGTAAATAGCCGAAGCAAGAGAGCGTTAGCATAACATTTCATATATGAACAGCTATGAGCAAATATAAAAGAGTGCAATATAACTGGAAAAAGCAGCAATAGTTTAAAACGGTTATAACAATGCTCTACTAGCTCATCAGCACAACAGGTTTTCATATCCTGAATTCTATCGCAGGCATTCACAGCCGCGCACATACCGCAGGCATTCACAGCCGTGCACACAAACCCTATGTCGATATAGTTTGGAACGCTTCTGTTCCAGCAGGGTAGCGAGCCCCGCGGGCCTCACCGATGTGGCCATCGGTGATAGTGGACAGTCCTGCCACTTCTGGGGGTGATCGTACCGCACAACCCTAGGCCCTAATGTACAACCTGGTGTACTCTTGGATGTGAGCGACATCCAGCGAATCATTTTGGCCGACCAGCGGAGGAAAACCCGACGGGGAATAAAACGGCCGGTCACACGTGGTACTCATCTCCTTGTCGCCTTGAGTCGTCGACCTTCCCGCACCGGTACGAACGGTCTACGGGAGGGACTGACCCACAACTATTCCACCGCAAGTAATTTACAAACAATCAATCAACGACAAACATAATAGACACCGGGTCTATGTCGGCCTGTCAAACTAGACTTCAAACTTCGGGCGGCGGCACTTAGCTCTACTTTTGACAAGGAGTGTGGGAGCGCTTTATTTGGGGCTAGGCCTAGAGGAATACCTCAACTCCGGGTATCCCCAACTAAGGATCAACCTTAATAACGACTGCTCGTCAGAGCAGGACCCGGGATTATAATAGTAAATTGCAATGAGGACAAACATGGTGTTTATGCTGCTTATTTAAAGTGCTGAAAAGAAACGTGACTAGTACGAAACTGAAGTAGTACTGAATTAAAAGTACTTGACCAGTACGAGATTGGAGTAAAGCTGAATTAAAAGTACTTGACCAGTACGAGACTGGAGTAGAGCTGAATTTAAAGTACTTGACCAGTATGAGACTAGAGTAGAACTGAATTGAAAGTACTTGACCAGTATGAGACTGGAGTAGAGTTGAATTAAAAGTACTTGAGCAGTACGAAACTGGAGTAGAACTGAATTGAAAGTACTTGACCAGTATAAGACTGGAGTAGAACTGAATTAAAAGTATTTGACTAGTACGAGATTGGAGTAAAGTTGAATTAAAAGTACTTGACCAGTACGATACTGCAGTAGAACTGAATTGAAAGTACTTGACCAGTACGAGACTGGAGTAGAACTAAATTGAAAGTACTGAACTGAAAAGAATAAAGGAACAGGACCAGTGCAAGACTGTAATTTTCCAAAGTGTTTTGGGCCTTTAATTTGGCCAAACAAATTTTATTTAGGCTTTTAAAAATACCAAATCAACTCAAAAAATTTGTGGAGGAAGCCCTTAGTTAGGGGAACATTTTTTATGTTTAATATTTTTTTCCTAAAGGTCTATTTTAGCCTCTGAAAGAAATCAAAACCCATTATAATAATATAATATTATAATATATATATAATTATAATATAACTTATATAACATAAAATAAAATCACTGTTTATCTTCATCCCCCCCCCCCCCCCCCCCCCCGCTGGATCTCATCCCGCCGCCCTTACGGGCTTTCCCCGCCACCGGCCGGCCACCGGCAAGCAGTGGCTCCGCCACCGGCCAACCCGCCGGTGGTGGGCGCTCCCTCCGGCAGTGGTCCGGCGGCCTGCCACCGCCGGCCATCGCCGAAGCCATTTTTTTATATCTGAACGGGAGGGGAGGCGGTGACGGCGGCGGCGCTCCGGCCGCCGGAGCTTCCATGCAACTCGTCAAAAAGGTAGGGAGGGAGGAGGGGAGAAGTTTCTACCTGAGTTTGGGGGGTTTGGCGGCCTCCGGCGAGTTCCACCATGAATGGCTTTGGAAGGTGGTGGAGCTCGGGCTTTGCCTTTTCCGGCGACCTGAGCTCCGACAGAGCTTGGAGAGGGGTGGGGGAGTTGCCCTCTTGGCTATGAGGATAATAATAGGGAGGGGGGACTTTATATAGGCTTGGAGGGGGGGAGATCTCCTCCCCTCCAATATGTGGGATTAATCCCTCCTTCGGGAGGGATTAATCTCCACCCTCCAGCCGTCCTTGGACAGCTAAAGGCTCAATTTCATTTCCCCATGTGGGAAATGATGTTGGCCTTTATGGGCTTGGGCTTAAGAAAGAGGGGGAGAAAGAGAGTAGAGGGGGTAGTGGTGGGCCTCCACTCTCCTTAGGGTGGGTTGTTTACTGGTTGGGGGCCCAAGGAGAGTGGGGGGGGGGGTATGGGCCATCCTTCTTTGGAGAGGAGATGGGCCCCTCACTTGGAGAAAAATCCAAAAAAAGAATTTTTAGGAGGGTTTGACCAAGTCAATCCTAGGGTGAATCCCCCATGCTGGACAAAGTCAAAGTGGGTCCAAGTCATTGGGGTCGGGTCAGGGTTCGGGTGTCGTGTCATAATTGGTGTGCACACGCTTTTCGGTGCACGACTAGGCTTGATTTAACCACGGGTTGACCAATTGTCGTCGAAAATTACCGGGATGACTTCCGTTGACTTCGTATTGACTACACTAGTCCAACGTCATTGATTGGGGTTGAATCGGAGTCCGTTTGGCGAAAGTCCAAAAGCTGCGCGTCGCAACGCGCTAAAATGGTCGAAGTGTGTAAAATTGCCGTTAGACCTCGGATCGTGACGTGACGAGCTCCGATGCGTTCATATAGGCTATACGAGGCCACATGAACTGATAGAACTTGATTCGGAGTTCTCTAGCTTGATATCCAAAATCTCGCTTTCATTGCGTTTTGCGAGGAATGGTCGCATCCATTATATGACCTCGGGGTCCAACTGAACGAATTCTGATGCGCTCGTATTGACTATACGAGGCCACAGGAACTGACAAAACTCAATTCGGAGTTCTCTAGCTCGATACCCTGCCTGGGGTTTCCTCCTACCGGGTCACGGGTAGAGGCTCGAGTCACTTTTATTGGGCCCACTAGGGCTCTGGTGGCCCAATAAAACTCGAGATGTTACAATCCAATAAAAATAAAAGGATTTTCGTCCCCGAAAATTTGCTTGAAGTAGGGGAAAAGTAACATACCTGGGGAAAGAGATCTGGGTGCTTTTCTCGGAGGAGTGCTTCAGGTTCCCAGGTGAATTCTTCTCGTTCGCAATTTAACCATAGCATCTTAACTATTAGAATGGTTTTGTTGCGTAGTGTCTTGACCTTATAATCCACTACTCTGACGGGTTCGAGCCGGACAGATCTATCTGACTGTAGCTGCACCGGTGGAGTAGGAAGGTACTGCTCTAGTTGTCGGAGGACTCGTCTCAAGGAAGAGACATGAAATACATCGTGAAGATTCGCCAACTCTGGGGGCAAGGCTAAACGATAGGCGACGGGGACAATACGCTCTATCACCGGATAGGGGACCAAGAAGCGGGGATCTAACTTTTTCTGCTTCCTCAACCGGGAGACACCATGCATGGGCTTTATTTTCAAGAACACCATTTCCCCCACGCTAAACTCCACCGGTCGGTGCCACGCATCATAGTACTTAGCCCGCCGGCTCTACTCTTCCAGCATTCGCTCCTGGATCAGCCGTATCGCTGTCGTAGTGTAATCGATATAAGCCACTTTCAAGGCTTCAGGGTCCTCTTCCTGAGCCCAAGTCAATGGGGTTCGGCAATGTTTTCCATACAATGCCTCGTACGGAGCCATCTTAATGCTAGCCTGGTAGCTATTATTGTATGAAAATTCGACCAACGGCAATAGCTGCTCTCATGCCTCATTGTGCTCCACGATGCATAATCGAAGAAGATCCTCTATCGTCTGGTTCATACTCTCCGTCTGTCCGTCCGTCTGCGGGTGGAAGGCGGTGCTGAAGGCCAACTTGGTTCCCAAATACGCCTGCACCCGCCTCCACTCCTTAGATGTGAAACGCCTGTCACGATCTGACATGATGGACTTTGGTACTTCGTGGAATCGTACCACTTGCTCTAGGAACATCCTGGCCAGGATATCTACTCTATCACCCTGTCGGTTTGGAATGAACCGCGCTACCTTGGTGAGTCGATCTACGATTACCCAAATTGAGTCATTCCCAGCGCGGGATCGAGGTAGGCCGTGGACGAAGTCCATGGAGATATCTTCGAACTTCTACTCTGGTATCAGCAGGGGCTGTAATAGGGCTCCTGGACTGCGGCATTCGGCCTTAACCTTCTGACAGGTCTGACACTGGGCCACGAAGTTGGTGACATCTCTTTTCATTCCAGGCCAGTAGATGGTCCTGCGTAAGTCTATGTACATCTTAACTACGCCAGGGTGAATTGAGTACCTTGACTGATTGGCCTCTTGTAGAATTTTCTCACGAATCCCTCCGGTAGCGGGAAAAAATATGCGATGATTGAATTGCAGAATCCCGTCATGGAGTTTATAATCCTCCTGTGCCCCTCCTTGCAGAGATCTGATGATCGATATCACCTCTGGGTCGATCTTCTGGGCTTCTCGTATCCGGTCCCGAATGTCACATTGGATTTTCATCCAATACAACTGCGAGTAGTACTCTTCCGGATCTCTTCGGGCAACCAGGGTAATCTCCATGTCTATCAAAGACTGGAAGAGTTCGTTAGGGATCTGCTCCATCCAACTCCTGGCTATTGATGGCTGGCGGCTCAAGGCGTCAACAACTCTGTTAGCCTTCCCGAGGTGATATTGGAGAGCGAAGTCGTAATCACATAAGAATTCTAGTCATCGGCGCTGCCGGAGGTTCAGCTCTTTCTGCGTGAAGATATACTTGAGGCTCTTGTGATCGGAGAAGATCTCACATCTTACTCCGTACAGATAATGCCTTCAGATTTTAAGGGCGAAGACGACGACGCCCAACTCTAAATCGTGCGCTGCATAGTTTAATTCATATTGCTTTAATTGCCGTGAAGCGTAGGCCATTACCTTGCCATCCTGCATTAGTATTGCTCCCAATCCCTTCAGGGAGGCATCTGTGTAGATTTGGAATCCCTCAGTCCCTGTGGGGATCGTAAGGATTGGCGCAGAAGTCAACCGCTTCTTCAGCTCAACAAACGCAGCCTCACACTCCAGCGTCCATTAGAATGTGACGTCCTTCTTGGTGAGAGCAGTTAGGGGTAGGGCAATCTTAGAAAAACCCTCGACAAACTTCCTGTAGTATCCGGCAAGACCGAGGAAACTCCGGATATCCGCAACCGTCCTGAGTGGCGGCCAATTTTGTACTGCCTGGACCTTGGCTTGGTCTACTGCCACTCCTTCCTTATTTATCGTGTGGCCCAAGAATCCAACTTCTTATAGCCAGAATTCACACTTACTGAATTTGGCGAAGAGAGAGTGCTCCCGGAGCTTTAATAGCACCATCTGCAGGTGTTGGGTATGGTCTGTCTTGGTCTTCGAGTAGATTAGGATGTCATCTATGAAGACGATGACAAAGTGATCCAAGAAGGGTTCGAAGACTTTATTCATCAGGGCCATGAAGGCGGAGGGCGCGTTAGTGAGCCCAAAGGGCATCACCAGGAACTGATATAGACCGTATCGGGAGCCGAAGGCAGTCTTGGGAATATCTTCCTCTCGGATTCGAAGCTGGTAATAGCCGGATCTCAGGTCCATCTTGGAAAACACGGACGCACCTTGCAACTGATCGAATAGTTCGTCGATCCTAGGGAGGGGGTAAGTATTGCGTACAATCAGCTTATTCAGCTCCCTGTAGTCGATGCACAGTCGCAGAGTCCCGTCATTCTTCCCGATGAAAAGTACCGGGGCTCCCCAGGGCGAGGAACTAGGGCGGACGAATCCAACATCTATTAGTTCCTGTAGCTGGATCTTTAGTTCAGTCAGCTCCCTTGGGGCCATCCGGTAGGGGGCTCGCGATACTAGCCATGCTCCGGACTTGAGCTCGATCTGAAAGTCAACCTCTCGCTGGGGTGGCAATCCCGGGAGGGACTCGGGGAAAATATCCGGAAAGTCGCGGACTACCGGGACCTTGGCGAGCACCTATGATTTGTCTTCCATCTCGAAGTAGATAAGGTATACTTCATCCTTCTGTCGGACGGATTTCACCATCTGCGTAGAAGTCAAGATAATACGTGAGACAGAGGGTACACCTGTCAACGTGACGGTCTGGCCATTCGGGTTCTGTAGCCGACTTCTCGCGTGGAACAGTTTATCTGGGCTTGGTGCTCGGCCAGCCAGTCCATCCCCAGAATTATGTCAAATCCCGTTATTGCTAGTATGGTTACGTAGATCTCAAATTCTACTTTTCCTAGCACAGCCTGGAACGAGCACTTTTCGGTAGAAGTCATATCCGACCCGTCCGGTAAACGGATTCGTATAGACAGTCCGGTCGAACGAACAACATTTCTTTTTGTTGTGATGAATTCGTGGGAGACGAAAGAATGAGTTTCTCCCGTGTCGAAAAGGGTTTTGGCAGGAAGTCCTGCTACCAACAAGATTCCTGATGACATGGGAAAAATATATATAGATATATATTATCCAACTAATATACATATACATATATACATATTGAAAGAAAAGGGGATAGATCTTAACTTTCTTCTAATTTATAATTAATATATAAAAAGTCACAGCACAAAGACAAAGAAAGAAAATGCAAGCACACAAAAGACACAAGGATTATAGTGGCTCCCCAAATCTGGGTACATCTACTCTTCTACAACCCTGGTAGGAATCCACTGCAGGATGAGTTGATCAAGTGTCCTGGGCACCAATGAGCTTTTGATAAGGTGCTCAAAAACCAAACTAAATTTTTTGATCAGGTGTCTTGCCACCACTGAGTTTTGACAAGGTCTCAGAAACCAAGCAGAACTTTTGAAGGGAGTTCAAGAACCCTTTGTACAGGAGGAAGGAAGAGTTGATGTTGTCTTCTCTGTTCAACAATCAAAGAGAAGCATAAGTGGATTGTTGTTGTCAAAGATCCCCCTGAAATTTGTAGTTGTCCAGGAAGAGAAGCTTTGCTTCAGGGTGTAGGTCTTCAAGTAGATGTTGCTCTCCATTAAGCTTCTAGACTGATATTGTATTTGTTGTCTCTTGGAAGCCTGAAGCAGATGATGAAGAAATCTGTGAGAAAACTGAGCTATGTTGTTCTTCACTGATTGCTAATTGTTATTATTTCTCTTTCTTCTCTCTCACTGCTTCATCCCTTTTTCTTGTGTTCTATAACAAAATATCTCTATATATGTCTGAACATGATTCAAACATTTGAATTCACTTTGACTTTAATGGCTGACTCATTTTCGAGAAGGGAAAGAGCCTTGGGAGTTTAATTAGCTTTTAATCCATATTTAATGCTCCCCTTCAACGGTTATATTCAAATGAGAATTTATGATATAAAATCAGAGAATCATAAAGCCTGCAATTAAGCCTTAATTAAATCTGCCAGCTGTAAATCTGTCTGAAAAACGGCACAGGGAATTGCCAAACCCAAAATTAAAGCTTCTTCCAACTGGGTTCGGAGATAGTTGAACTCAGCTCGAAGATCATTGAGCTCAGCTCGGAGATCGTTGAGCTGAGCTCAGAGATTTTGGACTGCATTTGAGATTTACAGAAATCTTTGAGCTGAGCTCAGAGATAGTTGATCTCCGTTCAGAGATAGTTGAACTGAGTTCAAAGATTTTCTTCTAGCAATTTTCTGAACTTCAAATCTGAACTTCTCTGAAATTTTTTTGCACTTCTTCTGGAATTCTTTGAAGGGAAACCTAGAAAATCCTATGACCCTTAGACTATACATTTTGGGTCAAACTAATAATCCTAATAGTGATCCTAACCCAAATCAGAACCTGGGGTTCCAACAATCTCCCACTATTTTGGTGAGGACACTATTTACAAAAAAAAAAACAAAGCATATATAAAATGAGTGCTTTTAAAGAAAAATAATAATGTTTTGAAATATAAATCTAAGAACAAAAACTGATAGGCTCTGTAGCTGTTCTGTTGCTAGTCCTCAACTGAGTTCATTTAAGCATCTCTGAACTATGGTTCCAACAAACTCCTTGATATCATCCCTCAGATTTCTGAATAATTGAAACTGCTGTTGTTGTAACCTCTAAGATAGTCTCCCCCTATACAGCTACCCCTGCTCTTAAGGGTCTTTTCCTGAAATAAAAGGTTAGAAGTTCTGGACCCAGATCACCTTGGGTCCTGATTCTTTTTCATAATAATCAGAAATAAAAGAATATACAAGTTGATCTTTATAACCTAATGGATGAAATTTTCTAGAAGGGATGAACCATTGGGTAAAAGGATTGATAGTATTTTCATATTGATTATAATTTTCAAAAGAATAAAAATTTCTGTTTTGAAATTTTGAGTTCGATCATTTATGTTGAGATCGTCGATCTGCGTTCGACGACTAGTATTGATCTCGTCGATCTCGGTTCACAGAGTAATAATGACTACTATCTGTGTTCAACGATCCTCGATCTCTGATCGACGATGTTTGATGATATCGTCGACCTCCTTTTGCTGAGTAGTTAAACCCAACCTCTGGGTTCAGAGATCGTCGATCTTGGTTCGACAACTTATTTTGAACAAAAAATTTCTGAATATTTTTAGTTTGTTTTGGTAAAAATTCAATTATTTTATCTAAATCAATTATTTTTTCTTTGTCCTTAACTGTTTCTAAAGAAGCTAATTGTTCAGAAACATTTTTAAAATCTTCTTTAAGATTGTTATTTTCAGAAGATAGATTATACACTTTCTCTCTGAGAAGTTTTATTTCCTTATCAGATTGAATTAAATCATTGCATAAAATTTTAAAATCTTCTTTAAAATGTTTTGAAGAGAAATCAAAGGAAAAAATAACCTGATCCTCTTCTGATTCTGCAACTGATTCTTCATCAGATTCAGATTCTTCATCATGACTGCTGCAAGATGCATTGATTGCCATCATGCAGAATTCTCTTGCTCTTGTTTCTTCTTCATCCTCAGTTGTATAGGATGAAGCTTCAGAATCAGTCCAAGATTCAGCATTTAATGTTCTTTCTTTTGCTGATCCAGTAGCCATTGCTGTAAGGGAGTCCCAAATTTGCTTTGCTGAAGTACATTCAGCAACTTTTTGAAAAATGTCATCAGACATTGATTGAGCAAGGATGTTCATTGCTTGTGCATCAGCCATCTTTAGCAATTTTTGGGCATCTGAGTCTGCAGATAGAGTAGTGGGACCTGACAAAATAGAGTTGTAAATGGCTTCATCAATAGAATTCATAAACATCATAATCCTTGCCTTCCATAGTGCAAGCTTATCCAGATTGCACTTAGGAGGTCCAGTGCTTGATCATTCTTCATTTTATGCCATGATAGACTCTTAAGAGAAATAAGATCTATCAGATCATTTTGGTTCAGGTGTTAGCCTGTACAACCAAAAAAACGACCCTCTGATACCAATTGAAAGAAAAAGGGATAGATCTTAACTTTCTTCTAATTTATAATTAATATATAAAAAGTCACAACACAAAGACAAAGAAAGAAAATGCAAGCACACAGAAGACACAAGGATTATTGTGGTTCCCCAAATCTGGGTACATCCACTCTTCTACCACCCTGGTAGGAATCCACTGCAGGATGAGTTGATCAGGTGTCCTGGGCACCAATGAGCTTTTGATAAGGTGCTCAAAAACCAAACTGGATTTTTTGATCAGGTGTCTTGCCACCACTGAGTTTTGACAAGGTCTCAGAAACCAAGCAGAACTTTTGAAGGGAGTTCAAGAACCCTTTGTACAGGAGGAAGGAAGAGTTGATGTTGTCTTCTCTGTTCAACAATCAAAGAGAAGCACAAGTGGATTGCTGTTGTCAAAGCTCCCCCTGAAATTTGTAGTTGTCCAGGAAGAGAAGCTTTGCTTCAGGGTGTAGGCCTTCAAGTAGATGTTGCTCTCCAACAAGCTTCTAGACTGATATTGTATTTGTTGTCTCTTGGAAGCCTGAAGCAAATGATGAAGAAATCTGTGAGAAAACTGAGCTATGTTGTTCTTCACTGATTGCTAATTGTTATTGTTTCTCTTTCTTCTCTCTCAATGATTCATCCCTTTTTCTTGTGTTTTGTAACAAAATATCTCTATATATGTCTGAACATGATTCAAACATTTGAATTCACTTTGACTTTAATGGCTGACTCATTTTCGAGAAGGGAAAGAGCCTTGGGAGTTTAATTAGCTTTTAATCCATATTTAATGCTCCCCTTCAACGGCTATATTCAAATGAGAATTTATGGTATAAAATCAGAGAATCATAAAGCCTGCAATTAAGCCTTAATTAAATCTGCAAACTGTAAATCTGTCTGAAAAACGGCACAGGGAATCGCCAAACCCAAAATTAAAGCTTCTTCCAACTGGGTTCGGAGATAGTTGAACTCAGCTCGAAGATCGTTGAGCTTAGCTCGGAGATCGTTGAGCTGAGCTCAGAGATTTTGGACTGCATTTGAGATTTACAGAAATCTTTGAGCTGAGCTCAGAGATAGTTGATCTCCGTTCAGAGATAGTTGAACTGAGTTCAAAGATTTTCTTCCAGCAATTTTCTGAACTTCAAATCTGAACTTCTCTGAAATTTTTCTGCACTTCTTCTGGAATTCTTTGAAGGGAAACCTAGAAAATCCTATGACCCTTAGACTATATATTTTGGGTCAAACTAATAATCCTAATAGTGATCCTAACCCAAATACGAACCTAGGGTTCCAACACTTATGTAATATACAATTTCAGTGGAAGATCTGATATCTCTTATCGCCTAAAATATATACATATGACTACGCCAGGGGCCGGTCCGTGCTGCAGGTCTAGTGCGTAGGCCTCCTGGGGCGCTGCTCGGCCCTGCTGGCCTCTCCTGCCAGCTCTGCCTCTGCGGCCTCTCTGACCCTGCCCTCATGCCGGCTGTCCACCCTGAACTGCTCCCAATCCGGGTCTCCTCATCGCCTGAGGGCAAAAGGCCCTCATATGCCCTTGCTGATGACATAATAAGAAGTTCCCTGCGAAGGGAACATCTCGTCGAGCCACTAGTGGGGGCTGCGGTGCTGGAGCTGGTCTGATGTCTGGCTGCACAGCTGGGGGTGTTGGGGGTACTGGTGGGCGCCTATAGGGCTGTCTACGGCGTCGCTGCCTGCGCTCTCTATCCTGTCTATGGGGAGCGGCTCCTCTGCCTCGCCTCTGGTCTCGAGGAATCTCTACCTGGCCTCTGCACCGCTGAGCCACCTTCTGCTGGTCCAACTCTAAAATTGCCGCATGGGTGGCTATGGTGTGAAAGGTGGCCTGAGAGAGCATAATCAGGGCCTGCCTCAGTTCGTCTCGTAGTCCTCGGTAGAACCGAGAAGCACTATCCTTGTCGGAGGCAGCCAGGTTCTCGGCAAAGCGTGTTAGGTGTATGAACTCTCTTTCATACTCTGCCACAGTGCGGTTGCCCTGTCGGATGAGCAGGAACCTCTCTTGCAGCGCGACTCGGTCTGCATCTGTGATAAAGAACTCTAGTAGCGCTATAGAGAACTCTCCCCAAAGGATCATGCTCATCGGCCGATCTCAAAATGTAGAGCGACTAGACGCTCTCCACCAATCCCTAGCGTATCCCACCAAAAGGGTCACCACTAAAGAGACTGCAGCCACAGTTGGGCACATCATTCCCACTAATAGCTCCTCCACACGTTCCACCCACTCCTCTGCTTGGATGGCCGTCTCTATACCCCTGAACGGGGGAGGCCTCAGTCCTCGAAAAGTCGTCAGCAGATCGGTGGGTGCGGTCATCTCTCGCGGTGGCTGTGCCAGGGTATCCCGGAAAGTCACTAGTATAGCCGTTAGTGTCTGCCCCATATCTATCTCGGCAAACGGTACAGTCGTGGGAGCGACCGGGTCTAGTGGTGGGGTAGCTGGAACATATCCTCTGGATGAGGATCCCCCGTTATTGTACTCCGACATCTGGAGAAGTGACAGGAAAGAGTGTCAGTATTTTGCAAAAGTAGGGGAAATTTGCAAAAATGACAACCCAAGCGGAAAACAACGGTGTATCGGCGTACTATCGTACAGTCTAGAATCCCTAAGCCTATACACTAGGGTCCACAAGGCTTCCGCTGCAAGGTTCGTCCCGAACCTAAAACGAAGCGAGGGACGAAGGGATCCTGAGACTGCTTCACAAGGAAGAATCGTGATCGCTCTAATCCATTTGTAATACCCCCCCCCCCCCACAACCTTTTACCCGGGTTGGGCCGGAGGGGTACTACTGGCGGAAGACGCCCACCTAGTGCTTATAGGGGAAACGTTCCACCTTATCCAAGCACTAGTTGGCCGCCTTGCTCGGCTTGAATCATAACATTCACAACCCATCAGAATATAGCGGAAGCATTAACAGGAAACCATTGCAGATTTATATATCACATATCAAAATCACAGCGGTTCTAGGGGCGAAGCCGAAGTACTTATATAAGCTCGTGGGCTATACATTAACTACATATAATCCTTATATACTCTCTCTCTCTACGATGCCCAACGGAACTCACATCTCTAAACTCTGGGGACGGCGGGGGTGCATCTGCTCGAGTAGACCTAGCTACTGGCGTAATCTCCTGCGGCAGCGGGTCACTACGGTGATCCACCTCCTGTGAATGGTTAATAAAATAACTGTTAGTCACAGAGCTAAGTGGAAACAAATTCCCTCCCCGGATCCACATCCTGGGGATGAGTACACACCCACCCAATAGAAGTAAATAGCCGAAATAAGAGAGGGTTAGCACAACATTTCATATATGAATAGCAAGGAGCAAATATAAAAGAGTGCAGTATAACCGGAAAAAGCAGCAATAGTATAAAACGGTTATAACAATGCTTTACTAGCTCATTAGCACAACATGTTTTCATATCCTGAATTCTATCACAGGCATTCACAGCCGCGCACATACCGCAGACATTCACAACCGCACACACAAACCCTATGTCGACATAGTTTGGATCGTTTCTGTTCCAGCAGGGTAGCGAGCCCCACAGGCCTCACTGATGTGGTCGTCGGTGACAGTGGCCAGTCCTGCCACTTCTTGGGGGTGATCATACCGCACAACCCTAGGCCCTAACGTAAAACCTGGTGTACTCTTGGATGTGAGCGACATCCAGCGAATCATTTTGGCCGACCAGCGGAGGAAAACTCGACGGGGAATAAAACGGTCGGTCACCCGTGGTACTCATCTCCCTGTTGTCTTGAGTCGTCGACCTTCCCACATCGGTACGAACGGTCTGCGGGAGGGACTGACCCGCCACTATTCCACCGCAAGCAATTTACAAACAATCAATCAACGACAAACATAATACACATCGGGTCTACGTCGGCTTGCACTACTAGGCTTCAAACTTCGGGCGGCGACACTTAGCTCTACTTTTGACAAGGAGCGTGGGAGCGCTTTATTTGGGGCTAGACCTGGAGGAATACCTCAACTCCGGTTATCCCCAACTAAGGCTCAACCTTAATAATGACTGCTCGTTAGAGCATGACCCGGGATTATAATAGTAAATTGCAATGAAGACAAACGTGGTGTTTATGCTGCTTATTTAAAGTGCTGGAAAGAAACATGACCAGTACGAAACTAGAGTAGTACTGAATTAAAAGTACTAGACCAGTACGAGACTGGAGTAAAGCTGAATTAAAAGTACTTGACCAGTACGAGACTGGAGTAGAGCTGAATTAAAAGTATTTGACCAGTACGAGACTGCAGTAGAACTGAATTGAAAGTACTTGACCAGTACGAGACTGGAGTATAGCTGAATTAAAAGTACTTGACCAGTACGAGACTGGAGTAGAACTGAATTGAAAGTACTTGAACAGTACGAGACTGGAGTAAACCTGAATTGAAAGTACTTGACCAGTACGAGACTGGAGTAAAGCTGAATTAAAAGTACTTGACCAGTACGAGAACTGAGTAGAACTGAATTGAAAGTACTTGACCAGTACGAGACTGGAGTAGAACTGAATTGAAAGTACTGAACTGAAAAGAATAAAGAAACAGGACCATTGCAAGATTGGAATAATCATAAAGAAAATGGTTAGTAGTCCAATCACTCTATCCAGGAGGCTTCAGTCTCATCTCCGTTCTCAGGAGGCACATTCAGTTCTATTTCAGTTTTTAATAAGGCTTCATTGGGTTACACCCTTTATTAAGATTCGATTAGGATTTGGTTGTGCCTTATTAATCACGGCTTAATCGAATCAGGGGCTTATCAGGAGTTACACCCTCATTATTTGTCGAGAATAATTTGAACCTCGCTACTCGTACTCTCACTTTCCGAGTATACCCAAATTACCCGAGAGTCGAGGCGCTCGATGGTTTCATGAAATCTCGAAACACACGGAGTTTGGTAACTTGCCTCAGCCACTCTTGTCAGTACGATAACTTCCATTTATTATTCAAATTAGGAAGGGTGACCGCGCGCTCCAATTTTCGCTTTCGAGGAAAATGAGCGTAATATTTACCGAGCGCAACCATAGGCTTCTAGATTTTAGGAAAAATAACAAAACTTATCCCCCATTATCCCAAATTTTGATACAACCCTTAAGAGAGCCTAAAATGAGCCTAGTAATTTTTTTTGTAATTTTCCAAAGTGTTATGGGCCTTTAATTTGGCCAAACAAATTTTATTTGGGCTTTTAAAAATATCAAATCAACTCCAAAAATTCTCAAACAATTTGTGGAGGAAGCCCTTAGTTAGAGGAACATTTTTTATGTTCAATATTTTTTTCCTAAAGGTCTATTTTAGCCTCTGAAAAAATCAAAACCCATTATAATAATATAATATTATTATTATTATATATATATATATATATATTATTATAATATAACTTATATAACATAAAATAAAATCACTGTTTATCTTCATTCCCCCCCCCCCCCCCCCCCGCTGGATCTCATCCCGCCGCCGGCCGGCCACCGACCAACCCGCCGGTGGTGGGCGCTCCCTCCGGATATGGTCCGGCGGCCTGCCGCCGCCGGCCATCGCCCGAGCCATTTTTTAATATTTGAACGGGAGGGGAGGGGGTGACGGCGGCGGCGCTCCGACCGCCGGAGCTTCCATGCAACTCGTCAAAAAGGTAGGGAGGGGGGAGGGGAGAAGTTTCTACCTGAGGTTGGGGGGTTTGGCGGCCTCCGGCGAGTTCCGCCATGAATGACTTTGGAAGGTGGTGGAGCTCGGGCTTTGCCTTTTCCGACGACTTGAGCTCCCACAGAGCTTGGAGAGGGGTGGGGGAGTTGCCCTCTGGGCTATGAGGATAATAATAGGGAGGGGGGCCTTTATATAGGCTTGGAGGGGGGAGATCTCCTCCCCTCCAAGATGTGGGATTAATCCCTCCTTCGGGAGGGATTAATCTCCACCCTCCAACTGTCCTTGGACAGCTGGAGGCTCAATTTTATTTCCCCATGTGGGAAATGATGTTGGCCTTTATGGGCCTGGGCTTAAGAAAGTGGGGGAGAAAGAGAGGAGAGGGGGGGGGGGGTAGTGGTGGGCCTCCACTCTCCTTAGGGTGGGCTGTTTGCTGGTTGGGGGCCCAAGGAGAGTGTGGGGGGGGGGGGGTATGAGCCATCCTTCTTTGGAGAGGAGATGTGCCCCTCACTTGGAGAAAAATAAAAAAAGGATTTTTAGGAGGGTTTGACCAAGTCAATCCTAGGGTGAGTCCCCCATGCTGAACAAAGTCAACGTGGGTCCAAGTCATCGGGTGTACAACCCCATATTCGCTGGGAGGGACCCAAAGGCTTCAACAGTCAGGATTGGGTTAGTCTCAGGCTAACCTCGGGTTAACCCTGAGGCATGCTTGTGGATTTCTCGCCCTAGAGGAGCTCTTGCCAAGGGCAGGCGAAAGCTGAGGGATCCAGTGCAGATAGTCGACCTCTCGGCAGGAGAGATCGTCGACCGACCAGTGCAGATAGTCGACCTCTCGGCAGGAGAGATCGTCGACCGACCAGTGCAGATTGTCGACCTCTCGGCAGGAGAGATCGTCGAACGACCGAAGCAGAGGGCCTGACTACGGAAGCTCCCGCCTTAGGGAAAGCTCCCGCCCAGGGCAGGCGAGAAGGCCCTAAGTAAGCCTTCAGTCGCGAATAGTTCCAAGACCATGAGGGGCGCGAACCTCCCTTGCAAGGGGTCTCGCCAAGGTTGGCCCAGTTGGGGGCCCAGCGAGAGCCTTCACGGCCAGGGTTCTCGCCAAGTGGGCCCACGTGGTAGGGCCCGGCGCTCGTAAAGGGGATTATTTTATTATTATCCCGAGGTAAAATTACCCAAATGTCCTTGGGAGAACAGCGGGTTTTGGCTATTGGCAGACCCCTCAGGGGTATTTCAGTATTTTCAGGTCAAAGGAAGACTATAAAAAGACCCACAGGGGCTCTTTGGAAGGCAGGCTTATCATTTTCCTCTAACCCTAGTGCCTTCTGAAGAGCTCCCAGCCCAGCATTTGGCTTTGGAGGGGAAGCTCTCAGAGACCTTCCGGGTGTGTGGTGGGACCTCCCAGCTGAGGCTTTGGGTCTGTGTTGGGGCCTTAGCAGCCAGTCAGGGGTCGAGGTTTGAGAGAAGTAGGCATTGGCTGCACTTTGGTTCGTGAACTTTTGTTGGGGTCATTTTTGGCTTCAACATCAGGGTCGAGTCAGGGTTCGGGTGTCGTGTCATAATTGGTGTGCGCAAGCTTTTTAGTGCACGACTAGGCTTGATTTAACCACTGGTTGACCAATTATCGTCGAAATTGACCGGGATAACTTCCGTTGACTTCGTATTGACTACACTAGTCCAACGCCACTGACTGGGGTTGAATCAGAGTCTGTTTGGCGAAAGTCCAAAATCTGCGCGTCGCAGCGCGCTAAAATGGTCGAACTGTGTAAAATTGCTGTTAGATCTCGGATCGTGACGTGACGAGCTCCGATGCGTTCATATAGGCTATACGAGGCCACAGGAACTGACAGAACTTGATTCGGAGTTCTCTAGCTTGATATTCAAAATCTCCCTTTCGTTGCGTTTTACGAGGAATGGTCACATCCACTATATGACCTCGGGGTCCAACTGAACGAGTTTCGATGCGCTCGTATTGACTATACGAGGCCACAGGAACTGACAGAACTCAATTCAGATTTCTCAAGCTCGATACCCTGCCTAGGGTTGCCTCCTACCGGGTCACGGGTAGAGGCTCGGGTCACTTTTATTGGGCCCACTAGGGCTCTAGTGGCCCAATAAAACTCGGGATGTTACAATCTACTGCGTAGAAAACCCGAAAACAACTATCGGCACTGAGTCTTCTCCGACCATTCATGCATAACGAAACATCACCGATCTAGACCAACTTGTCCGGGTAGACTTCACACACCATTCCTATGTCCGTACTTTGATTCCGGACTCTACATGCAAAACAACGGGGACTATTCATGTCTACCCGAAGGAACACCTCAAACTCACCGCATACTCGTGAGAGCCGGCTTCCTATGCAAAAAGGAAAGGGGACTTCACATATCCAAGAAGAGAATCGTTACCCTAACATTTCTCTTCGGCGCCATGACGATCTAGACGGATGGAAAGCACCGTATCTTCCTCGCCTTCGCAGATCTGGACTCGGATCGAGAATCGGGGGTCTGAAGCTTCTCTGGTGGCCGGATTTCCTCTTCCTTTTCCTCCATGCTCTCCCCTCTCTCTAAAGTCTTAGAAAGAGAACGCTCACTTGAAATGAAGGTTTGGAAACCCTATTCCCGGCCTAAATCCCAACATAGACCAACCTGAGCCCTTGGATCCCAAATTAAGGAAACGAACGGCCACGATTCGCACTTAAAGTCAAATTACTGGGCCGAACACGGCTTGCGACACGCCCATGTCCAAGGCCATGTTCCACACTCGCCGTAAACAAGGAAATCCAGAAAAGGACACGGCTTGGGACACGACCGTGTCAACTATGGACACGCCCGTGTTATGGGTCGTGTGCCACAATCGGCGCTTAAACCGTCTGGTCCCGAATAGGACACGAGCTTAGACACGCCCGTGTCAACTTCGACACGCCCGTGTCAATCAGTACGCACCCGTGTTCCAGGTCGTGTCCCTCAATCGACACAGGACCAAAACTTCCAGAAGAGGACACGGTCATGTGACACGCCCGTGTTACAGGCCATGTGCTTGACACGCCCTAGGACATGCCCTAGGACACGCCCTAGGACACGCACGTGTCCCAGGCCGTGTTCCCAGCCCTCGACGATCGTCGACCTCGCCTCGACGACCCGAGCACGACACGGCCATGTGACACGCCTGTGTCACAGGCCGTGTTCACCTTACCAAGACCCAAATTTGGCTCAAACACCACCCGTTCGTCTTTTGAGTTTCGGGGCGTTACAGCGCGCGCGCACCCACACACAGGGTCACGCGCGCGCCCGCGCGCAGGGTCGCGCGCGCCCGCGCATAGGGTCTCGCGCGCGCTCGCGCGCAGGGTCGCGCCCACACGCGCACCTGAGCGCGCACCCGCGCGGGGTTGCTCCCACGCGCACCCGCGCGCAGGGACACGCGCGCACTCGCACACATGGTCGCGCGCGCATCCGCGCGCCCCCGTGCGCGGGCAGTCTCGCGCTCCCGTGCGCAGGCAGTCGTGCGCTGGCCACCACGCGGTCAGGTGTGCCGGCACCTGCACCCGCGGTCGGCCATGCACACTGCCCGCCGCCTTCCCTTTAAGCGCATGCGCGAGGCTAGGGATGTAACCCCGGTCGCGCGCCTTAGTTCCGCGGAGGCGGACGCCGCTCTTGACGCGCTCGACGCCGTCACCGGGCGTCTCTCCCTTCATGAAACTCATGTGCATTCCTTCGAAGCACCGCTCTTCATCGTTTCCGCCTTCTCTCTGGAAGAAGTCATGGGGGAAAGGAGGAGGGAGATGAGAGAAAAAAAATCCTAAGTTGTTTTCTTCACTTTGTTCCTCAACAACAAGGATTTGGGGGACAATTGATGGGGATTAATCCATTTTTTAAGATTTTGGGGGGAGCATAGCCGTTCCAAATGAGGGGATCATGGGGTTGACTAGTCAACTCACTCCCCATGATCCTCATCATGATAGGAGGAGAGTGGGAGGGCCAACTTCCCCTTTTATCTCTCCACTAATTCCTCTCCCATCACAAAAGGAGGAAACCACCGCCATTCGACGCCAACCACCACCGGCCGGCCACCGGCCGCCGGCCGGCCATCCCCGGCCGACGGCCAACCATCGGCGGCCGCCTCTCGCCGCCGGCCGCCACCGGCCGGCCGCAGGCCACTTCAATTCTCGCTGTCGGCCGCCTCCCGCCGCCTCCCGCCGACCGCTGCCGGCCGGGTGCACGCCGCCCGAGCCTCCACTATCCAATTGTTATGGGGCCTCCGTAGCCGTCCGATTCGTGGGTAACCACCCACTAACCCACATAGTTAGTGGGGGGACCCACCATGACCTCCCCCTGAAGGCTATAAATGGACCCCCGGGGGCTCCTCATTTCTCACTTTTCTCTGCTCCGGATCATCTTCTTCCACAAGGGATAGCTCTCTGGCCTCCTCCCCCGAGTCAGCCTCCAGCCGCCGCGAACCACCAGCGGCGACTAGCGGCCACCAGCAGCCGCCCACGCACCACCAGCCGCGGCGAACTACCAATGGCCACCATCGTCCACCAGCAACCACCAACGCACCACCAGCCCGTCACCAGCAGAAAAACATCCAAGTCCCGGAGCAAACCCAAGGAAGAAGGCGACTCCTGCAATCAAACGTGTGGCACCCCAGCGCCAAAGCAGCAGGATCATCCCTCGTATTTCAACATCCAAGTCACTCCCGCGGAGCAGCCTGTTGCCCGCAGGGAGTCATAATCTCTCTCTCTCCCCCAAGCTGTAGCGGGAGCAGTCTGTCGCCCCGATTCCCCAAACACATTGTAATCAGCAGAAGCTAGTGGAATTTGATCGGCATAGACCAGGTCACGTGGTTTTTTTACCCATTTAAGGGGGTTTTCCACGTCATCACACCCTGTGTCAACTTCGCTTTTTCATCGACTGTGTGCGCGCTCGACCGCTCCGAGAGCTAAGGCGGTCCAAGAACAATTGGTCCTACCGGGGCATCGAGTTAGTCCGCAACAAGAGCAATAGTTCACAATGAGTACATAATGAAAAAGAGTAAAAAGGGCTTATGCCCGTTACATGTCCAAATGAAAAGAGTTCACTCTCTCATCTCTCAACAACTACAAGCGGAAGCTACAAAAACCTAACATCAACCTGTCCCCGAATAGTAACGGTAGCTCGCGAAAACTGCTCATCATGTCCTGCCTCCTCGTGCGACTGGTGCGTCTCCTCGAACTCCTACGGTCACAATCGATCGTTAGTCATAAAGACTATGTTATTTTGTCCTCGCCTCACCCTCACGACTCCAAGGCACCGAGTGGGAGGATAAAAACGGAGGACAACGAAGGCAGTATCAAAAGTATAACATGTGGCATGTAAATATTCTAGCTGGAGTATAAATGTATAAAAAGAAACACTAAAATGTAGAAACAGTAAATTAAGAACAGTGCAGTAATGTATAGAAAAGTAAAGTAAACGAGCTACACTACCATCAAAGTAAATGACTGTTATTGATGAATGAACTTAAAAAAAACTTGTTTTCAAAAAAATTTGCTAAACCCTAAACCCTATTTTATTTTCTCAAATAATTTTGTTTTTCAGATCAACTTATTTTCAATATTCCTTCAAATAATCTCTAAATTTGCTTTTATTCTTTTTTGATGATTTATGTATCCTCATGAATTAGATTTATGCATCTTTAAATATGTTAAGCTTGTTTTTATCATCCTAACTACTAATATTATCGAACCATTTTAGTCATGGTCTTATCGGGTGGTCATGTCGAGGTGCCGAAAAATAAAGACAGGTGCATGAAATGAAATAAATAAATATATGATAAAGAAACTACGATGTGTCGCATAATGCATCTATTCCATTAGGGTTGAGAGAGCTCAACCCCGACGAGAACAACCCTCCTGTGGGCATGGAGATGGGTTGGGTGCTTGGGCTGTAGCTGGGACGACGCCAGCTGAGTTCCACTGGGTCTCCCTCGGTGGACGTGGTACCGATAGGAGTCGGGCCTAGGTCGTCACAGAAAAGTGTATTTTTTGTAACGACCTCCCCAACACAGGGCTCGAAAGGACAACTGTCGGCACTTCCATCATCCAGCTCGAAAGTGTTCTGCTCGAAGTTAAGCTCAACGTTGAGGTTGAACCCTTTCAAGCTGGATGTTGGGGGTATCAGTCGTCGTCCTTTCGAGCCCTGTGTTGGGGAGGTTGTTACACTAAGCTCCATTTGAACTCATCAGGTTTCTGGGTACGAATTTCTGATGCGGTGAACATGGACTGTAACTTGTTTGGAAAATTCTAAGTGAATCCCATGGTCGGAAGCGGAGGGCAAGAAGCCGACCCAGGCAGCTCCCCTCCCCCCATGGGAGTTCATCAAAAAGAGCGACTTTGATGAGCTCAGGACAAGCATCTTGGATACCTTTCGCCTCACATTCACGCGCACTGGGCAAGTGCTCACCCCCTACGATCCTGATACTCGCCTCACAAGACTTAAGCGAGGAGGCACTAGAGAGGCGACAAAGAAAGGAAGTGTTGGTGGAGGAGGGCAAGTGAGCCCTCCAAGCTCAAGTTTTGTTCCCCAGCCTACTAAACACTTGATGCCCATATGAGGAGACCACGCAAGCCCCCTTAGTTCTCCAAGCTGGGTCGGGGAGTCCGCTCTGTGGATTGATCTTTTTGGCGTCAATTCCAGAGGGGTTCAAGGAGCCTATTATGTCCTACTACACAGACATAGATGATCCTCTCTAACATCTCCAGTGGTTCTAGAACACAGTCTCCATCAAGCAAGTGATGGACGCCTTTAAGTGTTGGCTATTCACCATTTTGTTTAAATGAAAGACGAGGGATTAGTTTCACCAGCTTCCCTCGTAGATCATCTACAACTTTGAGGTCTTGTGTCGAAGTTTCCTGTTGTGCTTCTCCACATTCAAGAAGAGGAAGAAGGGAGTCGAGGCTCACTTCTGGATCAAGCAAGAAGTTGAAGAATTGTTGGGGAGCTAAATGGATCACTTCTAGGGGAGATTCTTCTGGTTTAGGAGGTGCCCGGGCACATCTTGCAGCTTGCCCTCACCATCAGGCTGTAGCCGGGACTTTTCAAAATGAAGCTTGTTAAGCCCCCCTTTCTTTCGAGAAGCTGATCTAGCATGTTATACACATAAGAAGAGGTTCACTATGGGTCTATCATGCTCACATGAACTTTTGCTCTACATCTGTCAATCAAAATATGTCTATCTATGATTTATAAATGAACATTGAAAATAGTTGACTTTGCTGGGAAAAAATTAAATATAAAGAGGACATTGATATTAGTAATGAGATCGATGTCATTATTCAAAAATTTGCGAATTCATGCTATCAACATATGAAAGAATTGAAAATGAAACTTCGAGAATTAGTTGAGCCTGCATGTAGCCAAACAGTGGAGCCTTTAGTGCCATTACAACTAAGAGAAAAACCAAAGAGAAGTGTTAAACAAATTATTGATGATTGAAAATCAACAAAACATAATCCTTCCCTTTTTGAACATGTTCTAACCATGGAAAATCAACAAAAAGAAAAAAAAAACAAGTGAAAAAAATGCAAATTTAACCGCAAAAAAGAAAGTGAATTATAGCCTATGAACTCATACACAAAATATGGATTTGTTGAACTGGGCGCCGTGTTCGGCACAAACCCAACTTCGGGCAGCCTTCCTTAAACCGGCCCCCATCAAGGGCTGCATCCAACCAACCCCAACCCCTCTCCACTACTGTTCTCATAATGACGGGTCGTTGTCACTAGGCCCTGAACCTCCGACCTTGATAAGAAGCTCTTGGAGAGGCCTAGTGACAACAACCCGCCATTATAAGAACAATAATGGAGATGAGTTGGGGCCGACGGGGGCCGGTTAAAGGAAGGCTTCCCGGCGTTAGATTTGTACCGAATGTGACGCCTCGTTCAACAAAAAACGTGGTTTTGGGGAATGACGGCACAATGCTTTATATGGTATCAGAGCAGGGGGCATGTAGCGAGGCGGTTGTTGAGTGCGCCACGTGGAATGGACGGTGATTTCAGACAGTGTGTTGCGACTCGCTAAAAGGGGCAGTTTTGTACCACACCGTCTAGCGTGCTCGTTGGTCCTAGGTGTATAAGCGGGGTGACTACTCCTCCCCTAACCGGATGTTTTTGCAGAGTGATGTAACAATGCTTTACAGGATTTGGGTACATAAACGAACTTCTTCACAAAGCAAGCGCCCTCTTTTTTCTTTGAACATATTATAAATGTGGTCGATGTGTTAAGCGATGGTCATTGCAGATTTCAGGTTATTAGTCAAATGTTAAATGTAGGAGAAGATATAGTATAAATAAAAAATAATATTCAATATGAATTTGAAAAACATACAAGTTTATATGATGCGGTATTCAACAACAGTAGACAACAAGAGTTGGTAGATTCATTGGATTGCACAATGACTCACGCACTAGTTGAAAAATGGATGTCATTATCTGATATGAGGCTAGTAATATCATCTTTTTATAATGTTGTAATAGTCAAGCTTTCAAGTGAGTAATGCTTGACATTTCTTCCTTTCCGTTCTATGCCACCGACAGATCCAAAGATAAATACCATTGGATTCGTAAATGATAATCATTTTATTTTGCTAATTATGAGTGACGCATGCCCATTTCCATCATTGTTCACGCCATGGAAAAGGTATCATGAGGAGTTTATACAAAATATGGACATCTATATATATGTCACAGATCACAACCCCATCGACAACAAACTAAAAATGCAATTCCCTTATCGGCTTGGAGGATTTTTTATACGGGTAAGCAATGATTCATTTGTGTTATTTTAATTTCACAAAGCAATTGTTCTTTATCTTAGTTTTTAAAAATATTTTAATTTTCATGTTTTGAAATAGTTATTAAGGCTTCCAGGAAAGAGAATTATAGTCTTCATGAGATGGTTGAGATGAGTGAAGATGCCGGAAAGGGATTGATCAATTGACTCACAATTTATATTTGTGCAATAAATGTTCAACACAGGTGATTTAATTTCCTTATATTATAGGTACCTTTACTTCAAAAAAATTGTAATTTAATTCATGCAAATATATTGAGGATTTTGGGTCTGTTTCGCTAAGCTGCAGTGCTGGGAGAAATAGTGGTGGGAAACAATGATGGAGGAATTTGATGTTTTACAATGATGAAAAAATTCATGAAACTCTTAGAAAAATTATATTTGCAGTCTCGTGTAAAACAATGGTGTAGAATTAGACCGTAATTAAATTAAATGATGATAATAATTAAATAGCTTGCTCGACATTTTATTTATTAAATATTTATTTGAATATATATAATATAAATAAATGACGTTCTATTTATTGAAAAAAAAAATTTGAATCGATGTAAACATTATATTTATTAACTTTATTTAAACATACATTTAAGTAGTATATTAATATTTTTTAATTGTAAAAATTAATTATATTAAATGCAAGTATTGATGAGGTTCCCCAAAATAGGTTCAGGCAAGTCAAAGATTTTCTTGGCGACCTCGCCCGACTCCATGCTACAAATCCAATGGGCTCATTCTCGTACAATTTCGAGCTTGTTTGGTCTTCCGAACAGACGTCAAGATGAACGCATGCGCGCTCGACTCACTCACAAGCTAAGACGGTTCGTTTTTGACCGGTTCAGTGACCCTCAACAAATATAAAAAAAATAAACATTAAAGCGTTAATATATTAATTTTAAAATATATTAACGTTTTAATTAAGTACTAACTTTTTTAAAAAATATTAATATAATTAATTAAATATATATATTAAAAAAAATAAACTATTAAATATAATTTTAAAAAAGTTAAAATATAAAATGTTTATCCATGTATATATATATATAGTGAAATAAAAACAAAAATTTTAGTCTTTATTTTAAAAAAATGCAGCACTACAACCCTTTTTCAGAACTGCAATGTTGCTGCAACCGCTGCGGGCGGTGACATCTTGCTACCGCCTAACCAAACTTTTTGTTTAGCGTAGCAGCAGTGAAATCAGCAGCATGCACTGTATGTGCTGCCGCTCCGCCATACAAAGCTTTCTTTTGAGATTGCAACATTCATGTTTTATTGTTGTTTTTCACAGAAATTTTCTCCCAATCAAATCATATCTATGACGGTCTTCTTGTTTAGCACTTATCCTAGTTATATGGAAGGGAATGTCACGCTAGCACTTATATTATTCACTATAAGTTACAGTACACGGGGGGTGGGGGGACCCGTGCCATCGCGACAGTACCCAGATCACAATGATGCCGCGACACGACGATGCTCCCTCCACTCTCACCCTTGGAGCGCATTAGAAGATTGACAGACAACCGGAGTACTAAACTCTAGGGATGCGAGCGAAGCCTTCCCATGACACTGTCGTGGTTGAGGTACTGTCGTGATGACAAAATATTCTCATGTGTAGTGTGTAACACCCCAAATCCCGATTTGGAGTTCAGGCTGGGTGACACGGCCTGGGACACGGGCGTGTCCCAGGGCGTGTCCAGCTCTGTGTACTCGAGTGGGTCTCGAGTAGGACTCGAGTGGGCCTCGAGTGTGTCTCGAGTGAGGCACACGGCCTGGGACACGGGCGTGTCCCAGGGTGTGTCCTTCACTGTGTTGTCGCGAGTTCTCGACGAAGTGCAGTCGACGATCTTCGAGAGGCGACACGGCCAGGGACACGGGCGTGTCCCAGGGGGTGTCCTACTCGGGTTGGTAGCCGGACTGCGTCGGGTGAGGAACACGGCCTGGATCCCAGGCGTGTTCTGGTTGACGCGGGCGTGTCAAAGTTGACATGGGTGTGTTGGGAACCCGTGTCCCTTTCGGGATTGGTGGTCCTGTGTTGATTGAGGGACACGCCCCTCAGCACAGGCGTGTACTGGTTGACACGGGCGTGTCAAAGCCCGTGTCCTGGTCTGGTTTGAGTCGGTTGTGTGCCGCTTAAGATAAACGGTCCGTGACACGGGCGTGCCATAAGCCGTATCAGCCCTGGAAAGATGCTTTTCAGAGCGAATCATGACCGTTCATTTCCTTCAAACTGGATCTAATGGTCCAGGACTCCTTCAGCTTTTATAAGACTAAGAATTGAGAATTATTTCTCATTATATTCTTATCATTCTCTTTCTAAAAAGAAGAGAGAGGGGAGAGCAAAGATGGAAGAAGGAGAAGGATTCCGACCATCGGTGGAGCTTCAGCGATCCGAATCGAGAAGCGAGTTCAGTATTGTGGAGGAAAATCCGTCGCGGTGATTACCACCCGGCTAGATTTCCATGGCTCTAAAGCGATCGTCAAGGGTAACGATCTCCTTCTTGGACAAGTGAAGTCCTCCTTTATGCATGTGCATGGAATCCTCCACCAAGAGGTGGAAAGCGTAAGCGATTCCAGCGGGTTGATGGTTGATATCCCCGGTTGAGTCTGCATCTAGATCCGGAAATAAGTAGTACGAAATAGGCATACTGTGTGAAGCCCATCCGGATGGTTAGTCTGGATTGGTGATGTTTATATTGCGAACCGGAGAAGACTCTGTGTATGTAACGAGTAGGTTACAAAGTTTGTGAGGATGCTTGTGAGCTTCTTGTGTTATTTGCTCTACATGAGCTGTATGCGATGTGGTCGTGAGAACCATTCTTTGGGATTGTGGAGCCTTTGTGACATTGGAATTGTATGCTCTGCGTGAGCTGTGAGCTGAACCGGAAAGTGGTACTGTGTTATGAGAGATTGGTTGGTAGCAATGCAGAGGGGGGTTTCCCTGACGTGTTACAACTACTTTGGTAGGTCGATCTAGAGGTACAATGTACCTGCGTTGTGAGTGGTCGATTGGTGGCAATGCAGAGGGGGGGTTTCCCTGACTTGTTATACTATGGGCGTAGGTTGATCTATAATGCTCATTGGTTGTCGTGAGGTGAACGCCTCTGAGTGGGATGGGCGATGATGTCTCCAACATGTGTGTTGTAGTAGACTAGTGCCCGACCAACAAGTTAATAACTTCTAATCGGTGGTGAGACCTTGTCTGATTCGGTACACCGTAAGCGTGCCCTGAGTGCAGGGAGCGTTTGACACGAATGCCAGCGTTTGTGATGATGTTGTGTGTGAGTGCACATGTTGTGATATATATATTGTGATTGCAATGCATGCAGGGAAGGAATCACTGCCCGGGTAAGGGGTAGAGTCGTTATAATTGGTCAGCTGAATGCTGACCGTTGCTTTATTTATCACCCTTGGGGTGGACGTCCATATGCAGGTGTTGCGGGCTGAACTGGATTGAGCGGATTGAAGCCCTTGCTGCTGCTGCTTGTAGGCCCTTGAAGGCCGTGCGAAGAATTGGATTTCATGTGTGACCGGCCTGCGTGCCGATATATGAAACCACCTCTTGTAAAGAGAAACATGTAAGACATTAAGGCCGTGAGCGTTTGTGTGTTTGTATACATTCCTGGTGTTATATATAAATGTGTCATTTATATATTTAGTGGACATTCGTTGGATGAGTTTTTGCAAGTAATAAACTTCCGCTAGAATGCTCTGAGTTAAGATGCGAGAAAAAAGTATTTTGATATTCACACGTGATTCCGCCGTTTGTTTGTGAAATATGGCGTGGGGCCCCGACCGAACCCTCTGTTATATTCCATGTGACGGATGGAGACGTTACATAGTGTCACTCGTAATATTATAAAACTATATTAATTACAACTTAAATTTTATTATGTATATATTTGTATACCTATACACATAATAATATTGCATTTGTTATAAAAAATATATTTGCTTTTGTTGGTTAAGGACTTAAGGGTATTGTATTAACGTTGTAGGTGAGATGTTCAAATCTCAAAGACATTCTTTAAAAATTATATCAAATGAGATGAATGATTAGGATTGATTTGATGGCCCTCCAGGGTTACATGGTATGACAGAGTAGTTCTTTGTATATAGTATATAGATATTATAATAATGCTATTGAAAGAATTTTGTTGAACTTTCATATAATGCAATCGTATCTTCTGTGACTTAAAATTTATTGTTGTTTATATTTTCAGCTGTAATTGTTGTCAAGCAGTTAAACCATATGATTGATAAATGTGGAGGATTATTTGAATCATTTATTCCTATTGGAATCCTTAAGAAGATAAGAAACCTCCAAAATCCGCCCCGTGCAATTAACAAAATTTCTTTTTAGTGCCTTCAATTTTTTTGCAGTGTTTTTAAAACCAAACCGGCCGGTCCAACCGGTCGAACCGCCGATCGATCCCCCAGACGGTCTGGTCTAGGCTACAAAACCGGCTCCGCCAAGAACCGGCTAAGAACCGGAAAATTGGCAGGTTAAACCGTTAAACCGAGAATCTGTGCGATTTTCTATTAACCGGGCGGTTCGCAGAAGCGTTGTTGATTTCCTATACAACGGTCCAGATAGGTGGAAAAAGACTTTAAGCTTTAAAGTTAGGGTTAGCCGATGAAAGGGTTTCCCTTTCACCTCTCGATATACCGAAGAAAATCATATCCTTCTGATCTCCCGATTTCATCTTCTTCCTCGAGTAAATTAGTAGCGGTTGGCGATGGTGAGGAGATCTTCTATTATTCTTCTTCTTCCTCATATAGTATAGGATCCAACACTGAATCGAGGATCCCATCTTCGACGACGAGTACTAAATCAAGGATCCCATATTCTTGGATGACCATAAAAATCCCTAGATTGGAAGGTAAGGTACTAAGGTCTTCAGTTTTTTTTCTCTATAATCTTGTTGAGTCTTGAGATCATCGTCCTATTTTTTTTTGTTATGTTGTTGTTGGCTTGTAGCAACCCATATGACCTAACAACCCATCTTCTTCCATACGTAGACCAACGACTTGACGGTGAGGTAAGCATTTTTCTTTGGATCATCTTCCGTCATTGCGATGACTGTTTTATTTGGGTATTTCTCTGATCTCTCCACTGATTTGTGTGATTTTTAATTGAGATTTAGATCCCTGATTGAATTCAAAATGCACATTTGATATTCATTCCTCTGCACCCCTTTGAAATATGTTTCATATCTATTGTTTGGATCTATTCTCGAGTGGATTTTAAGTTTTCGGAAGGATTATAATCGAAGTGTAAAGTAGTGTATGTTTGAACTTTTTTCTAATGTGATTATTGATGCCTGGAGGTTTCTACATTTCGGACTTTGATCATTTTTGGATTATTTGAGTAGTGACAAAAGATGTTTAATAAATATTTGGGGAATGATTTTTCATCTATTGAAGTATTGAGTTCAATTAATGTAATGACAATTGTATGGCTTGTTTGAGTTATTTTTTTTTATCAATATATGACCTTGCAAGTGCGTTGAATTTTCAGACTACTTGTGATCTCCAGTACTTTCAGATTTTGTGCAAGTATTTTTTTTCTAACTGACAAGAAATTTTATCAACTAATATTATGATGAGTTGCAAATTTTTTTATCAGATCAATCGGTGTCTGATGCTAAAATTTGTATATAAGGGAATGAACCATTAAAAGCTAGTAACTAAGTGTGTCATATGAGAAATAGTATATCATATGACACTTCAACATAAAAGCAGACTAAATTATAGAATATGTATACTGTTGGAAGCAAAAAAAGATGCAATGACTAAATGAAATAGTTTTTTACTTTGTTGATTTCTTAAGAAATGATGTGTTTATATGATTTTGTGATTTCGTTGATTGTAGTTAGAAATCATATTTTAAAGTTTGTTTGGAATAAACAATTATTTTTTATCTCTTTCTTCCTTATTTTATTAATGTTTTTTTCAAAGAGCTTCACACATATATAGTTATATTTCAAATTTATTTAATATCAGAAAATGAAAGCTCCTTCCAAGCCATCTAATTCCAATGTCTCTTTACAAGCTGTTCGTGAGAAAAGTGATCCTGCTTGGAATCATTTTACTCTCATCCAAAATTTCGATGAAAAAAAGTGAAGCACTATATTTGTTTACATTGCGGTTTGATTTATAAGAGAGGATGCATTAATAGAATGAAACAATATCTAACTGGAGTGAAAAAGAATATTACAGCGTGTAAGAAGATTTCTCATGACATTAAATATCAAATGCAAGGGAACCTAAAGGAGATTAGCACCAAGAAGCAAATAGCAGAAGAATTACTAGATAGTGTAAATCCATATGGTGATCATGTGAGTGATGATCGAACATTTTCTTTTCCTAAGTCATTATATTCTGAAACACAAGAAATAAAAAGAAAGTTTGATCAAGTTGATAATTACTTCGCTCCTAGAACATTCGTAAGCTCAGAACCATCTATAAAGAACGTTTTGGCCTCAAAAGAGGTAGTACACCATGCTGACATGATGATAGCTAGATGGTTCTTTGATAGTTGCATGCCTTTTAATGCTTTAAATTTTGTTTTTTCATAAAAAACAATTGATGCAATAACTGTAATTGGTCTTGGTTATAACCTTCTTTCATATCTTATGATAAGAACTAATCTATTGATAGATTGTAAGGATAAATGATGGCTTCTTATAGACTCTTATAAAGAGAGTTGAAAAGGAACCAGATGTATATTAATGACAGATTGTTGGATAGATAAAAACAACAGAATTTTGATTAATTTCTTAGTTTATTCACCACGCAATATCTTATTTACAAGTTAGTAAATGCATCTGATATTACGAAAGATGCTACAACTCATTGCATGTTATTTTCAATGATAGTTGAATAGATAAGTCCATCAAGTATTGTGCAAATTATTACTGATAACGTCACGAACTACAAAAATGCAGGAGAGTCACTGTTTGAAAAATATGACAACATTTACTGCTCTCCATGTACAACACATTATTTAAATTTAATTTTAAAGGATCTTGGGAATACGAGTCATGTTAGTGAAATTACCAAAAAAGCTTCAAAGGTAATATTATTTATTTATAATCATATTTTTCTTTTATTTTGGCTGATAACAAGTATTATACTAACTCAAAACTTGCAAAATCAAAAAAAGGAAAGGTTGTTATGATTATCATTTTAGATAATTAATTTTGGAATATGTGTTTGGTAATGACAAAGGTTGTAGGGCCACTAAAATTTTATTATGAATTGTTGATTCTAATGAAAATCCATTACTTGACTATGTCTATGATGACATGTATCAAGTAAGAAAAACAATTAAATACATATTCAAAAATATCAAAAGTTTGCATTAGCCGTGTACAATAATTATCATAGATAGGTGAGATCGCCAGCTTCACCAAAAACTTCATTCTGCAACGTACCTTTTGAACCCGACATTCTAATATGAACAAATTAATTATTGTAATAGGTTTGAAGTTGTACAAGATTTAATTGAGTTTATTAGAAACAAAGACATTTATAGTAAAACATCAATTGCGATGAATGAAGTAAAGACATATTGAGACCAATTAGAAAGCTTTGAAAAGCCCATCACAATCAAAATGATAAATGAAATGCAACTTTTTGAGAATAAGTATAAAGTTAATCTATAATTTAAGTTTCAATTTATAAGTCATTTGTTTTAACTTTTTTTTCATCTCAAAGATAAATGACGGAGAATGTTTAGTTCAAGTACTCCTTAATTATAGAAATTGATTATTCGCATTCTTAATCAAACTTCTTCATCATCTAGTTGTGAAAGAAATTGGAGCATCTTTGAGCAAATCCAAGCAAATCAAAGAAATCATCTCGAACATCAAAGACTCGATGACCTGATTTATGTTCATTACAATCTTAATATGAGGGATATGTATGAAAATTTAATCATTACTTGACAATATTTTAATGTTTTAGTTGATGACTTGACTAATGTATTACTAATTTTCATGTAGGGTTTACTTCAAGAAAAAAAAAATGATTTTATTGATTATACAAGTATTGATTCAATGGATTGCTGGGTAGTTGAGCAAGAGCCGGTCTCAAATTAAACTTAATTACAATGGATTGAAAAATGAAATATATGAGGAATATGATATACCAGTTGATGAAGAACCACAACCAAGTTGGAACAAATAAATGATAAGTTTTTATAAATATTTTTAATTTGTGTTAATAATTATGAATTAATGTGTATGATATAATTATTATTTTTTGTAGATGATGAGAGTGTTCCGACTATTCTTGAAGTGCAAACCTTGAAGCCTTTGGAGGGAACACTTATAATGGATATGATTTGAAAGATCTATTGATATAAATTGATTTCATTTTGATATGTTTTGTATTAAGTATTAACAAGTCAATATGTTTTAAATTGATATGTTTTATAAGGTTTATCATTTTTATAAGTTTAGGTCAAAGTTCAAAACTTTATATGTTACATTTTTATATTTGTTACTTATGTTAATGTTCAAAACCTTATATACTATATGTTTAATTTGTATATTCAGATGATAATACGTTACAATTCTAGTCACTAATGTCAAAATGGTTCAACCTCGATTTAACTCCGGTTCAACCGATCAAACTGTCTCTCAAGACCAATTCAATCTCCGATTTGAATCTCAAGAGCAGACAATTAACATTTTAGTGTGCTTTTAGCAATGTGTGATGTCTTTAAGAGTCAATAGTCAAAACTATCATACCTATAATAATTTCCAATATTATATATATATCATATATATTATATTAATAACTCCTCCCCTGTCCACACACACGGACACAATCACAGAGTATCCATTTTATCCATTCCGTTAAGTATCCAACAAGCCGCCACCTCCGCCTCCGGCATCCGCCCTCCTCTTCCCACCATATTTCTCCTCCCCCTCTAAACCCTAAAATTATGATCCATCTCTCCTACCACCCCCTCTATTCCTCTTTCCCGTTACTCCCCTCCAAGTTCCCGTTCACTCCCTCCCCCTCCACTCTCCCCACACTCAAACCCCCTCATCCGCTACTCCTCCCGTCCACTCGCCGGCGCTGCCCTTCCGTCCCATCCGCAGACCTCGCCGGTGCCCAGTCCGTCGCCGAGGCCGCCTCCGTCCTCGCCGCCATCATTATCGTCCACGAATCCGGCCATTTCTTCGCCGCCTCTTTCCTCGGCATCCGCATCGCCAAGTTTGCCATCGGCTTCGGCCCCACTCTCGCTCGCTTCTCCTCCGCCGGCGTCGAATTCTCCCTCCGCGCTTTCCCTCTCGGGGGATACGTCGCCTTCCCCGACGCAGACGACCCCGAATTTTCCGATTCCGGGATCGCCTCCGACGATCCTGACCTCCTTCGCAACCGCCCTCTTCCCCACCGCGTCCTCGTCGTCTCCGCCGGCGTCGCCGCCAACCTTCTCTTCGCCTACCTAGTGCTCCTTTCCCAATGCCTTTTCCTTGGCACCGCCGTCCGCCAACTCCTCCCCGGCGTCCTCGTCCCTGAAGTCCGTCCCCAATCCCCCGCCGCCGTTGCCGGGCTTCTTCCCGGAGACATCATCCTTGACGCCCCCTCCGTCTATGGCCTCGTGGATCTCATCAAGGCCAGTCCCGCTAAGCCCATCTCCCTCAATATCGCCCGTAAAACCCTACCGGACCCTGTCATCATCAACGTTGTGCCCGACACCGACTCGGACGGCACTGGCAGGATCGGCGTCCAGCTCTCCCCCAACTTCACCATTACCAGAATCCCTCCGGCCAACATCTCCGAAGCCATTCGAATCTCCGGAAGAGAATTCCTCTCCCTCAGCGCCTCCATCTTGGATGGACTGAAGGAGACCTTCGTGAATTTCTCTAAGTCAGCCGGAAAAGTCTCGGGCCCTGTGGCGATCATCGCCGCCGGGGCAGAGGTGGCGCGGTCGAGCTCCGACGGGCTGTTTCAGTTTGCTGCTGTGATTAATTTGAATTTGGCTGCGATCAATCTGCTGCCATTGCCGGCACTGGATGGTGGCACGCTGGCTTTGCTGCTGGTGGAGGCGGCCCGGGGTGGCCGGAAGCTGCCACGGGAGGTGGAGCAGAGGATCACATCGTCGGGGATTTTGGTGGTTTTGATGCTTGGTTTGATCCTCATTGTGAGGGACACTCTCAATCTTGATTTTGTGAAGGAGATATTGTGATGATGAGGTTCATTATATGGACTGCTCAAGCCTGCCGGAAAGTTTACCCTGCTTGGATTAATTGCCATGAACACATTATAATCTCTACAGGTAAAACATTCAAGAAAAATTCTCTCTTCTCTCTTCTTCCTCATCTTAATTTTTTCAGACTTTATATTGGTATATCATGGTCTGCAAATATCTTGTGAAGTAGGAGAACTGTGAATGCAAATTGATCAATTGATAAATGAGTATAGTGAATTTCTTTGACTTTGAATTGAAGCTAAAGTATTTCAATTTTGCTTGATTGAATTGTTTCATACCTTGGCTTCTAACTTTATACAAAACATTGAGGTCAACTAAGACTGTAAAATAAAATGAATAACAACAACAACACTCAAGCCTTTATTCCACTGTAGTGGGGTCAGCTATATGAATCCTTTGTCTCCATTGTGCTCTATCTTTAGTCATAATCTCATTAATGTCTATGTACATCATGTCTTTCCTTATTGTTTCATTCCAAGACTTTATTTGTCTACCCCTCCCCCGTTTAACATGCCCAGTGACTAAACTCTCACAACGCCTAATAGGTGCCTCTAATTGTCTCCTTTGTATGTGTCCAAACCATCTTAGTCGAGCTTCTCACATTTTCTTTGCGATTGGTGTCACTCCTGGCTTATCCCTAATACATTTATTCCTAATTTTATCCTGGATGGAATCATGGAGCAAAAACGACGAAACAAACATCCCATTGACACACGATCCTCACTCCACCGTATCGATGCATATGAAGTTGGATGCTCTGAACTCATCCCTTATCCACAATGACAATTAATGCAACAATGAAATAGGATGCTAAAAAGGGATAATTTTGTTTATTACAATCAAGGTTGTCAGGATCGAGATCTTATATGTGATCGTTTCGAGCTAGAATCAGATCGGATAGTACGGTCGGATCGTGGATCGCTTTACAAAATCGGGATTGATTTACAAAATCAGGATCGATTTACAAAATCAGGATCAATTTACAAAATCTGGATCGTAGGATCGTAAGATCCTATGATCCGAATCACAATTATGACAATCTTGATTACAATTATGCACCAAAATGTGAAATCACACCGCACCGATTTAAACACCGAACTGCTCAGGTGTGGTGCGGCTCAGTCTTATGTGCATGAATAGGAATTAATCGGTGCGGTTATGAACTTCTCAAGAACGAGCAAACCCCGCCGCATCGCATTAGGTACTTATGTATTAACTCTTAAACCACGGCTTATCATATTATATAAATTTTTATTATAATACTAACACTAATTAGTAAATAGTCTATAGGCTAATAGAGTAAACGACTAATAACACATATATTGCTGAAGACCAAGCAAACTGCAATAGGCAGCAACCCCTTGATCGTGTGGCTTGAGTCCAAACTCCAAACCATGAAATCGCATTTCCTGATTTCCTCGGTTCCTCCTGTCTCCTAATTTAATATTTCATTTTCATCTCCTAATTTAATATTTCATTTTCATCTCCTAATTTAATATTTCATTTTCATCTCCTAATTTAATATTTCATTTTCATTTCCTAATTTCCTGGTTCCTCTTGATTTCAAGCCCTAGCTTCTACCCGCCTAGCCGACTGCCTCTGCCGCGAGGCACTAAACCACACCGCTCGCTGGCCTAGGGAGAATGTACCAATTGAGGTCGATTATTTTCATAGATTAGAAACAAAATCTTCGATAATTTTGAGGCACACGTAAAATCATTAACTTGTACTATTTAGTCTTACAAATTTTTATGAGTAATAATAAAATGTGATCGAGAAATATAGTTGCCTTGAGTACTTGCTTCAGTTGATAGGACAAGTCGAGTTGGTGTCAATCAGATAGTCCTTTGTCGAGGGCATCATGTTCAACTTCCTTGAACACTCTTCCTGATGTGTACGGTGCAACAACATTATTCAATGCATTGAATATGAGTTAATATCCTTAACATGACTTGAGAGAACACTCACACTCGCGGTAGTTTGTCGCTAGTAGGAAAAGAAGTACACAAGTAGGAGACAAATATAACAAAAAATAAACTAAAATTATTTTAATTCATCAAAATATGAAGTTAGGACAAGATAACGTTAAGGTTGCAGATGTTGGAATCATGTTAGTTTGAGTTTGAAATGTCGATATCGTAGGAGGATATATCAGAGATATTTTATAATTTTGTTTTTTAATATTTCATTAAATTTATTTATATATATACATATTTTTTAAAATGTGCACACTTGTACACTCAATGTATGTTTATAAATTATATAGTACACATCATATATGTTTATAAATTACACGAGAAGAGATGTTGACGGTAGTAAATGACATAAAGAGAGCATTAAATGAGAGAGATGAAAAAGTCATCGAAGCTGGTTCCGAGTGGTGCACGCAATAAAGCATTATTGCTCGGTTAGTTAAAAGAAAAGGAAAATATTTTTAATACTCTCGCCGATATATCTATCGCGAGATATCACTTGATAGATGGGGTAAAATCGATATATCGGTCAATATTCAAAAACGACATTATTTGTTAAAAATATCGATGTCGTTACGTTTTCTTCCCAAAATCTTTATGACCGACATCTACAATGCTGATCTAACGCTGCCATGCGCTAACTTTTTTTAGTGTTTATATATTTGAAGGGTTCATGGTCAAAATATAAGGCAAACTTTCTAAATAACTAATAATGTTTCAATGCCTTAAAGGCCGGACTATCACATTTAACTCTCTATTGTAAGTGAAATATTTTGTCAGTCATATTCAATTTCTCACTAAAGATGTCCCTTTTTAAGGACATCGATTTTAGAGGCACACGTGCTACATCAAAAATCTTATTTCAAGTTGTTTCAACACGCTTGATGAGGGTGTTGGAGGCCGCATTGCTCCATCAAAGTTCACCCATTTTGAAGCATTGGGTGAAAGCTGACATGATAGTGTTAAACCCTATCACAAACTTGTGATATATGGTCGCTAATTTGTGAAAGCTGCGAATTTTGTGGATTAGTGGATGACACGTATCGGTACTATAGGACCCGTATCTTCTCGGGAGTATGTAGAGATACCTTAGTTGGAAACAACGAATCTTGAAAAGATCACTGAAAATATCGTGCTATTCTCTCTTATCGTAAATCTTTGAAGACTTGTGGAAGATGTTCAAGGTGATTGCTCCAAACACTGTCTTTCATGGGAGTAAATAATGGTAGGGGTTGTACAAGGAGACATGCTATCACACACGGAGCCTCAGTTTTCAAATCATCTACCCATTGCTTGAGCTCAACATGCGAAGTGAGACTAGGGAGGGAGATTTGGGAGTACGGATATACATACAAGATCTATTGTTTGTTAAAAACTCCCCATGTGTGGAAGCTCAATTGTTAATTCATCAAGGCAGACATCCTGAAACTCTTGTATGAAATTTTTCACTTCAAATGGTAGTGCCCTTAGGTAAATACCAGATACACTTCGAATTCATGTACTATGACATAAAGTGAGTGTCATTCATTAGGGTTGACAAGGTCATTGGTTGTTTAGGAGTCATGCCTCTCGGTTGGACATGATTCAAGATACTGCGCTTGTCTCAAAATTCAAAGCCATCAGGTCCTCGATGGATGGCATCTAGATCATATTACCAGCGAGGGTCTGAGAAATGGTCCCGCCGCAAGGGTGAAATGTAGGCAAACCTTATCCTGCATTTTTGCAAGAGGTTGCTTCCAAGATTCGAACCCATGACCTCAATGTCACACGACAACACCTTAATCGGTGCGCCAAGGCCCCCCTATTCATTATTAGCATATAAAATTTGTCACCGTACTTCTTAAGGCCTAAAATTATTGGTGTGCATCGAATCAATGTCAAGTTGTGGTTTGGTCAACATGCAACATACTACAACTAAGTGGGTTGTTTAGGGATATCATCAACATCACATTTCTTCACAAGGATCAACTTCACTATCCTCTAGGCCTTGACTCAAGTTGGGTTAGATGTTTGTTCACTGATGTGGAAGTTTTGATGACATGGACAATGAAATGCATAATAGTTCGTCCGTTTGCACATGACAGTATGAAGCAATCAATACCGACAGGAGGTTCCATCAACTGTCTTGAAAACATATGTTCTAGCATTGGTATCCGGTGCAGAGAGCCAGTTAGGATCAAGCCCTGACCTCAACAACCTACCATATTGATTGTATCCTGTGCGGAGAGCGGAGTGTAACATAGTAAAAATGACAACATAATGAGAAATAAATAAGTGTGTACATCATAATAAGAAATAACGGAGTAGAAAACAAAGAAAATAGTCAGGCTTGCGCTACATCTTCGGCCTCTCCTCCCGCGGATCGAGCCGTCGTCGTCTTCCTCCGCGTGTAGACCCGCCACGACATCTCGTCGTCATGCAAGTCCGTAACAATACCACCGTCTGGAAAATGTGACTTGTCCTCAAGGTAATAGTCCGCGAACTGGCGTCGGAAGTCATCCCGAAGAAGCCATGTAGCATCAGAGTTTGGGTAATTTGCCCAGGCAACCAAAATTTTTTCTGAAGTGGGGTTTCCTGGCAGAAGGCAGTGGCGGTCGAGTATCTTGGTCGGGTAGTATGAGGCCTCGCTAACGAGATCAACGCCGGCCAAAATTTGGTCTGTGGTGGTGTGGTTGCCCATCGCACGACGCAACTGAGACACGTGGAATACTGAGTGTATGTGGCTCTCGGTGGGGAGGTGATGCAAATAATTCCTAAATTGAGACGTAGTCGACAACGTGGCGAATTAAGCAAGGCACAACTCAACGGACGGAACCCTAACACACGGAGTAAGACGAACGGCGAGGTATGATTGGGATAAACGCATATAACATTGGGTTGAAACAGTAAAACACTTTGCTGAAATTAATCCAATAAATTAGCAAGTAAAATCAGGAGGAGAGGGGAAAAGAGAGATCTCACCAAGGGGGGCTTGCCCGTTTCCGATCCTTCCGATACCGTAGCAGATGGGCGTCGAGCTTTCCGATGGAGTTGTGGGGAAGAGGAATCAGGAGGTTGCGGGAGCAGGGCTTGTGGTGGGGTTAGGGCAATGGAGGTGGACGGCTGGGTTGGCTGGGCTAGCGGTGGAACTAGGGATTGGGGGAGGTAGTTGGCTGGCCGGCGGTGGAGTGGAGAAATCGAAGGAGAAGGCGGGCTGGGCTTGCGGTGGAGTGGAGAAATCGAAGGAGAGGGCGGCTGGGCTTGCGGTGGAGTGGAGAAATCGAAGGAGAAGGCGGGCTGGGCTTGCGGTGGAGTGGAGAAAACGATGGAGGGTGTCCGGGCTGGTCGGTAGTGAAGCTAGGGCGACGGGGAGAAAGTCGGGGACGGCTTACCGGGGAGCGGGGTATGAGGGCTTGCCGGAGATGGGGCTATGAGCGGACCGGAGGCGACGGTGATGCGGCTGTGCTGTAGCGGAAGAGGCGGCGGGCGCTGCTGCGGAAGAATCGGGACCGGCTGCTGCGGCTGTGCGGCGGAAGAAAGCCAACCGTGAGATTGAGATAATCAATCCCGGTTCTGTGCTTTCTTTCCTCCCCCAATTAGGGCAACAAGCTTATTATTTATAGCTCTTCCCCCACTCCTCTTTAATTAAATAGATTAAAAATCAGCAAACTTCTTGAACCCAATGACATGTGCCGACTCAACCCGACCACACCAAACCGGACCAATCCATTCAGGGTCACGCGAGGTGGTCGATCTCACGCGCCGTTATATGATAATAAAAGCATTAAAATATTCATGAAATACATCTACGCGATAATAAAATAATAATAAGAAAAAAGAGCGGTAAAACTACAGAACCGAAGCGGTTCTAGCGAGCCGTAGGCAGGATCACATCAGTTCCCCCGGGGTTGAGAGAACTCGACTCCGGCGAGACTAAGCGGATGGTCGCAACGGAGAGGTCTGGACGCCGACGCTGAAGCTCCCGGGCGCTGACCCAACTGCTGTCCAAGATGTCCCTTCCCTTCCAAGTAACCAAATAACGCTGATAAGCTCCCGCACGAGTCTGGAACTCCCGTACATCAAGCACCTGGTCGATTTCTTCCGTGGTAGGGGTGAAAGCCGGCTGAAATCCCGCGGTCGCCCCGGGCTCCAAGATGGGTGGTGGTACCGGTGTAGCTGGTGGGGTGCCATGGAATGGGTATAGGTCCGCCACATTGAAAATTGGTGAGGTGCCGAATTCCAAAGGTAGATCCACAAGGTAAGCATTCTCACCCAACCGCTTTCTTACCGGAAAAGGACCGAAACGCCGCTGACGGAGCTTGTGATAAGTCCCACTGGGAAATCTTTCTTTTCTAAAATGTACCAGCACCAAATCTCCTTCCGAAAAAGACAGGTCGCGCCGATGGTCATCGGCGCTAGCCTTGTATTTTTCGGATGTTACCTGCAGCTTAGTATGAATAATTTCATGCAAAGTTTTTAAATTTTCAACCCAAGTAGTAGCATCAAAAGAAGTGCGCTCGAAAGAGGGTAGGGAATGACGATCAAGGTAATGGGGAATGGGAAACCCATACACAATCTCAAAAGGCGACTTGTTTGTGGAACGGTTCACGGTACTGTTGTAAGCAAATTCGGCTTGGGCTAATGCTAAATCCCACTGTTTGGGTTGCTCTCCGGCTAGGCATCTCAACAAATTACCCAGACTTCGGTTGACCACCTCGGTCTGCCCATCAGACTGGGGGTGGTACGCGCTGCTAAAATTTAACTTTGTGCCCAATTTGCGCCACAACGTTTTCCAAAAATAGCCCATGAATCGTGTGTCCCTGTCGGAAGTGAAAGTGCGGGGCACACCATGGAGTCGAACCACCTCTCGAAAGAAGAGGTGGGCCACGTGTGCCGCATCAGAGGTTTTCCGACAGGGTATAAAATGCGCCATCTTGGAAAATCTATCCACGACGACGAATACAGAATCGATTCCTCGCGCCGCAGTAGGGAAACCACTAACAAAATCCATGGACACTTCGTCCCATGGCCGCTCGGGAATCGGCAAGGGCGTGTACAACCCAGCGTTCTGGGATTGCCCTTTGTATAGTTGGCACGTCGGGCAGATGCGGACGTGGCTCACAATGTCTTGCCTTATGCGCGGCCAATAATAACGGGAAGTCGCGAGATCTATCATCTTGGCCTGTCCGACATGACCACCTAATCCAGCCGAATGTAATTCGGCTAGCAAGGTCTCACGCAAAGGGCCTTGGCAGATGCATAACCTGGTGCCCTTAAACAAGAACCCTCCGTGTATGCAGAAGTGCCCCGTCGGGTCAGCCCCATGTGGTAGGCATTCGGCCCAAATAATACTAAAATCGGGATCAGTGGCGTACGCCTCCTTTTGAGAGTCTAAATCTGTAAACCGAAGGTGTAGGGACCCTAGCAGATGTGCTCGTCGGCTAAGGGCGTCAGCGACTCTATTGGTAACCCCTGGCTTATGTCGGATGTGAAAGGTATACTCCTGCAGGAAGGCGGCCCATTTGGCATGTCGCCGGACCTCCTTCTGGGAGTTCAGATAACGTAACGCCTCATGATCCGTATTCAGCACGAACTCGCGCTGAATCAAGTAATGCCGCCAGTGACGGAGAGCCTGTACGATGGCGAAGAACTCAAGGTCGTAGGTGGAATACCTTGTTTTCGCGTCGTTCAGCTTCTCACTATAAAACGCTACAGGTCGGCCCTCCTGACTAAGTACTGCCCCGATGCCTACGTGTGACGCGTCGCAGTCTACCTCGAACACCTTTTCAAAGTCCGGGAGGGCCAGAACAGGAGCACTGGACATCTTCTCCTTCATAAGGAGGAAGGCCTGCTCCGCCTCGGTCGTCCATACGAATTGCCCCTTGCGGAGGCAGTCTGTAATGGGTGCAATGTGGGTGCTGAAGTTGCGTATAAAACGACGATAGAACGAAGCAAGGCCATGAAACCCTCGTGCCTCGGTGAAATTCCTGGGGGTGGGCCAGGACTCAATCGCGTGGATCTTTTCCGGGTCCACCTTGATGCCCTCGGATGAGACAATATAACCTAAGAAGGTGAGACTACTAGTGAGAAATGTGCATTTTTTTAAGTTTATGATCAAGCGGTGTTCCCTTAAGATCTGCAGGACATGCCGTAGATGTGTAAGATGCTGAACAGGGTCGAGGCTGTAGATAAGGATGTCGTCAAAGTAGACAACGACGCAAGTTCCCATCAGGGGTCTGAGGACTTGAGTCATCAATCTCATGAAGGTGCTCGGAGCGTTGGACAAACCAAAAGGCATGACCAACCACTCATATAATCCCTCCCGCGTTTTGAAAGCTGTCTTCCATTCATCCCCGGGTCGAATCCGGATCTGATGGTAGCCACTCCGGAGGTCAATTTTCGAGAAAATCTTCGCCCCACTCAGCATGTCGAGCATGTCGTCTAATCGGGGAATCGGGAATCGGTACTTGACGGTAATCTTGTTGATAGCGCGGCTATCAACACACATACGCCAAGTTCCGTCCTTCTTGGGAACAAGAAGGGCAGGGACAGCGCAGGGGCTAGGGCTTTCCCTTACGTGTCCCTTCTGGAGAAGCTCGGATATCTGTCTCCTGAGCTCCTCATGCTCCCTCGGGCTCATACGATAATGTGGCAAATGGGGTAGGCTTGCGCCTGGGACTAAGTCAATGCAATGTTGAATATCCCTCAACGGTGGGAGCTCGTCTGGTAACTCGTCCGGGGTGAGATCACCAAACTCGGAAATCAGGGGCCGAACGGCCGTAGGGATCTCCACAGAGGCAATAGGAGACTCCAGACCAACTAATACATAGGTGACGTTCCCCTCTCGCATCTCATGGCTAAACTGACGCTCCGTCAACAGCATGCGGATGGACGGATACGCCACGGTGGTGAGCGTGGTCGGGGCAATAGGAGCCCCGGTCGGAATAGTCTCCGGGGGGGTGAGTCGCTGCGGAATAAGACCGTTCTTCTGGGGAAGAAGGACTATCTTGCGACCCCTGTGGTCGAAAGAGTAAGAGTTCTTCCGACCGTCATGGACAATGTTTCGATCATATTGCCACGGACGCCCCAAGAGAATGTGGCACACATCGAGGGGTGCGACGTCACACCATACTGAGTCAGAGTAGGTAGGTCCAATGGTGAACGCCACAAGACATCGCTGTGATATCACCATCGTGGTGCCACTAGTCACCCAGGATAGCTCATAGGGACGCTCCAGCTTCTGAGTCTGAAGGCTTAACTTCTCTACCATGCGTTGGGAGACAAAATTCTCCATGCTCCCGCTGTCAATGATAATAGAACAGTAGTGCTCGTGGATGCGCGCAGTGGTGCGAAAGATGCTGTGTCTTACCCACGCATCATCGGTGGGAGCTCTCGGGGCAAGCAGACTATGCTGTAGGACACAAATCAACTGATCTGGCTGCTCACCCTCTACTTCACACTCTCCCTCAAAGGGGTCCTCAGTATCTCTAACCAACTCGCTCTCCCAAATTCCATACTCGGGATCTCTCCCATCGTCAACCTCAACAACCGCGGTAAACTGACGCCTTGGACACTCGGACGATTTGTGTCCCGGCTCCATGCACTTATAACACCGGAACACAGGCCTAGAGGTGGCAATCTCCTTCCCCTTCAAGGAAGTCGAAGAAGGTCCTGCAGGGACAGGAGCTGGCAGTGCCGGTCTACCCGTAGGAGGTAGGCCCGGAGTAGGAGATGCACTCGTCCTAGTGGCCGATGTCGATGACGAGGAATAGTGGGTCCTGTCGGTAGTTTTCTGACCGGATGTCCTCCTCTGGAGGGCCTCCACTCGTCGTGCCCGGCTAGAGATCTCACCAAGGTCCCGAAAATCATGTAACTCTAGCTGGTCACGTATCGCGTACCGTAGCCCGTTCAGATAACGGGCCACAATCATGTGGTCTTCCTCCCTTAAATCTAAACGTGACTGGAGGACCAGGAACTCGTTGGTGTACTCGTCAATGGTCTGTTTATCTTGTCGTAGGTTATGATACCTACGGTACAATGTCTGTAAGAAATCAGCGGGGACGTACCTCCTCTTGAGTTGAGTTTTGAACTCAACCCAGGTGGTGATAGGTGGTTGTCCCATCGTGAAACGCATCCGTTCGACTTGCCCCCACCATGTGAGTGCGGGGCCCTTCAACTTCAGGGTAGCATACTCAACCTGCTGGTGGGCAGGCGTGCGCTTCCAGCTGAGGAATCGCTCAAGCCGCTCACACCAATCAAGACACACCTCAGGCTCTAGTGTGCCCTCAAAATCCCCAACGTCCAATTTAACACCGGCGTCCCATCTAGGGGGATTCCTATTATCGTGGTGTGCTAGTTGAGGTTCTGGTGGTGGTGGTGTGGGAGGGCGTGCAGGGGGGGTAGGGGGCTGAGCAGCAAGTCCCCCTAAGTGATACTGGGCTTCCAAATTATTGACCGTGGTACGCAATCCGATCATAACTTGGTTGGTGTCCCTCACAGAGAGGGTGAGTGTCGTGATGGCAGTCATAAGTTCTTCCATTCGTTTTCCTATGTCTCCCACAGTACCCTCTAGGTGCTCCACTCGTGAGTCCATAGGCAACTTAACGCTAGTAAATTTAGGAATTACGTACAAGCAAACGCTCGACTATCCCACAATGGAAGTGAGACATCCCAGCAGCCACACCAAATTGATGCAAATAATTCCTAAATTGAGACGTAGTCGACAACGTGGCGAATTAAGCAAGGCACAACTCAACGGACGGAACCCTAACACACGGAGTAAGACGAACGGCGAGGTATGATTGGGATAAACGCATATAACATTGGGTTGAAACAGTAAAACACTTTGCTGAAATTAATCCAATAAATTAGCAAGTAAAATCAGGAGGAGAGGGGAAAAGAGAGATCTCACCAAGGGGGGCTTGCCCGTTTCCGATCCTTCCGATACCGTAGCAGATGGGCGTCGAGCTTTCCGATGGAGTTGTGGGGAAGAGGAATCAGGAGGTTGCGGGAGCAGGGCTTGTGGTGGGGTTAGGGCAACGGAGGTGGACGGCTGGGTTGGCTGGGCTAGCGGTGGAACTAGGGATTGGGGGAGGTAGTTGGCTGGCCGGCGGTGGAGTGGAGAAATCGAAGGAGAAGGCGGGCTGGGCTTGCGGTGGAGTGGAGAAATCGAAGGAGAGGGCGGCTGGGCTTGCGGTGGAGTGGAGAAATCGAAGGAGAAGGCGGGCTGGGCTTGCGGTGGAGTGGAGAAAACGATGGAGGGTGTCCGGGCTGGTCGGTAGTGAAGCTAGGGCGACGGGGAGAAAGTCGGGGACGGCTTACCGGGGAGCGGGGTATGAGGGCTTGCCGGAGATGGGGCTATGAGCGGACCGGAGGCGACGGTGATGCGGCTGTGCTGTAGCGGAAGAGGCGGCGGGCGCTGCTGCGGAAGAATCGGGACCGGCTGCTGCGGCTGTGCGGCGGAAGAAAGCCAACCGTGAGATTGAGATAATCAATCCCGGTTCTGTGCTTTCTTTCCTCCCCCAATTAGGGCAACAAGCTTATTATTTATAGCTCTTCCCCCACTCCTCTTTAATTAAATAGATTAAAAATCAGCAAACTTCTTGAACCCAATGACATGTGCCGACTCAACCCGACCACACCAAACCGGACCAATCCATTCAGGGTCACGCGAGGTGGTCGATCTCACGCGCCGTTATATGATAATAAAAGCATTAAAATATTCATGAAATACATCTACGCGATAATAAAATAATAATAAGAAAAAAGAGCGGTAAAACTACAGAACCGAAGCGGTTCTAGCGAGCCGTAGGCAGGATCACATCAGGAGGCGCGGACATTAGGTGACTTCCCCGATATACGATAAGACCTCTAATGGGCCAATGAACCATAGGGCTAGCTTCAGGAAGGGCCTTCGGGTCACAGACAACTGGCAGTATGGATGCAATTTGATGAACACCCTCTCCCCCGCCTGGAAGGAAAGGTCGTGTCGCTTTCTGTTCGCGAAGGAGGAAATCTTTTTGTTGGTCCCATAGGAGGTGATGATTCAGGTGATCCAGGATGGTGTCACAGTCTTGCAGGGCGGTAGCCAAACTCTCGACCTGGCACTCTCACGATAGATGGCGAAAAATGGAAGGTGGAGGCCGACCATAGACAACCTCAAACATGGTGGTATCTGTTGCGTTTTGATAGACAATGCTGTAGGAGTACTTGGACCAATAGAGCCACTTGGCCCATCCGCGGGGTTGCTCTCCCATGAAGCAACGAAAGTACGTCTCCAAACAGCGGTTGAGGACCTCAGAGTGGCCATCCGTCTGTGGGTGATAAGAAATGCTCATGTGGAGGCGAGTCCACTGTAGCTGGAAAAAAGTGTAGTCCAGAAGGTGCTCAAGAAAAGCGGATCCCGATCGCTCATGATCGATCGCGGGAACCCATGAAGGCGTATGACGCCACTTGTGAAGCTGTCTGCGACTGAGGCGGCGGTGCCGGGATAACAAAGGGGAATGAAATGACTGTATTTGGATAGTTTGTCCATCACGACCAAGATACAACTGAATCCCTGGGAGCGCCGTAGCCGAGTAATGAAGTCCATGACCACGTCCTCCCAAACACGGTCCGGAATGGGAAGAGACTGAAGGAGGCCGGCTTGAAACGTTGCATCGTACTTGGTCTTCTGGGAGACCAAACAGGCGGCCACGAATGCCTTGACCTGTCGGAACATGTGGGGCCAGTAGAGAGAGGCCGCTAAACGGTGATAGGTACGGAAGACCCCGGCGTGCCCTCTAGAGGGCGTAGCATGAAACTCGGTGAGGAGACGGGGGATGCTTGAAGAAGAGGGTGCTAGAGCAAGACGACCCTTGAAGAGCAGGCGCCCCCTACGAGCGAGTATGGTGGGTCGGCGGAGGTGTCCGCGATGAGCGCCATTCAAAACCAGATAAGACAGGGTCGGCCTCAACCTCGTGTTGGATGGTCGTCGTGTCTTCCCACACTGGCCGATAGATAGCCGCGAGCTCTGGCGACTGGCTTTGTCGAAAGAGGGCATCAGCCGCCTGGTTTACCCACCCCGGGTGAAACTCGATGGTGAATTCATAGTCCAGGAGTTTGGCCACCCACACCTGATGGGTGGGCGTTGCGATCTTCTATTGGAGGAGGTAGCGGAGGTTGTGGTGGTCTGTGCAGACCACGAAGGGGCAGCCCAACAGATATGGGCTCCAATGCTGAACTGCAAGAACGAGCCCCATGAGTTTGTTTTCATACGCGGAGCGGTTGTAGATAGTGCTGGAAAAAGTGCGGTTGAAGTAGGCTATCGATCGTCCGACCTTCATGAGTACGGCTCCCACCCCGGAGCCCGATGCGTCACACTCCACTAAGAATGGCAGAGAGAAATCTAGCATGGCCAACACCGGCCCGGGAACTAGGGCCTGCTGAAGGGCGGCGGCGACGACGACCATCCACTGAAAGGGGCCCTCCTCCGGCTTCTTCAGGGATTGCGTAAGTGGCCGAGCTAGAGACTTGTACCCTTGGATGAAGCGGCGGTAGTATCTCATCAAGCCGAGGAATCCCTGGATATCCCGCAGGGATGTAGGAGTCGGCCAATGAAGGACCGCCGCGATATTCTCCTTGTCCATGACGACCCCCCAGGCCGAGATGGTGTGGCCGAGGTAGCTCACTTCCGATGCCCCAAAGGAGCACTTCTTCGGATGAGCGTGAGGTGATGACGCCGAATGGTGGTCAGAGTGTGGCGGACGTGCTGAAGGTGATCCTGCCAGAAAGAACTGTATACCAAAATGTCATAAAAAACGAGAACGTGTCGACGAAGTACTGCCCGAAAAATGTCGTTCATCGCCTTCTGAAAGGTAGTTGGTGCGTTGGTCAGGCCGAAAGGCATGACTAAGAACTCGTAGTGGCTATCGTGCGTCCGGAAGACGGCCTTGTGGATGTCCTCGGGTCGTACATGAATCTGGTGATAGCCCGCTCGGAGGTCTAGCTTGGTGAAGAATATCGAGCTGTGTAGCTCGTCCAAAAGCTCCTGAATAACTGAGATCGGGTGCCTGTCCGAAATGGTGACCTTGTTGAGCTCCTGGGAGTCCACACAAAAATGCTAGCTACCATCCTTCTTCCAGACCAGGAGGACCGGGCTGGAGAAAGGACTCGCACAGGGGCGGATGAGGCCCCCCATCAACATCTCACGGACCAGACGTCTCGTACTTCTGCACATGGTCGTAGCGGTAAGGGCGGATCGAAACCGCTGCTGTACCGGGATGGAGGGGAATGGCGTGATCCGTCGGGCGAGCCGGCGGTAGGCCGGTCGGGGCCTCAAAAATTTCGGCAAACTCGGCGAGTAGTGCTTGAAGGTCGGCTGGGTATGAAGGAGGCAATTGTGCCGGATCACAGAGCGGCCATAGCTATGTGAAAAAGTCGACGTCGGAAGGCCGCTGAATCGCACGGGGCGAGACCGGGGAGCTAAGCAGGGCGGAGTCGCCCACCAGGAGGCACGTTTGGCCCTCCTGGAGGAACTGCATGATTATACTCTCCCAATTGACCCACACTTCGCCCTACGTGCGGAGTCAAACCACTACCAAAATGACATCAATATCGCCGAGCCCGAAGGCGTAGAAGTCCGCGGCTTGGTTATTCAGATTTTGTAAATCGATTCAGATCTTACCTAGGATCTAAATCGGCACATCTACGACTAGGATCGCGATCCGGATTTTATGATCTTTTGGATCGCAATCCTGACCCGATTCTATCGGTATGGCCTAAGGTAACTAGAAACATGTCCAATCCTATCCCGACCCCATTCAATCGGTCTAACGCCCAAAACCCATTGTTTAACCTTATCCCAATCCCTCCCTTATACCCCATCACAGAATCATATCATGTTGCTTTACCGTATCCCAAGTGTTGATTGCCGACTGCAATTGGAGGCCAAGAGCGGCTTCTTCGGTCGCTTCTAGTCCAGATTTGTTTTTATTGTTAGTAAATATTGAGTGTCTTACCTGAAACTGAAATTGAACTTAGTGTGATATTATCTTTTTGATTTAGTTATTCAAAAAATTTAATAGTTATTCACATACTGCTCAATTTATTAATTTTTATATTAATTGAGCATGTAATTTAATGATACAAAATTCAATTTTATTTTTTATTCTTAATTTGTGAATGTTATAGGATTTTACGATCATCGATCCGATCCAACCTCAAAACGACCCCACCTAGGATCTCGATCCTGACAACCTTGGGTCACTCCGCGGTCGCCGGGCAAGACCCCATCGTCAGGGAAAGAGCGGTGCAACACCCGTGGGTCGGCCGGCGGTGCCCATCGCCTATACAGATCGTAAAGTCAGGGGAGGGGACCAAGGGAAGGTGCAGCTGGTGCTCCAGTTGGGTTGAGATGAAGTTGTGGCTCGCACCACTGTCCACCATGACCATAATGGAACGATCACGCAACGTGTCTGCCAAATTCATGGTCTGCGGACCCGAAATGTCGCCCACCGAGAAACAAGGTAGCTCTAAGCGGTGAAAAGTAGGCGAGGTGGTGTACACCGCGCCATCACCCTCAGATAGCTCTAGGGCCTCGAAGTCCTCCATGGTGACCTCCGAGTCGAAGTCCTCCAAGGTGACCTCCGAGTCGAAGTCACCGATGATGGCGTGGAACTCCTTGATGGAGCACACATGCGTAGGAGAGTGGGGCTGACGGCACCGGAAACATAGGCCCTTGCCTTGACATTCATTGTAGGTACTGTTGGAGATGCACCCGGGAACCACCGATCGGTCGGGTCGGTCGCTGCGGGTCTGTCGAAGGAGGGGGCCGCCGGGGGGGGGGGGGGCAAGGCGGGTGGTGACTGGCTGCAGGCGCAGGCACCCTGGCGGCGAGGTCGGCCTCCACCAGACCTGCCATGTCAAGGGCGTCCGAGACTATGTGGGGATGGTGCGTGCAAAGCCGGGAGCGGATATGGGGCAGGAGCCTCTGCATGAAGAAGCCCGGGTAATGGTCGGGTGGCAAGCCAGGAACATGTGTGACAAAGGCGACAAATTCGTCAATTTAGTCGTCCAGGCCGATTGTCTTGCGGACGCCACATAGCCGCTCGATAGCGGAAGAGCCAGAGTAGCGGGTGTCGTACTGCCAAATCATCTCATGTTTGAACCCTATCACCTATATAACCGCTTGTTTAGTTATATGTGTGTGCACACAAATGTTTGTACATGTATACATAATAGCTTTATGGGCGTATCATAACCTGTGCATGATATCAAACCGATTTTGCCAATACTTCAGTCATTTTAGAGTTTCTTCAATGTGTAGTGTTAGAAAAAGAACATGTAAAGACTCATATAATGACTCATCATAGACTTTCTTCCTCTTTATGTAATAGTCCAGCATCCTGAAAAAGGAACTTGTCTCTCTCTTCTCTCCCTATATATATGTACTCATACTTGTATTTACATACATAAGAAATACAAAGTTTTACAGTTTTTTCCAATTATTCGTGCACTTTTCTACATGGTATCAAAGCCGCTCGATCCCTCTGGCAGTCTCTGTTTTTCTAACTGCAACCCCCTCTGCGGTCTCCTATCTTTAGGTGGTTAGAGGTTCTGTCCAACCGCAACTCTCCTGCGGACTCTTTCTCTTCAGACTCTGGCGAACAGACCCTTTCTGTTTGCAGGGTACTCGGCGTGCTGTTCCCGCCTTCTGTTTTCGGATCTCCTCTTGATTTTATAGACTTCACTGCTGGGTCCCACCATACTGCCACCATGCGGTATGCTTTGTGTCCACTGCGGTCTGCTCTATGTCAACTGCGGTCTGCCCGATTCGGCCTCACCTTGCCTACTGCTCTTTCTTGATCACGCGGTTTGTCTCTTAAACCGCTGCGGTTTGTTCTCAGACCTCACCATTGTCGGTCTACTTGTTGTTCGCCACGTCTGTCCTTGCCCCGTGGTTTGGTCCTGCTGCTGCTAACCGCGGTTCTTCTCAGTTTCTTGTCGCTGGATTGTGTTCGCCGTGACCTGCGGTCTGCTCTCTGTGTTCACCCGAAGTCTTCTCTTTGCACTGCTTACTCCGGCCGAGCTCTTTCTTTCTCTCAGTCCACCGTGGTTTCTTCTCAGTCCGCTGCTCCTTAGTCTGTCGCGGCCTTGCCAGCTAGCCTTCTTCAAACCGCGACGTCGTGTTATCTGCTCACCGCGGTCTTGTCTCCTGCTCGCTGCTTCTCAGTCCGCTGTTTGCTGGCGGTTATGTCTCCTGATCGCTGCACCGTGTTAGCCTCTTTTGGTTGTCGGGCTCTCTCTCCTTCTATCCGCCAGATCTTGCGGTCTTGCTTAGCCGATGTTGCTCTTGCCGCCTGTGTATTGCCAGCCCGCCAGATTTGCTGCTACTGCTTATCTGTCCCTGTCTGCGACGGTCTGTCTGATGTGCCTGCTTAGCCGCTTACCCGCCTTGACGATTAACCGCTTCGCCGAGCCGCCTGGTCGTGTGGTCATGGACTCCACTAATTCTTCTCCTCCAGCCCGCTTGATCACTGCTCCTGAATTTCGTGACGAGTTGAGAATCACCACCATCTTTCTTACTGGGAAGAAGAACTTTGTTGAGTGGGTGCATTCTGTCCGCCGGGTACTTCAGTCAAAGGGACTTCTGCATCATTTAACTAAGGATACTCCTTCTGCACCTACTGATGACTGGCTGCGTGATGATGGTCGTGTTCAGACTTGGCTTCTTAACTCCCTTGATGGCAAACCTTACCGTATGACCATGTATCACGAGACGGCCAAGACGATGTGGGATGAGCTTCATTCCCCGTACTCCGGCAAGGATAGTCTCCAACACTTGTACGACATCATCACCGATCTCCAGTCCCTTGACTCAGGCAGTGCTGCTGATTTCACCTTATTTGTTGCTCTGTCCAAGACGCTGGTTGAGTCCTGGATTCAGCATCAGCCCCCGACTACGGATCTAGCTGCCCAACGCGCTCAAAAGCTGTTGGTATTGCCATGATGATGGCTCGTGTTCCGCCTCATATTCATAGTATTCGGTCTCAGACCCTCTCATTTGCTACTATTCCCTCATTCTCTGATGTGTGCTCCATGATGTTAAAGATTTCACCGCCTCCTGATGTTATCGACCCTCCTTCACCCTCCCCCCTACCTGTGTGGGACGTATAGGCTCTCGAGGGAGGGGTCGAGGTGGCCGGCCGAGGCCTAAGTGTTCTTTCTGTGGTAAGGATGAACACCCTTAGGCGACCTGCTACCGCAAACATGATCTCCTTCCTCGTCCAATTGCTTCTATTGCTGCCCTCAACCCTTCTGCCACTCGTG